>JAYESA010000006.1:192872780-193392780 GCA_036927795.1 Iris macrosiphon
TAATTCTCTCCAAAAAGAGGGCAACCACGCAATATATATATGAACTCTCAATCACAAAATCTAGGGGAAGAAATAAAGCACGATATGATAGCAAAAGGAAACAAAGAAACACAGAGCAAGACAATATCCAAAAATATATAGTCAAAGGCCATAATAGCTACAACATCTCACAACATCAAAAGAATAAGTACAATCATCCAAATAAACCACTGGGAACAACCCAGGAACCCACCTAGCTAACTAAGGTACTATAGGCGTCTCCTCGGTGCACTCCTCCTCGATCACGGGGTCACAACAGTCGTCAACACCCGGCCCGTAGAACGTCGGGCAATAGTCCTCAGGATCCTCTGAAAAAAATATGCCCAGTCAGGACTGGAGCGAAGTACATAACTCTGAAAGCAACTCCAAATACATGGTAAGGTGTATATGACGAGCAATAAAAAAGTATACAAGATGCACAGGAAATAAATATATGCTGGAGCACAATAAGTAGCTGCAAAGTAAACTGGATAACAATACAAGTAGTGGAAAAGTAACTGCAGGTGAGAAACATGAATACTAGCTAAGTGCCTTGAGAACAAGTTCGTTATGTGATCGGCTTAGGTTGCACATGAAAAACACTACGATAACTCCGTTATGCGTGAGTTGCATAACCGACATACACGTGAATACTGTTTGGCTTTGATCACATAACCAACTCCTACCCCACTAATAGGCCGTGGTATGTGATCAACGACAACACGTCTACGTGATATGGTAATAGCTCGTGCACACGAAGGCGAGAGCACAAGAAGCACATGATAGCACATGAGAATCAATACCCGAAGCACATGATAAAATATACGTGATAGAGTACCCGCTGAACACGGTAAGGGGGATAGCATCTCATAACGGGATCCACTAGTACCAGCTCGTGTAATAATGTGTCAGAATCAAGTATCACAGTTCTAGAACAGGTGATATAAACGCTATCATGAAATGGAAACTATCAGAGGTAGGTACTCGCCTGATGTCCTAAGCAACTGACGAGGATCGAGATCCGGACCGGTGTCGCAAGAACCTATTGCAAAAAGCAGAATTAAACAAAGTTCTAAGGATTTAAACTGATATAAAATAATTAAAAACAGGCTTCTAGGGCTATTCTAGGTCGAACGGGTCAAACCGGTAAAGTTTGGGTCAAAAAGTCAACCTGGGGTCCAAAAAGTCAACTCTAGGTCAAAACTAGGTCAAACGTTGAATTTTACGGTCAACGAGGACAATTATGGTCAAAGCTAGGTCAAACTAGGGTGCCCCTGAAATTCTAGGTCAAACCGAGCTCATTAAGCTACTAAACTCTCAAACTCGCCTAATCGAGATACCGGGATACTCTCGGTATCCGATACCTCGCCCTAGGCCACGCATCCCGCCTAAACCCGCTAAAACCTATGCTAGCACGCGTAAATATATATACATAAGCATATAAAAATTACTCCAATACATTTCCTAGACTAATGCTCAAATACCCCGCTCGAAACTCAATACCTTGGATATCTCAAGGTATTGAGATACCGCTCTAAAACCCCTCTAACTAGCTATCTAGCTAATAAATATACACCTAGTTATTAATTTAGGCTAGGAAATATATATATCTACCATATATTTATATATCTAAGTACCTATGTACATATATATATAGATATCCACACACACATATACAAATACCCATTACCTTACCTATATATATATATATATATAACTATAGGTATATAGATATCTATATCTTAGATAGATATATATCTAAGTATCTAGCTATCTATCTATCCGTCTAACTATCTATCTACCTATCTAGGTAACTATCTATCTATTGATAGATATATCTATCTATCTAAGTATCTAATAACTTATCTATCTTACCTATTTATCTATCCATCTACCTATCTTATTACCTATCTAACTATCAACCTATTTATCTAGGTAACTAACTATCTAATCTATCTATTAAACCCTCTAACTAAACACTCTCCTCGCTACATGCTAGCTGCTACTGCTGGAGCTTGCTGCTACTGCTGCTAGGCCTGCTGCTGCTGCTGCTCCATATGCTGCTGTTGCTGCTGGCTTTTGCTGCTACTGTGCTGCTACTGCAGTGCAGCAGCAGCTGTTGTTGCTGCAGTGGCTGTTTGCCCCCCCTCCATCTCACAAACACACACACACACACACACACACACACACACACACACACACACACACACACTCCTATATACATATATATATATATATCACTCTATATATATACAAACCAACATATATCTATACATATATATATATAACTAGATAGATATATATACACACTCTCATATCTATATACTAACACACACACTAACACACTCACAAACACTAATACACACACACACTTAAACACAAATCAACACACACACACACACACACTTATAAATATATATATATATATATATATATATATATATATATATATATATATATATATATATATATATATATATATATATCAACACCTATATATATATATATATACACACACTCTCAAATATATATATACATATACACACATAAGCACACTTATACATATACATATATATATACACATAGACATATACCTACACAAGCACATAGATATAAATACACACATACATATATAAATATATATACATAAACACACATACATATATATATATATATATATATATATATATATACATATATATATATATATATAGACACATATAAATATATATATAAAGACACACACCACTCAACCACAACACACAACAACACGCTCCACTCACGCCCAACGACCCCGACACTCACCAACAGTCTAAAATATGTAAAATATAACTCGAAAACTCTAGCACACACTCCCCGATCCTAATCCAACGTGCGCACAAGTCCGAAACAAGGAAACCAAGTCGAAATGGCCGTTCGGTCATTTCGACGAACACGTGGTGCGCGGTTCAGAAAACCTCCTGAAACGTACACCAAACGAACTCAGAATCGGCCCAAAATTTACCCATGTGCTCTAAACGATGCCTAGATCCTAGAAAAAGTGCTCCCGCATCGATTCTAGGCCCGTGGCGGAAACGCGCACGCACTTAGAATCGACGACGACAAAAAACCCCAATTTTGCCCGAAACGCCCGTTTCTCTGCGACACGGCTTCTCGTGTCCGAACGGAGACACGCACTCACCCTCAAGACACCCGACAACGTCTACCTAGGTCCGTCTAACCTAGGACATCACCCAAAATTGGGCCAAATTCGGATTCCACCCGAAATTGACACAAAACCTAATGTCAAAGTCTCTAAACTCAACCAAACTAGTTCCAACTTCCTCCCACGGGTAGGCTTAGGGTCTAGGGAGGTTCTACAATACTAATTACACTGCATAAAAGTAATTAGCAAGGGGAAATTTAGGGTTTACCTCTTGGAAGTTAAAATCCCAAGGCCAAAGTCTCCGATCTACTTGGAATCACCTCCCTCAAGCTCCAAGCCACCAAATCTAGCCTCCACACTAAATCTAGGCTCCACACACCTAGGTTAGGAAAAATGCAAGATGAGGGTTAGCATAAAGAAGAAGGAATGGAAGAAAGAAGGAAGAAAAATGAAGAAGAACTCACCTTGAAGAAGAAGAAAGAAGAAAGAAGAAAAAAGAAGTGGAGAAGAAGAAGAAGTGAAGAAGAAGTGGAATACAAAGGGGGGAAGGGGCAGCTGCTGGTTCACGGTCGGGTGTGGGGGTAGGTAGGGCCGGCCACTAGTAATAAAGGGGTTTACAATTCTCCAAATGCCCAAAACGCCCTCCCCTAAATTGGCTTTGGGTTTCGGGTTCCAAAAGCACTCAAACTAACTCCAAATCTCTCCCACTAACCCACTAAAAATATAATAAATATTTCTAAGCCCTAAAATAATTCTCACAAGGGTGTTGGTCGGGTCGGACATGGGTCCACTAGGGTCTGACATGGGTCCAGGCTAGCCAAAATCCTAAAACAATCATCAAAAAAATACAATCACTAAATAAACATAAATATAATTAATTAAATACAATACACAATTTACCAAATAAAAAAAATCCTATTTTCTAGAATCGGGTAGTGACAAGCCTACCCTCCTTAAAATAATTTCGTCCTCAAAATTAAAAAGATGAAACTAGGACAGGAATGCAAGGAAAGAACCATACCTCAGGGCTCGAAGAGATAGGGGTATCGCTCGCGTATTTTATCCTCTCTCTCCCAGGTCGACTCACCTGGAGAGTGATGCCTCCACGTGACGTGAACCAAGGGAATAGTCTGGTTCCTCAACACCTTCTCCCGCCGATCCAGAATCTCCATCGGCTGCTCTGGATAGCTAAGAGTAGGGCCCACCGCAATCTCTGAGTGATCCAATACGTGACTGGGATCTGCCACGTACCATCTCAACTGTGACACGTGGAACACATCATGAACTCCCTCCAGCGTAGGCGGCAACTCAAGTCTATACGCCACGGCGCCGACCCTCTCAAGGATACGGAAGGGTCCGACGAAACTTGGGCTAAGCTTCCCGCCTCCACCGAAGCGAATAGTGCCCCACATCGGAGAAATCCTCAAGAACACCAGATCTCCAACCTAGCACAAATAAGATCTCTGCACTTAGTCTAAAACAAGCAATCACAAGCAAACACAAGAACAAAATCTAGATTCTAAGCTATACCTCGAACTCCAAAGGTCTCCGGTGGCTATCGGCCCAATGCCGCTGCCTGTCCTGCGCCACCCGAAGTCTATCTCTAATGAGCTTGACCTTCTTCGCTGCATCAACCACCATCTCCGGGCCAAGCAAAGCTCTCTGGCCTACATCATCCCATGATAACGGAGTGCGACACCTCCGTCCATATAATGCCTCGAAAGGTGACATTTCGATACTGGCTTGGTAGCTGTTGTTGTAAGCAAACTCTACCAAGTACAAGTGATCCTCCCAAGAGCCTCTGAAATCCAAAACAGAAGTACGAAGCATGTCCTCAAGTGTCTGAATGGTCCTCTCTGACTGACCATCTGTCTGTGGGTGATATGCAGTACTAAACTTGAGTTGGGTGCCCAAGCTAGCCTGCAGACTCCTCCAAAAATACAAAGTAAAGCGACTGTCCCGATCTGATACTATGCTCACTGGAACTCCATGCAGTCTGACTATCTGGCGCACATACATCTCTGCTAGTCTCTCTGTAGACGTACCCACTTTGAATGGTAGAAAGTGGGCCAATTTGGTCAACCTGTCCACGATGACCCAAATCGTATCCTTCCCGCCTGGAGAACGGGGAAGTCCAGAAACAAAATCTATGGTCACATGCTCCCATTTCTACTCCGGAATGGGTAATGGCTGGAGCAATCCTCCTGGCCTCTGCCTCTCCGCCTTCACCTGCTGGCACACTAAGCATCGAAATACGAAGCGTGCTACCTCCCGCTTCATCCCGTACCATCATACATGCTGTCTCAGATCTCTATACATCTTGTTGGCACCTGGATGCATAGAATACTGGGATCGATGCGCCTCCTGGAGAACCTCCTCGCGCAACGACCCACTCGGCACACACAACCTGGTACCGTGTCGCAAGGAACAATCATCAGCAATGGTGAAGTCATCTGCTAATCCCATCTGAACCTGCGCCCTGATGCTCCTCAGGGACTCATCCTCAAACTGTGTAACCCTGATCCTGTCTACCAACTCTGACTGAATCTGCAGTCCCCACATCTGCATCTCAACTCCAGGCACTATCACCTCAATGCCCAAGCTCTCTAGATCTGCCAGAAGATAACGATCTGTAGTCAGGCACATAGCTACCGGATACCTGCTCAACGCATCCGCAACTACATTCGCCTTACCAGGATGGTACTGTAATGATATATCGAAGTCTTTCATCAACTCCAACCATCTCCTCTGCCTCATGTTCAGCTCTTTTTGGGTAAACACATACTTCAAGCTCTTGTGGTCTGTGAAGATCTCCACACGCTCTCCGTATAAATAGTGTTTCCACAACTTCAGAGCAAAGATGACCACTGCCAACTCCAAATCGTGGGTAGGGTAGTTCTTCTCATGATGACGTAATTGCCTGGAAGCATAGGCAATCACCCTCCCATTCTGTTGCAACACACAATCCAGTCCCTTCCCCGATGCATCACTATAGATAGTGAATCCTCCAGAACCTGATGGCAACGTCAACACTGGAGCTGTCGTCAACCTCCTCTTCAGCTCATCAAAGGCGATCTGGCACTCCTCTGACCAAACAAACTCCACGTCCTTCTGGGTCAGCCTGGACAACGGCTCTGCAATCCGGGAAAAATCCTGAACAAATCTCCTGTAGTAACCTGCCAGTCCCAAGAAACTCCTGACCTCGACTACTGAACTCGGAGCACTCCATGCCTCAACTGCCATGATCTTTCTCGGATCCACCGAGATACCCTCTCCAGTCACCACATGACCAAGGAATTCTACCTTGTCAAGGAAGAACTCATACTTCGAGAGCTTTCCATAAAGCTTCTCCTTCCTGAGAGTCTCCAGCACTATCCTCAGATGCTCCTCATGCTCCTCTGGGGTCTTCGAATACACCAAGATATCATCTATAAACACCACCACAAACCTGTCCAGATGCTGATGGAACACCTTGTTCATCAGATTCATGAACACTGCCGGGGCATTAGTCAACCTAAACGGCATCACCAAGAACTCATACTGTCCATATCTGGTCCGAAAAGCTGTCTTCGGAATATCCTCCTTCCTGACCTTCACCTGGTGGTAGCCTGTCCTCAGATCAATCCTGGAAAACACCCTCGCTCCGCTCAACTGGTCAAAAAGATCATCAATACGCGGCAGCGGATACTTGTTCTTGATTGTGAGGTTGTTCAGAGCCCTGTAGTCGATACACATCCGTATCGACCCATCCTTCTTCGGCACAAAAAGTACCGGAGCACCCCACGGAGAAGAACTAGATCTGATAAATCCCTTATCCTGGAGCTCATCCACCTGCTTCTTCAACTCTATCAGCTCACTGTTGCTGACTCTATAGACGTGCTGGGATATTCGCTCCGCGCTTGGCACCAAGTCTATAGAGAACTCCATATCTCTGTCCGGAGGTAACCCTGGCAACTCCTCTGGAAAGACATCCATGTACTCCTCTATCAGTGGATGTAGCGACCTCGATTCTACCACCAGGGCTCCGTAGAAGACTCCCTCTGTCTGCTCCGCTGCTCCTCTGGCAAACTGAAACTCTGGCTCACCTGGCGGACTGAACAAAACTCTGCCTCCACGATAATCTATACTAGCACAATGCGTACTCAACCAATCCATCCCGAGTACAATATCGTAGCTCGGAAGTGGCATTACGAGTATGCACACACATAACTCCCGACCTCCCAAGGTAACTCTCCGGTCTCTGCAGACATCACTGACTAGGATGATACCACCCCCGGTCGTGATCTTGCAGAGTCTAGAGGTTCAGCAACAAGATGGTGTCTAACAACAAAAGATACAGACACAAAGCTATGAGAAGCACCGAAATCAAATAAAGCAAGAGCTGGAATGGAATCGAGAAGAACAGAACCTGAGATCACATCACCAACTGGCTCGGCCTCGTCTACTGTCAGGGCAAAAGCTCGCCCCTGCTGTCCTCCTCGGTGCTGCTGCTGGTGCTGGGCGAACCTCTGCTGCTGAGTCTGTAAGGACTGTCCTCTCTGCTGCGCTGTAGGTGCTCTGGCTGGTGCCCTCTGAGCGGCTCCTCCGCCCTGAGCTGTACGGGCAAGCGCTGAAGGACAATACTTCAGCTGGTGATCTGCTACGCCACACAATAAATATCTGCCCAGCCTCTTTCTGCATATGTCCCATCCGTTCCCTGGCTTCCTACAGAAAGGGCAAATAATGGGCTGCCTCTGGCCCTGCTGCTGTCCCTGCCTCTGCTGCTGGGGCGCCTGTCGAAATGGCACACGGCCCTGACCCTGGTACTGCTGGGTCTGCTGGAATGGCCTCTTGGCTGGGCCTGCACTGCTGCCTGCTCCTGAAGTGTCTCTGCTCCTCTTGGTCTTCAGCTCTAGGTCATCCTCAGCTCTCTGAGCGTCGCTGACAATCTGCTCGAAGGTCGCCTCGCGGTCGCTCATAGTCAAGGACTTGACTGCCATGACTAAGCCCTTACGGAACTTCCGCGCTTTCGCTACCTCAGACAACCCCTTAACAAATCTGCCCAGACGACAGAACTCTGCTGCATACTCGTCCACTGACATACTCCCCTGGACGAGCGCCTCCAAATAACTCTCTAAAGCACTGAGAGCCACATCCGGGAAGAACTTCTCCTTGAAAAGCTTCTTGAAAGCCTCCCAAGTCAATCCCGGAACTGCTATCCGCGTATCCGTGCGGTACCAAGTGAGGGCAAGGTCGAACATCTGGCTGCCCGCTGCCTCGATCTGCATGCTGGCTGGGATCATCGCCAGCCTAAAGATGCCCTCTATATGCTCGATCCAGTCGTCGGCGTACAGGATCCCCTCTGTACCGCGGAACTCCTTGGACCGCATCCTCTGGAAGTCGATAATAGTACCCAGCCTAAGATACTGAGCCTGCTCTGGCTGTGGCTGGATCTGAGCCACTTTGTCAACCGCTGTCATAGCCACCTGATGAGCATTCTTAATGCCCATCCTCATAACATCTGTCTGGCGGTGCTGCGCGTCCATCATCTCTCGGAAGAATGCGAACAACTGCGTGACATCCACTGGTGCAGGTGGTGGTGGAGGAGGTACCACCGGAACAACTGGGGTGACTCTCGGATCAATGGGAGTAAGAGGATCTCTGAGAGAAACTGACGCTCCCTCAACCGTAGGAGTGGCGAGTGGAGCGGTAGCGGCTGCCGAAAGTCGAGCAGGACGAGAGGTGGCAGACCTCTCGGTGGCAGCTGCTGGGACGGTGCGCTGAGATATGGTCTTCGGAGGCATCCTGAACACAGATCAAAAGAAGTCAATACAGTGCAAGAAACGATATCATCAAAGAAGGACAGTAATATTGCAAAAGAAATAATTTTAGAAAAAATTAAAGATAGCAAGAGAAAGCAGGAAGGGTCCTAGTTGTGATTGAGCACACTCTCTCTCAGCCTATATCCTATTGCAGGTAAACCTAAAAACTTGACCTGCATGGGCCACCACAAAAATGTGTCACGACCCGCACCCAAAAATCGGGCATGAGCCGTGGGTACGTCCAGCCTACGCCGCAGAATCGGCGGTAGAACGCTGTAAATGTCCGTTTTAGGTCAACCATCTATCTATATAACTCACAAAAAAATCTGCCATGACCTCCACAAAAGGAGGGCAACCACGCAATATATATATGAATAATCTTCTCCAAAAGGAGGGCAACCACGCAATATATATATGAACTCTCAATCACAAAATCTAAGGGAAGAAATAAAGCACGATATGATAGCAAAAGGAAACAAAGAAACACAGAGCAAGACAATATCCAAAAATATACAGTCAAAGGCCATAATAGCTACAACATCTCACAGCATCAAAATAATAAGTACAATCATCCAAATAAACCACTGGAAACAACCCAGGAACCCACCTAGCTAACTAGGGCACTATAGGCGTCTCCTCGGCGCACTCCTCCTCGATCACGGGGTCACAACAGTCGTCAACACCCGGCCCGTAGAACGTCGGGCAATAGTCCTCATGATCCTCTAGAAAAAATATGCCCAGTCAAGACTGGAGCGAAGTACATAACTCTGAAAGCAACTCCAAATACATGGTAAGGTGTATATGACGAGCAATAGAAAAGTATACAAGATGCATAGGAAATAAATATATGCTGGAGCACAATAAGTAGCTGCAAAGTAAACTGGAGAACAATACAAGTAGTGGAAAAGTAACTGCAGGTGAGAAATATGAATACTAGCTAAGTGTCTTGAGCATAAGTTCGTTATGTGATCGGCTTAGGTTGCACATGAAAAATACTACGATAACTCCGTTATGCGTGAGTTGCATAACCGACATACATATGAATACTGTTTGGCTTTGATCACATAACCAACTCCTACTCCCCTCCCCCACTAATACCATTGGATCCAACCACAACACGCTACGTACATGATAATATCTCGCGCACACGAAGGCGAGAGCACAAGAAGCACATGATAGCACATGAGAATCAATACCCGAAGCACATGATGAAATACACGTGATAGAGTACCCGCTGAATACGGTAAGGGGGATAGCATCTCATGACGGGATCCACTAGTACCAGCTCGTGTAACAATGTGTCAGAATCAAGTATCACAGTTCTAGAACAGGTGATATAAACGCTATCATGAAATGGAAACTATCAGAGGTAGGTACTCGCCTGATGTCCTGAGCAACTGACGAGAATCGAGATCCGGACCGGTGTCGCAAGAACCTATTGTGAAAAACAGAATTAAACAAGGTTCTAAAGATTTAAACTGATATAAAATAATTAAAAACAGGCTTCTAGGGCTATTCTAGGTCGAACGGGTCAAACCGGTAAAATTCGGGTCAAAAAGTCAACCTGGGGTCCAAAAAGTCAACTCTAGGTCAAAACTAGGTCAAACATTGACTTTTATGGTCAACGAGGACAATTATGGTCAAAGCTAGGTCAAACTAGGGTGCCCCTGAAATTCTAGGTCAAACCGAGCTCATTAAGCTACTAAACTCTCAAACTCGCCTAATCGAGATACCGGGATACTCTCGGTATCCGATACCTCGCCCTAGGCCACGCACTCCGCCTAAACCCGCTAAAACCTATGCTAGCACGCGTAAATATATATACATAAGCATATAAAAATCACTCCAATATATTTCCTAGGCTAATGCTCAAATACCCCGCTCGAAACTCAATACCTTGGATATCTCAAGGTATTGAGATACCTCGGTATCTCAAGGTATTGAGATACCGCTCTCAAACCCCTCTAACTAGCTATCTAGCTAATAAATATACACCTAGTTATTAATCTAGGCTAGGAAATATATATATCTACCATATATTTATATATCTAAGTACCTATGTACATATATATATAGATATCCACACACACATATACAAATACCCATTACCTTACCTATACATATATATATAACTATAGGTATATAGATATCTATATCTTAGATAGATATATATCTAAGTATCTAGCTATCTATCTACCCGTCTAACTATCTATCTACCTATCTAGGTAACTATCTATCTATTGATAGATATATCTATCTATCTAAGTATCTAATAACTTATCTATCTTACCTATTTATCTATCCATCTACCTATCTTATTACCTATCTAACTATCAACCTATTTATCTAGGTAACTAACTATCTAATCTATCTATTAAACCCTCTAACTACCCACTCTTCTCGCTACATGCTAGCTGCAACTGCTGGAGCTTGCTGCTACTGCTGCTACGCCTGCTGATGCTGCTGCTGCTGCTCCATATGCTGCTGTTGCTGCTGGCTTTTGCTGCTGCTGTGCTGCTGCTGCAGTGCAGCAGCAGCTGCTGTTGCTGCAGTGCAGCAGCAGCTGCTGTTGCTGCAGTGGCTATTTGCCCCTCCTCCATCTCACAAACACACACACACACTCCTATATATATATATATATATCACTCTATATATATACAAACCTACATATATCTATACATATATATATATATAACTAGATAGATATATATACACACTTTTATATCTATATACTAACACACACTAACACACTCACAAACACTAATACACACACACACTTAAACACAAATCAACACACACACACACTTATAAATATATACATAGCTATATATATATATATATATATAAATATATATATATATATATATATATATATATATATATATATATATATATATATATATATATATATATATATACACACACACTCTCAAATATATATATATACACACATATAAATATATATATACATATACACACATAAGCACACTTATACATATACATATATATATACACATAGACATATACCTACACAAGCACATAGATATAAATACACACATACATATATAAATATATATACATAAACACACATACATATATATATAAATATATATAATATATAGACACATATAAATATATATATAAAGACACACACCACTCAACCACAACACACAACAACACGCTCCACTCACGCCCAACGACCCCGACACTCACCAACACTCTAAAATATATAAAATATAACTCGAAAACTCTAGCACACACTCTCCGATACTAACCCAATGCGCGTACAAGCCCAAAACAAGGAAACCCAAGTCGAAATGGCCGTTCGGTCATTTCGACGAACACGTGGTGCGCGGTTCGGAAAACCACCTGAAATACATACCAAACGAACTCGGAATCGGTCCAAAATTTACCCACGTGCTCTAAACGATGCCTAGATCCTAGAAAAGTGCTCCCGCATCGATTCTAGGCCCGTGGCGGAAACACGCACGCACTTAGAATCGGCGACGACAAAAAACCCCAATTTTACCCGAAACGCTCGTTTCTCCGTGACACGGCTTCCCGTGTCCGGACGGAGACACGCACTCACCCTCAAGACACCCGACAACGTCTACCTAGGTCCGTCTAACCTAGGGCATCACCCAAAATTGGGCCAAATTCGGATTCCACCCAAAATTGACACAAAACCTAATGTCAAAGTCTCTAAACTCAACCAAACTAGTTCCAACTTTCTCCCACGGGTAGGCTTAGGGTCTAGGGAGGTTCTACAACACTAATTATACTACATAAAAGTAATTAGCAAGGGGAAAGTTAGGGTTTACCTCTTGGGAGTTGAAATTCCAAGGCCAAAGTCTCCGATCTACTTGGAATCACCTCCCTCAAGCTTCAAGCCACCAAATCTAGCCTCCACACTAAATCTAGGCTCCACACACCTAGGTTAGGGAAAATGCAAGGTGAGGGTTAGCATAAAGAAGAAGGAATGGAAGAAAGAAGGAAGAAAAAGGAAAAAGAACTCACCTTGAAGAAGAAGGAAGAAGAAAGAAGAAGTGGAGAAGAAGAAGAAGTGAAGAAGAAGTGGAATACGAAGGGGGGAAGGGGCTGCTGCTGGTTCACGGTCGAATGTGGGGGTAGGTAGGGCCGGCCACTAGTAATAAAGGGGTTTACAATTCTCCAAATGCCCAAAACGTCCTCCCCTAAATTGGTTTTGGGTTTCGGGTTCCAAAAGCACTCAAACTAACTCCAAATCTCTCCCACTAACCCACTAAAAATATAATAAATATTTTTAAGCCCCAAAATAATTCTCACAAGGGTGTTGGTCGGGTCGGACATAGGTCCACTAGGGTCTGACATGGGTCCAGGCTAGCCAAAACCGTAAAACAATCATTAAAAAAAAATACAATTACTAAATAAACATAAATATAATTAATTAAATATAATACACAATTTACCAAAAAAAAAAAACCTATTTTCTAGAATCGGGTAGTGACACGTGACTCCGTTTTTGATTTCGTCAGTTGCAACGCGTAGACAGTATAACCCTCTCGATGTCCGTGCAACCCGTTCGGTGCGTCGCGTCCTGTGGTGATCGCAAACCGCGATCCAAAAACAGGAAAACCCACGCCTTGTTTCACCCCGGAACTGAGTGCGCCCCGCCAAACGGGATGACTTGGTCGCACGCGGTCTTTACCGAAATGTGTGCGATGTTGATACGGACGTGTGGGATTTCGCAGAAGTTGATTTGGATGTGCGTGCACACCGGAATCAACGCGTATCCGCCGACAACGCCCCGTATCCGCCTATTCTGGAACACGTAGTAACTTTGTGTACACACGTCGGATCGAGACAAAACTTACGCCATCGGACTCGTAGCAATACGCTGGTCCTGTGACCCAAGTTTGGTTCGATTCTGAGAACGTTGACAAAATCGTGTATCGTGGGCCCCACAGGTTTCACTTGACGGACAATTTTGTGATCGGCTCATCGGAATCTAATTTTGGAAGTTCCGTTGGGTTTGTATCATCGTTCCTGACTTGTAGACACTGAGTTTGAGGAATTTGGAGACCTTTGACCCTGACACGCTTTTCGGTGCAAAGTGGCCCACATATGGACCCCGATATGGCCCAGAAATGTCATTTTTGCCCTTGTGTCCAAATTGAACTTAAGGACAGGCGTTTCTAGCTATTTGATATCTTTTGAAACTGTTGGTGATGTTTATTACAGTTTTTGGAGGAGTACCCACAGGATCCACTGATACAGGGATGACTGTTGGTATTCAAACCCCAAGCAAGTGTACCTTGCCAAACCCTGCAGCTTTGCTACTTATTTCCTTGACTTAGTTTTACATCAGTGTGCAAGTTTACCTTGCCAAATCTTGCAGTTCTTGTTACATATTTTCTTGACTTATTTATCTGTTGTACATGCTTAACCTAGGACCGTGTGACGTACTTAGCGTCCGATTATTAGTCGGGTGCCAACACTGTACGCGGTGTTGGGTATTGTCATCTAGAGATGGACATTCGTGATACTTTACATTCTCGTACTTGTCTTATCAAGTACACTATGACCCAGGATACTTGACACTATTCATGAGACAGGATCTTCCTGAGATATTCATAGTGATTCTGTATAGGATACAGGACTTGACATGGACATTATATTCTTAGATATTGTATGACTTGTTGCATTAGCTATGATCCCGTTTGACATGGACATGAGACGTTATGGTCATGATATGCGTGGTTACATTGGGTGGGGAGAGACACACAGGCTACAGGCTGTTTTATATATATCTTCTATTATTGTGAGGTTGTAGACTCTCGGAGCAGAGCTAGACCCACTACCGGCTCCCCGACACAGAGCTTGTAATGGCTCAGCCTGAGTACTCATGTTGCTCTCATCTTGCATTTCACATAGATGGTTACATACTTACCCCATTTATTTCATTATTTGCTGCACTGTATTTATTTTGGCTTGTATTTTCTGTACCTTGCTATGTCCCCTGAGGACCTGGATCCGGATTATGTCCCCAGGATTTGAGGACGAGATCTATCCCAAGGTATACGGGATCACAGCAGGAGCTGATCCAGGAGCTGTACCGCCATCCGAGGATGAGGTGTTAGCCGAAGACTTTTCCTGAGCATCCATGTTTCACGCTCAGTATTTATTTATTTCAGTCATTTATATTTTGGTCTGTTGAACCATTGTATCAGATATTTATCGGGTTATTCCCCGAAGCACTTTGTTGAGACTAGTTGATGATTTACATTCCTTATTTATTCTGTGGATCATATTTTATATCTTGTGTGGATGAGATTAGTTGTGCCTATTATCGTAGACTTGATTTTACAGCTTAAGTATGCCCTGATGGATCCATTAAATTGGGTTTGTCTATCGGTGCGTACTGCTGGCCATTGCCACGTGTCTGGTCCCTCGGCAATTTGGGACTGGGGCGTGATAGAGGGACAAGGTTATAGCCTTTGCGTCGAGGCAGTTAAAGCCTCACCAAAAGAACTATCCAACACACGATCTGGAACTGGCAGCGGTAGTGTTCGCATTAAAGTTATAGCGGTATTACCTCTATGGTGTACCGTGTAAAATTTTCATAGATCACAAAAGCCTAAAGTACTTCTATACTCAGAATGATCTGAATTTATGGCAACATCGTTGGCTTGAACTTCTTAGCGACTTTGACTTGATGATCATATATACACCTAGCATGGGCAACGTTGTATTTGATGCACTAAGTCGAGTGTTTGTTGGGATCTTCGCTATCGGTGAAAGGCTGTGAAGGGATCTGGAAAGTTTGGGCATTACACTACGAATTAGATACAAAAAGGGGGCACATGAGGCTCAATTGCGCCTCAAACCGGACTTATTAGAGAAAGTTAAGTACGCTCATAAGGACGACAAGTTCTTAGAGAAGATGCGTAATCTTATCTCAGCAGGAAAGGCGATCGACGTTACGATAAGCACGGATGGAATGGTGCGAGTAAAGAAAAGATTATGTGTTCCTAAAGATGCAAACTTCAGAAAAATGATACTCACTGAAGCCCACTATGCGAGTTACACTTCACATCCAGGAAGCACGGAGATGTATCGAGACCTCCGCACGATATTTTAGTGGCACGACATAAAGTGGGATATGGCTCTGTTTATGTCGCAATGCATGGCTTGTCAGCGTGTAGAGGCCAAGCACCATAAGCCGGGCGGAGAGATCCATAACCTTGCTATACATGAGTGGAAATGGAAACACATAACGATGGATTTTATTATTAGTTTGCTAAAGTCACAATGGGAAAATGATGCCGTCTGGGTCATCGTCGATCGACTCACCAAGTCAGCTCACTTTTTGCCTATCAAAGTTGCTTGGAGTGCCTACTGTCTGGCACAGATCTACCTGAATGAGATCGTTCGACTCCACGGTGTGTCCGTATCCATTGTCTCTGATCGAGATGGACGATTCTTATCACGCTTCTGGAAGAGTCTTCAGCCAGCAATGGAGACGAAGTTGAAGTTCAGGTCCGCCTACCATCCTCAGACAGATGGTCAAACAGAGCGGGTAAACCAAATCCTTGAAGACATGCTTAGCACTGCGTATTGACTTGAAGTCAAGTTGGGACATGCATCTACCGTTAGTCGAATTTGCATACAATAATAGCTATCAATCCAGCATTCAAATGGCGCCATATGAGGCATTGTTTGGGTGAAAGTGTAGATCCCCTATCTATTGGTTTGACATTGGTGAACGATAAATTCTTGGCTCGGAGCTCGTAGAACAAATCATCCAAATGATTCATTAGATCCGCAAACAGCTGCAGATAGCACAAATTCGTCAGAAGAGTTATTCAGACGCGCACCATCGACCTCTTGAGTTCTTAGAAGGCGATCATGTATTTCTCAAAGTCTCGCCTAAGTGAGGAGTTACCAGATTTGGAGCAAAGTGGAAACTAAGTCCAAGATTCGTCGGCCCGTTCAAAATACTTAAGCGAGTCACCCCAGTCGCATATCAGATTGTCCTGCCACCATTATTATCTGAAGTACATGATATCTTTCATGTTTCATAGCTTAGGAAGTGTCGGACTCGAGTCATGTGGTGGATCTTGATCACTAGACTTAAAGGCAGACTTGACTTATGTTGAACACCCTGTACTGACCTTGGATCAAAAGGAGAAGTTGCTTCGAAGTCGTTCAGTTTCTCTCATGCGCGTGCTTTGGAGAAATCATTAAATTGAGGAGTCGATGTGGGAGCTTGAGTTTGAGATGAAGGAAAAGTTTCCTTTATTGTTTCATAATGGTAGGTTTTATTTCTAAGTATTATGGATGAAACTTTCTATTAGTTGGTTAGGATGTAGTGCCCCGTTCCCCCTTTTCGGGGAGCGCGGCTAAGAAATACTTTCGGTATCGTTCGATCGGGATAGATTGAATCAAGATCTTTTTTTCGTTATGGATTTTTTTCTTCGGAATCGATTCCCATATTCAGTGGACCGTGCCGAAAGGATGGACTTAGCGGCAGAGTTAAGAAGGACCTCTTTGCTGCAAGTTTGCTTGCCTAGTTTTCGTTGTCGCCTTGTTGCTTTCGTGCTTTTCAGTTAGTTTTCGGATTTGCGTACTTGAACGGTTTTGATAGATTTCATAGCTTTCGTTTGTTAAACTGTATTTTTATTTCGAGCTTGGAAAGAATAGAAGATGTATTGATCATCTATTTGTGGCAATGCATGTGATCGTGCAGTAGACTTCGCACGAGCGGAGTCTTGAAGCACCTCTTTCCTTTCCTCTCTCCACCAACTTGTGAGTGGATATAATTTGATTAGTTGACCCTTCTTCGAAGTCTTCACATCTAATCTTGCCCTCTTGATTGTTCCGATCAAATATTTCTAAAATAACTAAAAGATGTCAAGATAAAATAGAATATTCTTGGATTATCTTTTGATTGTCAATCAACTTGTGAACGGTTACCTTGTTGCATGCTAATTCACTTAGAATATTCTTTCATTATGTTTCAATTCTAGTTAGAATATATACTTCTTCTATAATTGTGTTATTTATAGAACACACCTTGCTATGTAATAAACTGATCAGGAAGGCTATGCAAAATAGATCATGCCATGTTACTTGTTTTGTCTCGTGCTCGTGTTGCTTTGAACTACATCAAATGATAACTTAGTATAGACGTTGCTTGATCACGAACAACTTGTGCACAAGGTTTTTTGGTTCCTGAGGATGGTTGCTGGGGCACTGGTACTGATCCGATCAAAAAATAACTTTACGATAGTCTCACGTGCTGGACGGGATGGCGTATAGCGCCTCACGTACTTTCGTTGCATAGCATTCTCATCCAAGATTATAACTTGTCCACTATGGCATCATGCCAGTGATCCCCATGTATATTTAAACTATGCAAGCTAACTATGTCTTCGTGGCAGGAAAGGTTATGGTAAGTATTGTGCAGGTGGTTCAGATGGGCAGGTAAAAGTCACCGAACGGTGGCATATTTATTTCAATAAATTTTTATATCTATTGCTTGCTTGTAAATTGAACTAAGTCAAGATAGAAAGACCACTTAATAACTTGCATGTTTCATATAAACAATATATTGATTGGTATAGTTGGGTTAGCTCGCCTTCACCAGTGTATTTCGATATTCTGACCCTCGTTGCAACAGGTTCCCCGTGCCAAGGTGATCCTGAAAGAAGCTAGAGCAACTTTCCAATCTAGTCTATCTACCGACAGGCCTGATCGTGTCCTTAAAGAGACATTTTAAAGTTCCAGGAGCTCGTGCACATACCTTATGCAGCTCTGTAGAAAGGCGATAGCTTCACCCAAATGTGTCAATAGCATTAAAGTTTTAGTAAAAGAAAGTAATGTACCGGACGACTATCTCATTTTGCGTCAACTTTTGTAAGTTCGAGTGGAAACCATCTAACTTGTTCAAGAGTTTGTAAAAGATGTTCATTATCAATAAAGGGAAGTTTTCCATGTTTCAATATTGTGTTCAAATATCTGTGTACTCTGAATATGTGATCGTTATATAAAAATACCTTGGCCTTGTGCGTTGTGCAACCTAGGCACGCATGGTATCACGCCTGGAGGATGACTATCGATTCTACGAAATCGGGGTGTGACACTTCCAGCATCGCGACCAGCTCAGCAGATGTCGAGACAAGAAGCGCCAGGAGTGGGAGTACCTTAACCTCCAGCAGGTGGAGGATTTCAGTGAGGACATCCTCTACCTACTCAGGAGGACCATTTTACGAGGGCCAGGCCACAGGGACCTCCTCAGAGGTTTGGACAGCTTTTGCTATGGAGATAGATAACACAGAGCAGGAGATTGATGTTATAGCAGGTATTATCCTTGTTGCTACTTTTTTTGATGTGACACTATTTGATACGAGAGCTATAGACTCATTCATATCTTCTAGTTTTATTGCCAAGAACAACATTACCACTACACCCTTGTCTAGTTGTGTTAGAATTCTCAGTGGGGAGAAGTTGTACCTGTTAGCCGTGTTTGAAGATCTTATTCTATAGTAATTCGTGGTAGAGAGATGAAGGCTCGACTCTTAGTCTTTTCCACGTCAAACTTTGATATTTTTCTTGGGATGGACTGGCTAAGCAAGTACCATGCTTTCTTCGATTGTTACAGAGGAAGCATTCTCTTTAGATTACCAGGCCAACCAAAGCTTGAGTTTGCACGAGGATCCACGGAGATGCATGATGGTGCTCAGATAGCATTGGACGATATTATTTATCATTCTATCATTTCAGATTTCCAAGACATCTTTCCAAAAGATTTGTCAGGGCTACCTCCAGATAGAGATGTAGAATTCTCGATTGAGTTGACCCCAGGAGCAGCACCCATAGCATCGCATATTTATAGATTGGTAAAGAAGGAGATGGATGAGATAAAGGCGTAGTTGAAGGAGTTAGAGGCGAAATGCTTCATTCGACCGAGTGCATCACCCTGGGGAGCTCCAGTGTTGTTTATACCCAAGAAGGATGGGTTAGTGCGCATGTGCATTGACTACAGAGCCTTGAATATTGTGACTGTGAAGAATAAGTACCCTCTGTCATGCATCGATGACTTATTTGATCATCTTAGTGGAGACAAGGTATTCTCAAAGATAGACTTGAGATTGGAATATCACCAGGTGAAGGTACGAGAGCAGAACATTCCTAAGATCGTATTTAGGATGAGATATGGATACTACAAGTTTATGGTCATGCCATTCGGGTTGACCAATGCTCCAACTGTCTTTATGGACTTGATGAATCGAGTCTTCTATTAGTATTTGGACCAGTTTGTGGTAGTCTTCATAGATGACATCCTTGTCTATTCGAAGAGTCACGAGGAGCAGGAGAAGCACTTATGGATTATCTTAGAGATATTGAGGAGAGAGCGGTTGTATGTGAAGCTTAGTAAATGTGAGTTCTTCTTGGATAAGGTCTCTTTTCTTGGGCATGTCTTCACCGGAGATGGTATTTGAGTAAATTTGGAGAAAATCTTGGCAGTTGAGACATGGCCCGTTCCTACATCAGCATTGGAGGTGAGGAGTTTTCTTGGACTTGCTGGATATTACCGACGGTTCGTAGAAAACTTCTTGAGGATAACAGATCATATACCTCGGTTGACATGCAAGGACCGAGAGTTCATATGGACGGATGGGTGTCAAGTCACTTTTATGGAGTTAAAGAAGCGACTGACCACAGTGCCAGGGTTGACCATTCCATCAGGATCAAGAGGCTACGTGATCTATAACAATACATCAGGGAAAGGATTGGGATGTGTATTGATGAAGCATAGAAGGTGATTGCGTATGAATCTTGACAGTTGAGAGTAAATAAGAAAAATTATCCAACTCATGACTTGGAGCTTGCAGTCGTTATTTTTGTCTTGAAGCTATGGAGGCATTACTTATATGAGGAACGAGTGGAGATTTATACCGACCACAAAAGCCTAAAGTATGTCTTCACGCAGAAGGAGCTGAATATGAGGCAACGCCGGTGGCTTGAGTTGATAAAGGACTTCGAGATAGAGATGCATTATCACCCGGGCAAGGCTAACGTAGTAGCAGATGCATTAAGCCGTAAGCCCATGGCACTTTTCTTGACGACGCAGAGGGAGTTACTGGAGTACTTGCAGGAGCTTGGCATAGAGTTTATATTACCCGGATCAGACGGGACACTAGCCAACTTACAAGTGAAGTCATCGCTAGTAAAAAGGATACAAGGGCACTTATGAGCAGCGCATGACAGACAAAAGCAGTTGGCAGATCTCCATCACCGTCCTTTGGAGTTCAAGGAAGACGATCATGTCTTCTTGAGGATGTTGCCAACCATAGGCACTATTCGCTTTGGGGGACGCGACAAGTTGAGTCCAAGGTACATTGGACCATTTGACGTGTTAGAGCGAGTTGGAGAAGTTGCGTATTGTCACATCCCGGTTTCGCAGAACCGATTCGTCCTCGCATTTGGTTCTGCATAACTGATTGTCATCACTAGGCATGATGCCGTACAAGTCTGGGGTTGCACTGGTACAAGGTAAGAATGTGCACATATGTTAAATATCTTTCGTAAACAGTTCCATAACACAACGGTAGATTATAAAACACACATTTGTATAAGAAGAAAATAATTATTTATTTATTCGTTGCAACGAAGTATAATTTTCTCAGCATCGAAATGGAAATGCCTGAACGGCTTACATAGCTTTTCATAAAAGAAAGACTGATTGACTAACATAAAATAATATTCTTATTACATACATTATGTCCCTTTATTACTTCTTGGAAACTTGAAAGCAACTACTAAAAATCTTTAAAATACTTTAGAAATAGGAAAAAGCTTGAAAAGACTGCAATAAAAGCTTTAATTTCCTTCAGCGATCCCAGTATTTCGGTCACCTAGTTTGCCCATAGAGGCGTGGGTCAGTACTTAAGGGTCAGTACTTAACTTGTACTGGTGAGCAGAACTGGCCCACTCACCTAAACCAATACTTCTTGATTAAGTTAGCAGTTAAATAGGCAATATTATAAATGCAATATTTTAATAGGCAACAGTTTATAAGCAATAGTTCATGCAGTGAAATATATATAAGCTTTGCATATGAAATTCTTACTCCGGCCAATGGCCGTTCCCATATAATTTATAGGATTATTTTTACCTCTCCTGCATAAGACATCATTAGTATGCAACTCATTCTCATTGGGTCATTTGTGGTGTAGCACGATAATGGATATGTCATATAGGACTTCGATGGACGTGCGATGCACCATTCAAAGATGACAGCAAGCCTCAATGAATGCCTTGCTTATACCCGGCGCTACCAAAGCGCTACTATTTTTCCCGGGTCGAATGGTCCCCAGCGCCCCAGATCCCGTTCGAGGAAATTTACTACCTTGTGCACAAGTTGTCCATGACCATACAATGCATCTACGACTACATGATTAGCATAAATAACAGTGTAAGGTATTGAAACATTCATAGCAACATTGTATATTTTTTTATTCTGATTTCAGTATACTTATTCATTTGATTCGATTGGTAGTTTGTAGACTCTAATTTACCGCTAAGTCATGGCACACCAAACCACGATACAATAATAATATCCTTTCCTGTGTTACATAATTGAACTTCCCTATTATCAATGCAATTATATTGATTTATAATAGTGGTATGAAGCTTGTGGCATTAGTGGCTTTATTGATCATTAGACTTAGCAAGATTACAAGAAAACATTATTGATTATTGGCATAAAGGAGTAGAGAAGAAGGGACAAAATCGCTCACCAAATAGAGAATGCTGATAGAAAAAGGACATTTGCTAGCTCAGGCTCTGTCCACGCGTCTATCTACATTGGCACCAACATTTGGTTAGACTACCGTCTTCTTTTCTCTCGGAGTTCTCTAGAATCCAATCGATAAAAATGGACTAAACAATTAATCATCAAAAACCAATTATAAAGAAACATTCATCAAATCCAAGCAGCGAAAATCCAAGAAAGCCAACCAAATATCCAACAAAACTATTGGACTCATTCCAACAGAAGCCAATCCATAAATTGGAAAGGTTAATTGCATTTTCCATGATCGATTCTGTCGTAAAGTTTCCCCATACTCAATTTTGACTGAGTCAATCGAGCCACAAGCCTTATATAGTGCACCACTAGGAGCGGGGCATTATATAATATACCACTAAAAAAAAGTTTTTTTCTCAAAACTTAAAACAAAGGTTCTACCTCTAGGTTATCGAATAAGGAAGGGTAGTACTTCCGCATCTCTTCTTCAAGCTCCCATGTCGATTCCTCAACTGCATGATTCTGCCACAACACACGGACCAAAGTCACTGATCAATTTCGTAGGGTCTTCTCTTTCCTGTCTAGAATTTGAATATGTTCTTCCGAGTAAGATAGGTTGGCACTCAGATCAAGCTGATTGTAGTACACTATGTAACTCGGGTCATGCACGTATCTCCTTAGTTGAAAAACATGGAAGATATTGTATATTTTTGCGAAAGCAGGATGTAGTGCAAGTCGATAAGCCATTAGTGCCACCCTATCTAGAATCTCAAAAGGTCCAAAAAACTGTGGACTCAACTTTCCTTTGAAGCTGAACTGCATCACACCTCGCATAGGTGCCACCTTTAGGAACACATGATTACCCTCCATGAATTCGAAAGGTCGCCTATGTACATCCGCGTAGCTTTCTGACAACTTTGAGCAACTCGAAGATTTTCCTGCACCATGTGAACTTTCTCGATGTCTTGTTCAATAAGTTTTGGTCCGAGTACTTGTCGTTCACCAACTTTCTTCCAACATATCGGTAATCGAAACTTGCGTCCATACAGTGCTTCATATGGGGCCATCTGAATACTCGCTTGATAACTGTTGTTATAAGCGAACTCTGCCAATGCTAGATAGATATCACAACTTGGCTTCAAATCTAGGACGCACAGTCACAACATATCTTCTAGGATTTGGTTTACTCTTTCGGTCTGTCCATCGTCTACGGATGGTACGCCGAGCTGAAATACAACTTGGTGCCCATTGCCGTCTGAAGGCTTTTCTAGAATTGCCCATCCCTATCCTACACAATGAGACTAGCATAATGATCCTCAGTCACTATTTTCTTCCTGAGTTCATTATCCTTAGGTGCACATAATCTGCCCTTAAGCTACAATGTTCCATTCTCGCGTTCCACGAAATTTGTTGCCTTTTTTGCTGTAATCAACTCGCGTATCTATTGCAGGAATATGTCGTCCTTTTACGCAGATTTGATCTTTTTGAGCAAGTTTGGTTCTAACTGCAATTGAGCCAGCTACGCTCCCTATGTAAGAACTTTGTATTCGATGCCCATTTTTTTTAACTCTCGAAGTAACCTGCTTGACACAGATAATGATCTCACGAATTTTTGACTCATTGCATCTGCCACAACGTTTGCTTTTTCCGGCGTAGAAGCAATCATCAAGTCATAATCCTTTATCAATTCCAGCTATCGCCTTTGACTCAATTTTAATTCCTTTTGCATGAATATGTACTTAATGCTTTTGTGATCCGTGAAGATCTCACAGGACACTCCATAAAGATAGTGTTGCCATAATTTCAATGCGAACACAATTGCCGCAAGTTCTAAATCATGTGTCGGGTAATTCTTTTCAGATTGTTTCAGCTGTCTTGAGGCATAGAAAATTACTTTCCCACGCTGCATAAGAACACATCCCAACCCGAGCCGAGATGCATCGCTGTAGATCTGAAATCCCCCAGGTTCATCTGGAAGTGTAAGAATTGGAGCCAAGATGAGCCACTGTTTAGTTTCCTAAAAATTACTCTCACAGTCGTCTATCCATTTGAATAATACTCCCTTTTGGGTGAGGCGAGTCAGAGACGGCGCAATCTTCGCAAAGCTCTTTATTAATCTCCGATAGTAGCCAGCCAAGCCGAGAAAACTTTTGATCTCACTAGCCGATGTAGGTTATTTCCAGTCCAACCCTGCTTCTATCTTCTTTGGGTCAACTGATACACCATATGCTAAAATAACATGCCCAAGAAAAGCTACACTGCTCATCTATAACTCGTACTTGTTTAACTTCTCATATAAATAATGTTCACGAAGTGTCTACAGTATGGTCCTTAAATGTTCAACGTGAGTTTCTCTGTCTCTCGAGTAGATTAAGATATCATCGATGAATACGCCAACAAACTTGTCTAAGAAAGGTCGGAATACTTGATTCATCATATCCATGAAAGTTGCTGGAGCATTGGTCAAACCAAAAGGCATAACCAAAAACTCGTAGTGTCTATATCTTGTACGAAAAGTCGACTTTGGAATATCCTCTGGTTTGATATTCAACTGGTGATACCCTGAACAAAGATCAATCTTTGAAAATACTATTGCACCCTGAAGTTGGTCAAATAGATCATCAATTCTTGACAACGAATACTTGTTTCGGACTGTCACTTTGTTTAATTCCCGATAATCTATGCAAATACGCATTGTGCCATCTTTCTTCTTCACAAACAGCACAGGAGATCCACAAGGTAAAACACTGGGATGAATGTTGCCACGATCTAGTAACTATTATAGTTATGACTTCAGTTCCTTTAATTTGGCAAGAGCCATCCGATATAGAGCTTTTGATATCGGTCGAGTATCTGGAAAGGTGTCAATACTGAACTCAATTTCTCAGTTTGTAGGCATTACAGGTATCTCCCCTGAAAATACGTCAGAGAATTATTCTACGACTTTGGTCTATCCTGAGTCGGTGCCCTTCTTTCGAGTGTCCTATACAGAAGCAAGGTACCCTTTACATCCCGAAAAAAGCATATGCCTTGCCGTCATTGCTGATACCACCATCACTGTTTTAGTCGTCAAACTACACTAATAAGATAACTCTTCCTCGCCAGGAAAGCGAAACACAATACTCTTCTTTGCATAGCCAATTGTCGTATTGCACGCTGCGAGCCAATTCATGCCTAAGATGATGTTGTAATCGGCGATGTCCAGGACTATTAAATCCAAGGACAAGTACTTTCCTCCATTGTAAATGTAACCATCCTTGTAAATTGAACTTGCAGGCAAATCTATTTCGGACGGAGTGTTGACACTAAGATTCATATCTAACGGTGTCTTATAAAATTTATGTTCATTAGCAAATGCTTATGATATGAAGCTATGTGTAGCACCAGAGTCAAATAGTACACGAACAAGTATTTTTCTGTAAAGCAATATACCTGTTATGATAGTGTTTGAGGCAAGAACTTATTCTTGAGTTAGTGCAAACACTCTACCCTTTTCTCCTGGTCGAGGGTTATGAGTATTCAAAAATGCCGCTTGTGGAACTTGTGGCGCTTGTCCACAATTTTGATTGTACAGTTGATCATGATTCTGATTCCGATATTGATCGTGATTCTGATTTCTTTCCCCACTATTATACCACGCAGCCTTGTGATCCAAACTGCCACACTTAAAAATCCATCATAACACTCATCTTGACGGTGTCTAATTTGCTTGTATCTGTTAGAGTACGGTCGCTGATAGGGTCCCCTGTTGTCATTTGTGTTTTGACACTTGGAAGCATCAGACCCGTTTGTTGCCATGGGTCGTTTGTAGCTGTTCCCACGGTTGTGCTGTGTCGCTCCTCGAGGATAAAATTTTTCCATCTCGAGAGCCGCGGTATATCGTACACTTCCGGTTGAGAATATCATGCTATAAGCCCTCATTCAGACCTTCAATGAATCACAGTCGCTTTGCCTCATCATTCGTTATCATGTAGTCGCCGAACTTTGATTACTTTAAGAACTCTTCTTCTTAGTCACTAACGGACATATTGCCCTGCTCGAGCGCTAGGAACACTTTTTCCTTCCTGTAATGGACAGCTGGTAGAATGAATTATGCGATGAATGCCTGTTTAAATATCTCCCAAGAGACTTTGGCTTCTTAGTTGACACCGCATAATGCTTGTCTCTTCGACTCCCACCAGTCTTCTGCTTTGAGACGTAGTTGCACAGCCGCACAATCTACTTTTTTGGTGCCTAATACATCCAACATACGAAAGATGCTCTCCAAAGTCTTTAGGAAGCCCATTACTTATTCTGGTTCCGCCTTGCCATTGAACTCAGGTGGATTGCAGCTTTTTAACTCAGAAAACTTGAATGTCGGTCACCTTCTTGGAGGTTGTTCCGTCTCCTCTGCTTCTACTACCACTGTCTCTTTTGTGGCAGCCACTTCGATCTCGTTGTTATTCTCAGTTAATGTAGCCATAAATTGAGACAAGTTATCAACTTGCTGCTGTTGCGCATCGAATTGCGCTTGAAACTGGTTGGTAAGCTGCGTTTGAAGCTCATGATGTTGTGCCTCAATCATCTTGTTATATGCATTGCTCTGCTTCCTCTGCACCTATAACATTTTTATTACTTTGTCCATTGGGTCAGATGACGATGTCGCCTTGGCGCTATCACCCTTAGTCATCTGTAAAAGAAATAATTTCCATTAGCACTCATAAAATTTTTATGGGCTTATTGTATGGAACATTATTTCATACAACACTATCGAAAAGCAATCCATCTGAGAAAATTATTATTGTTTGAAAACTTCCACTTGAAAACTAATTTTTTTTTGAAATCCGAGGAACTTTAAACCATGCTCTGATACCAACTTGTCACGCTCCGGTTCCGCAGAACCGATTCATCCTTGCATTCAGTTCCGCAGAACCGACCATCCTCGCTGGGTGTGATGCCGTACAAGTCTAAGGTTATACTTGTACAAGGCAAGAATGTGCACATGTGTCAAATATCTTTTGTAAACGGTTCCATAATACAGCAGCTGATTATAAAACACACATTAGCTGATTATAAAACACACATTTTTAGAGAAAGAAAATAATTATTTTATTTATTCATTGCAACGAAGTACAATTTTCGTAGCCCCGAAATGGAAATGCCTGAATGACTTGCATAGCTTTGCATAAAAGAAAGACTGATAAGATGGCATAAAATAATGTTCTTATCCTATACATTATGCCCCTTTATTACTTCTTGAAAACTTAAAAGCAGCTACTAGAAATCTTTGAAATACTTTGAAAATAGGAAGAAGCTTGGAAAGACTACAACGAAAGCTTTAATTTCCTTGAGCGCCCCCAGTATCTCAGTCACCTGGTTTGCCCACAGAGACGTGGGTCAATACTTAACTTTTACTGGTGAGCAGAACTAGCCCACTCACCTAAACCAATACTTCTTGCTTAAGGCAATAGTTAAATAGGCAATATTATAAATGCAATATTTCAATAGGCAACAGTTTATAAGCAACAGTTAATGTAGTGAAATATATATAAGCTTTGCACATATGGAATCCGAACCCCGGCCAATGGCCGTTTTTGTATAATTTACAGGATCGTTCTTACCTCCCCTACATAAGACATAATTAGTATACAACTCATTCTCACTGGGTCATTTGTGGTATAGCACAATGATGGATATGCCATATAGGACTTCGATGGACGTGTGATACGCCATTTAAAGTAGGTAGCATGCCTCAATGAATGGCTCGATTATACCCAGTGCTACCAAAGCGCTACTATTTTCCCCGGACCGAACGGTCCCCAGAGCCCTAGATCCCATTCGAGGAAATTTACTACCTTGTGCACAAGTTGTCCATGACCATACAATACATCTACGACTATATGATAAGCATAAATAGCAGTATAAGGTATTGAAACATTCAGAGCAACAATGCATATTTCTCCATTCTCATTTCAGCATACTTATTCATTTGATTCAATTGGTAGTCCGTAGACTCCAATTTATCGCTAAGTCATGGCACCAAACCACGACACAATGATAATATCCTTTCCTGTGTTACATAATTAAACTTTTCTCTTATCAATGCAATTACATTGATTTATAATAGTGGTATAAAACTTATGTCATTAGTGGCTTTATCGATCATTGGACTTAGCAAGGTTACAAGAGAACATTATTGATTATAGCATGAAGGATTAGAGAAGAAGGGACAGAACCGCTCACCAAATAGAGAATGCCAAGAGAAAAGGACGCTTGCTCGCTCAGGCTCCGGTCACGTGTCTATCTGCATTGACACCAATATTTGGTTAGACTACCGTCTTCTTTTCTCTCAGAGTTCTCTAGAATGAATGCTGTAAACTCCCTCACCCAAAATAGGTATTTTGTGTATATTTTATATTATTATATTTATTATAGATGTTGAATTTATTTAGAGTATTCTCTTAGTTAATTAGAAAATAAATTTTTTTAGTATATTTACTTATATAAATATTTATTTAGAATTATGTTTAGGCTATTTTAGATTATTGAGATTTTTCCATAATTTTTAGTTAATTAAAAACTAGTAACACTAATTTTCTAGGACTTTGAAGAATTTATTTTATCTTCAAACTTAATTAAAAATATTCTAAAATTTTATTTTAGGTTCTAAATAGTCAAATATATTTTCTAGAATTTTCTGAATACTTTTAGTATTTATTGGGAGTTATTTAGACTAATAACTAATTTTTAGGACTTGTAGAATTTATTGTGCAAGCCCAGGAATATAGAATGGACCCACGTTATTTTCTAGGGTTTATAGTATTATTATATATTTTCTGGAATTATTTCAGAATGTTTGGAATAATGTTAGTATTTATTTTTAGTTAAATGGATAAAACTAATGTTTAGAGCTTCTCCTAATTATAGTAGTAAACTTATGAATATAAAATTATCCCAAATATTTTTCTAGAGTTTTTAAATTCAAAATATATTTTTTGTAATTTTTCCAGATTTTTATGCTTATTTTTAATATTTATTTTGAGTTATTTAGATTTAAAACGACTTAAATAATGTTTTGATAAAGGCAAATCAAAATCAAATAATATAACCAAAATTATCCAATCAAATCATGACATGTGTCACCCTCCTATCAACTTTCATTTAGCCGCTCAATCCCTATATATATAATATAATAACCCTAATTATCCTATTATTTTTAGAGAGAGAGATTTTGTAGAATTGCCATCTAGGGTTCCTTCATCTTCCAGAAGCCATTGCGCATAACTTCGGACTCCAAACGAGGCCTAGTTTCTTGCATTAGAAAGATATTAAGATTAAATTTCTGATTATATAAATTGTTTTTCGAAATTATTAGTATTAAATTCTGGAAAATTCGTAGAGCACAGCATGTCCGAAAATAGACGTATTTTGATGTTTTTGTAATTCCGGGAGAACCCGGAATCAGAATCAGGAACCGTTTAAATTTTCGGAAAGCTAATATCGAAATCATTAACATATGTTTTTCCCATAATTTAATTCAAAGTATTTATATACTGTTAATTCTGTAGAACTTCTAGGTTAGAATTTAACCATCGGTGCACAATACAAAATTTGTATGTGCCATAATTCCCAAACAAATTTGAATTCGGACGAGCCATAAATTCCAGCATATTTTTGACGCTGAAATCTACAGGAAATCATGCATGAAAGTTGAGTTTATGTCGGTTGACTTTTCGTTCAACAGATCGTCTCGATTTGCATGCCATGAGTCTCGAGTTGATAAAATTTAGTTTCTTTGGACAAAATTTAGGAATTAACATAAAAATCAGAATAATAAGATTAAAATAGGATTTTAGCGTAATTATTCCAGAATTAAATAAATTAAAATAAATTATCTTTTGACGAGATAAATTTGTAATACATAGGCTATTTGGACTGTGACTTGGACTCTGATTCATACCAGCAGCAGGACCCCAGACGAGTACATTCTCTGACAGTGTTCCAGTAGGACGTTAGTATTTAGCCACCACGGTTAGTTTATATCAGACCCTGAGTCGGAGAACCCAATGTGCGTTCGTACATTTACATGTACGCAAATATTATTCAGTTTGGTATATATATATTTATGTACGTAATTACTATATGTATTCAAATAGTTATGAAAATAAATTGATGGTTATATTATTATATAGTTATATGAATATATATGTAAGTAAATACAAATTGATAATTATGACTAAATATTCAGACTGTACGACCCTAGGACACCGTGGACTATCCCATACTTACCTTGACCATGTTGACCCTAAGAACTTATGAATTTGTCCGCCTTGCGTACATTAACGTACTGGCATAGACACCTGTCAGTTGACTGACTGATTTCGTACAGTACTTGAAGACGCGACACCAGCGTAATTGACCGTGTTAGATGACTAGTGTTACCCCCTAGTATACCTCCTAAGCCCAGTGTAAATATGGTTGGGTATGTGATAGTGTAAAGACTAATGATTCTATTGTATTATATTTATGTGTACATAGGATGTTGGATTTATTCTGTGCGACTTTTGGAGCAGGTTATTGGTACATCGCAGCTTTCTTGCCAGGCAAGTATACCTTGCCATTGTACCGTTATTCATATTCCATATGTTGCATGCATCTTTATTTTTTATCTTTAGTTCATATATTTTAACTGTATATAAATGTGCGCGACGGTATCGTCGCGATATATTTTATTTATGTATTGCATTAACCTTGTTCATGAGACTACCCCATTATCATGTAGCATCTTTAGGTTCATTGGCTGTGACACAGTTGTTACACGAGTTGTGAGTCTCATATAGATCACGAACTGGCGTGCAGGGTTTGGCCTCCTGTACGTGTGGGCCGTGCGTTAGGGATAACTGCTGTTGAAAACTTTGCATGCTAGTAGACTTGGCAGTTATTAGAGGTCTATGGACATAGCTTATTATAGTACGGTGGTCCCATCCTTGTCCTTGTTTGGTTGCAGAATTGGGCTAGGGTTCTAAGAATAGTCTATGAACCAAATTGTGTCATGGATGTGACATGCTTAGAGCATGGGGTGGGAAGAACAACAAGTACCGCATTTGAGCTCCTTTGTACTTTTTTCTATTGTGCGGCCGGATTCTCCGCTGGAGATACGGGCGGTGATGACCACTATATATTATATTATTATCAGGCGGGCCTCCGGCGTTCGAAAGTCATCGTGCCTTTGTAGGCCCCTGGATCTCCAATATAGAACCATGCCAAATCCCAGGTTTTCAGCCAGATAGCTCAATTGTGGGGAAAGTTGTTCTTAACTGCATTCACTTAGATGGTTAGGCGACCCCATTGGATATTTATTTCAGTACTTTATTGGCATGTGTTTAAGTATCTTGTTATGTCCCTCTGAGGACCTGGTCCCCTGCCAGGTGTATTTATTTTTGAGTATTCGCAGGAGCGCAGATTCGGATGGATACCTATGCTTCGTGGATGTCTTCTCTTCGAGCCGTGGTTGATAGCTGGTATTCTTATATTGTGTTATTGTGTTGTACTCATATTGTATTTGCTCTTATATTCGGGTTGGTAGTGGATTTGTTTCCATCCAACTATCCTCCTTAGATACTTCTTATTGAGATCTAGTTTCATAGATACTGGTTATATATTTATATTGATTTTCATGGATGAGATTTAGATTTTATCCTGTGACTTGTATTACATTTTATACCACTTGTGGATTTGATATTCATATTACAGCGTACGTATGGATTTGGTTTCCATATATTGGAGTTGCCATATCCATACGGCTGGCATGCTTACGTGTCCTAATCCTACATATTTTTGGGACTGGGGCGTGACATATTTTTGTGGTGGCCCATGCAGGTCGAGAGCATATTGTTCCGATTACGTTACTGTACCGAGCAAGCCTGCACCTAGGACTAGAGTATAGAATCTCATCCATAATTGACTATGATTCATCTTTCTTCTATCTGTTCTATTTGAACAATTGTATCCTGCTTGGTTCCTGTACTTCCCTAATAGTTCTTTGAGTATAGCCTTCTGCTAGAATATAGGAACCCCTGTTATTAGGATGATAATTAGGGTAGCACACCTATAAAGAATACAACTAGAATATAGACACACCACTAAGTTTAGAATATCTAGTGAACCTAGAATTCCTTATCTTTAGATTGGTATACCATTACCCCTTGATGTATTAAGAAGACTTGAGAGTAGTATAGACACTACTAGAGATAGTTAGAAGTTTTACCATAATGTTTGACCCTAGTATTGAGGAACCAATGGAGAACCAATATTGAACATTAGGACTGAACCTAACCTACACCGTTAGATAAGTATTGGAGAACTACAAACTTAGATCATTGCCTTATTATTAGTAGATAGCACCCTAGAAGGCCTAGAGGAATGTAATTAACCCTTTTCTTAATTATGTCTCGAACATAGCAACTAGCACCCCACTCCCCTTTAGAAAACCATGATGCTATCTAGAGCTCCCTATTTTAATTTTATATGTTATTCTTTTGCAACCTTAACGTTCGCTAATGGTGCGACGAATAAATTATCCCCTTCATTTCTTCATCTTTCAATTCATGCCAATCTGACGCTTCTGATTATAGACCAAGTGATTGTATTCTATGATAGGACAAATGGTTTGCTAAAGTGATAGTTGCGATCTTGAATTTTGAATTACGTACCTTGTAGTTAGAACTTGATAGTTGAGTATTCATCTAGATTATAATTTTATGGTTATCCCTTAGTTTTAAATTGCGTAACATATACCCCACCTCGATACAGGTTAGATCCCTTTCCCCTTAACGGCTAGTAACTCTTCTATTCTCGCTATTGACACATGTTCTATGAGCACTATAATTAAGACTTAAGGTGACCCTTACCTATATAACGCAATAGGAGACCCTAATAAGTACCAAGATCTTTCCTCATATACCCTAATGAGAGTTTCTGTTTTATTTACATGTGCAAGATTATTTTGTAGGATCCTCTTAAGACTGTCACAGTATTAGTTTAATTCTTTTAAGTTGGGTAGAATGCCTCACAACCTAGTATCACATAGTCCACCTGACCCATCGAGGTAGTGTAACTGAATGACATTAATTGTATGATAGCATAAGACGACAGTGTTTATTCAAGAAATAGAATTTAGAGGTCCATGCCCACATTTGGTCGACTAGCGACATAGACAAGGAGGTTGTATGATAACTGTAGAGATTGTAGAGTCTTTTTATTATTGTTGCTTATGTTGTTTTGTTTTGTGAACTTGAATTAATTTGTACCTTCTTTTATCATAATCCAGCGTAGTTATATTTGTGGTACTATCTTGACTCATGCTGCTATTATAGCCTAGTTTTTGCAAGCTTATTCTTTATCAAGCTTGTTCACTACATATGTATTATTGGGCGCATACACTAATACATTTCAGAATCAGAGTACTACGGTCTGATCAACCATAGTGCGCTTGATTCGCCCTTCGCAATACTACCTTACGTGGATTGAGATATATAGTTGACTAGTAAACACCTGTACTTGCCCCTAGATATGTCTGAGCGGATCGTATCGGTTACATAACTGTACTAATACGAGCATGCGAACAAAGAATTACCAAAATAGGATTTCAATCCACAACTGCTTTGACAATTTTCATTTGAATTCCTTAAACTCCTTGATCCCGATACTTCTATTCTATTACCTCGCCCTTGAACTCTTTATTATTGGTCTCCGTCTTCCCTTATTTCGAAAAGACGAAACCTCGTGCTTGGTATAAGTTTAATACACAGAGAGTACTAGATATACCCCGTAGGCCGATCACATACTTGAGGATTATTCTTTTGTAATTAAGGACATATCATATATGATATAATCGGCGTTGACGTTTTGAGGATTGAATAACATGAGTAAATAAATTAAGGAATATTTTCTTAAAGTATATAGCCTTCTGTGATAGATGGGTAAATTCTAAGTTGGGTAGCAGTGCATTGTCAACTTGAGAGGAATTTTTTTTAGATTGTGATCAAGTAAGATTAGATTGGGAGATTCAAGTCATTTTAATTTTGAATTTTTTTAAAAGAAGGATTAAGATAATGAGGATTTAACGAATTTTAAAATCTTGATATTGCGGACCAAATATTTATACTTTGAGCACATGATTTAAATTTTGAATATTGAAGGATGAATCATCGATTTAAATTTTGAGGATAAATATAGAATTTTAGACTTGAACAATTGGTGAATTAGATTTAAATTTTACAATTTGATGATTTGAATTAAAAGTTTAATTTTGATTGTTGGGCCACCTATTTAAAATATTGAGGATGTAAATTGAGTTTAAATATTTAAAGAGTACAAAATTCTTAAGTTGAGAATAGGAATAAGATTTGATTAGAATTGTTTATTGTTCAAAGTCTAGAGGAGATTATGATAGTTGAAAATTGTGATATAAATTTTGATGTGGGATGTCATATAGACTTGAGTTAGATTTGGATATTGATTATTTAAAAATCGAGAAGAGATTACGACAGGTTAAATTTTGATTTAAACAGTGGTTATCTTAATTTTGAAGTGATCGCGATAGATTTAAATAGATTTTGTTATTTAAATTTTTGGAAGAGATTGTGATTGACGTACCTTATGTACGAATGTGAAGGATTTAACAAATTATGCCTTATTTTAATTTCGAGGACAAAATTATTTTAAGTTGGGTAGATTGTAAACTCCCTCACCCAAAATAGGTATTTTGTGTATATTTTATATTATTATATTTATTATAGATGTTGAATTTATTTAGAGTATTTTCTTAGTTAATTAGAAAATAATTTTTTTTAGTATATTTACTTATATAAATATTTATTTAGAATTATGTTTAGGCTATTTTAGATTATCGAGATTTTTCCATAATTTTTAGTTAATTAAAAACTAGTAACACTAATTTTCTAGGATTTGAAGAATTTATTGTATGTTCAAACTTAATTAAAAATATTCTAAAATTTTATTTTAGGTTCTAAATAGTCAAATATATTTTCTATAATTTTTTGGAAATTTTCTGAATACTTTTAGTATTTATTGGGAGTTATTTAGACTAATAATTAATTTTTAGGACTTGTAGAATTTATTGTGCAAGCCCAGGAATATAGAATGGACCCACGTTATTTTCTAGGATTTATAGTATTATTATATATTTTTTGGAATTATTTCAGAATGTTTGGAATAATATTAGTATTTATTTTTAGTTAAATGGATAAAACTAATGTTTAGAGCTTCTCCTAATTATAGTAGTAAACTTATGAATATAAAATTATCCCAAATATTTTTCTAGAGTTTTTAAATTCAAAATATATTTTTTGTAATTTTTCCAGATTTTTATGCTTATTTTTAATATTTATTTTGAGTTATTTAGATTTAAAACGACTTAAATAATGTTTTGATAAAGGCAAATCAAAATCAAATAATATAACCAAAACCATCCAATCAAATCATGACATGTGTCACCCTCCTATCAACTTTCATTTAGCCGCTCAATCCCTATATATATAAAATATAATAACCCTAATTATCCTATTATTTTTAGAGAGAGAGATTTTGTAGAATTGCCATTTAGGGTTCCTTCATCTTCCAGAAGCCATTGCGCATAGCTTCGGACTCCAAACGAGACCTAGTTTCTTGCATTAGAAAGATATTGAGGTTAGATTTTTGATTATATAAATTTTTTTTGAAATTATTAGTATTAAATTCTGGAAAATTCGTAGAGCACAGCATGTCCGAAAATAGACGTGTTTCGATGTTTTTGTAATTCCGGGAGAATCCGGAATCAGAATCAGGAACCGTTTAAATTTTCGGAAAGCTAATGTCGATATCATTGACATATGTTTTTCCCAAAATTTAATTCGAAGTATTTATATACTGTTAATTCTGTAGAACTTCTAGGTTAGAATTTAACCATCGGTGCACAATACAAAATTTGTATGTGCCATAATTCCCAAACGAATTTGAATTCGAACGAGCCATAAATTCCAGCATGTTTTTGACGCTAAAATCTATAGAAAATCATGCATGAAAGTTGAGTTTGTGTCGGTTGACTTTTCGGTCAACAGATCGCCTCGATTTGCGTGCCATGAGTCTCGAGTTGATAAAATTCAGTTTCTTTGGACAAAATTTAGGAATTAACATAAAAATCAGAATAATAAAATTAAAATAGGATTTAGAGTAATTATTCCAGAATTAAATAAATTAAAATAAATTATCTTTTAACGTGATAAATTTGTAATACATAGGCTATTTGGACTGTGACTTGGACTCTGATTCATACCAGCAGCAGGACCCCAGATGAGTACATTCTCTGACAGTGTTCCAGTAGGACGTTAGTATTTAGCCACCACGGTTAGTTTACATCATACCCTGAGTCGGAGAACCCAACGCACGTTCGTACATTTATATGTACGCAAATATTATTCAGTTTGGTATATATATTTATGTACGTAATTACTATATATATTCAAATAGTTATGAAAATAAATTGATGGTTATATTATTATATAGTTATATGAATATATATGTAAGTAAATATAAATTGATAATTATGACTAAATATTCAGACTGTACGACCCTAGGACACCGTGGACTATCCCATACTTACCTTGACCATGTTGACCCTAAGAACTTGTGAATTTGTCCGCCTTGCGTACATTAACGTACTGGCATAGACACCTGTCAGTTGACTGACTGATTTCGTACAGTACTTGAAGACGCGACACCCGCGTAATTGACCGTATTAGATGACTAGTGTTACCCCTAGTATACCCCCTGAGCCCAGTGTAAATATGGTTGGGTATGTGCTAGTGTAAAGACTAATGATTCTATTGTATTATATTTATGTGTACATAGGATGTTAGATTTATTCTGTGCGACTTTTGGAGCAGGTTATTGGTACATCGCAGCTTTCTTGCCAGGCAAGTATACCTTGCCATTGTACTGTTATTCATATTCCATATGTTGCATGCATCTTTATTTTCTGTCTTTAGTTCATATATTTTAACTGTATATAAATGTGCGCGACGGTATCGTTGCGATATATTTTATTTATGTATTGCATTAACCTTGTTCATGAGACTACCCCATTATCATGTAGCATCTTTAGGTTCATTGGCTGTGACACAGTTATTACACGAGTTGTGAGTCTCATATAGATCACGGACTGGCGTGCAGGGTTTGGCCTCCTGTACGTGTGGGCCGTGCGTTAGGGATAACTGCTGTTAGAAACTTTGCATGCTAGTAGACTTGGTAGTTATTAGAGGTCTATGGACATAGCTTATTATAGTACGGTGGTCCCATCATTGTCCTTGTTTGGTTGCAGTATTGGGCTAGGGTTCTAAGAATAGGCTATGAACCAAATTGTGTCATAGATGTGACATGCTTAGAGCATGGGGTAGTGAGAACAACAAGTACCGTATTTGAGCTCCTTTGCACTTTTTTTTATTGTGCGGCCGGATTCTCCGCTGGAGATACGAGCGGTGATGACCACTATATATTATATTATTATCAGGCGGGCCTCCGGCGTTCGAAAGTCGTCGTGCCTTTGTAGGCCCCTGGATCTCCAATAGAGAACCATGCCAAATCCCAGGTTTTCAGCCAGATAGCTCACTTGTGGGGAAAGTTATTCTTAACTGCATTCACTTAGATGGTTAGGCGACCCCATTGGATATTTATTTCAGTACTTTATTGGCATGTGTTTAAGTATCTTGTTATGTCCCTCTGAGGACCTGGTCCCCTGCCAGGTGTATTTGTTTTTGAGTATTCGCAGGAGCGCAGATTCGGATGGATACCTATGCTTCGTGGATGTCTTCTCTTCGAGCCGTGGTTGATAGCTGGTATTCTTATATTGTGTTATTGTGTTGTACTCATATTATATTTGCTCTTATATTCGGGTTAGTAGTGGATTTGTTTCCATCCAACTATCCTCCTTAGATACTTCTTATTGAGATCTAGTTTCATAGATACTGGTTATATATTTATATTAATTTTCATGGATGAGATTTAGATTTTACCCTGTGACTTGTATTACATTTTATACCACTTGTGGATTTGATATTCATATTACAGCGTACGTATGGATTTGGTTTCCATATATTGGAGTTGCCATATCCATGCGGCTGGCATGCTTACGTGTCCTAGTCCTACATATTTTTGGGACTGGGGCGTGACAAATGCATACAATCGATAAAAATTGGATAAACAATCAATCATCGAAAATCAATCATGAAAACACATTCATCAAAATCAAGCAGTAAAAATCCAAGAAAGCCAACCAAAAATCTAACAAAAACTATTGGACTCATTCCAACAGAAGCCGATCCATCAATTGGAAAGGTTTATTGCATTGTCCGTGATCGATTCCGCCGTAAAGTTTTCCCATACTTAATTTTGATTGAGTCAATTGAGCCACAAGCCTTATATAGTGTACTGCTAGGAGCAGGGCACTACACATATCAACTGTCACTACCACCTTCGCTTAAGGGAGTACATGATGTATTCCAAGTGTCGCAACTAAGGCGATATGTGGTAGATAGCAGTCATATTCTCGATCACTCCGAGATTACCATTGGACCGAGCTTGTCATACCAAGAGCATCCCCTGGAGATTTTTGATCATCGAGAGAAGGTGTTGAGAAATCAGTCTATTTTCTTGGTTTGTGTGGTATGGAGACATCACTCGACAGGAGAATCCACTTGGGAGCGAGAGGATGTCATGCGCAAACATTTTCCGTATCTATTCGGAGATCAAGGTATGATTTACTTTGTTCTTTTCTACCGTATAGTATTCTTGTTTTCTCATCGTGCTTTAGCTTTTAATTTCGAGGACGAAATTATTGTAAATTGGGTAGAATGTAACCTCCCCTATTTTTTTAGGATTTTTCTTTTATAATAATTGAAATAATAATACGTATACTGACAACATACCAAAAATTAGTAAAAAAAATATTAATAATAATAAATAGTAATAATAAAATAAAATAAAATAAAATAAAATAAAATAAAATAAAATAAAATAAAATAAAATAAAATAAAATAAAATAAAGGAATTAAAAAGAAAATAATATGTTTTAAATAAGAAATTTGAAAGCAAGTATAAAAGAAAAGAAAAGAAAAGAAAGGGAAAAAATATACACAGACAAAATCTCATGAGATTTTGATATCTCGTGAGACGCCCAACCCCGGAAACCCGCGACCCCCTCCCTCTTGGTTTCGGCTGAGTCAAAAACCAAAAAACCCATCTTTCTTTAGTTCAATGCCCTATCAAACCCTAACCAAATATGATGAACCCAAATCCTATTTAAACCTGGTCATATCCTCTTCCAAATATAAGCTAACCCAACCCAAACCCTAACCTAAAATCGGGTGTAAATCCTAGTAGAAATAACCCAAAACCCTAAGTATAAAAGTTGAACCCAAAATACTATTTCTCCTCCTCATAGCTGTATACTCCACCAAACGCGAAAACGTAAATTTTTGGAGTTTGTTGACAATTTTTGTTTTGAAAACCCTAACTTGATGCGATGATTCCTGCTAGGATTTTAGGTATTTTTAAAATCCACTTGAACACGCCTGTAGACAACCTAACTAGCTTCATATTCAAATATTATTTACAATTTTTGGAACATTAATTATACAGCAAAACCTACGTAGCAACTCCAAAAAAAAACTACTTTTGGAACAATAAAAATTTCGATACAGAGTTGTTCCTAACAAATCGTACCACCTCATCACATACCAATTGCACCGTAAGACACGCATGGTATTTTATGATGTGTGAGCTTTCGTGGAAGTTTATTTGGACGTGTGTGCACGCCGGAATCAACCTGTATCGGTCGATAGTTCTCTGTATCGACATTTTATAAAATACCCTAGAAGTTCGTGATCACTCATCGGAACGCAACAAAACTTACGCTAATGGATCTGTGGTATCACACTGATCCTGTGACCCAAGTATCATGCAATTCCGAGCGATTTTGTGATCGGCTCACCGGAATCTAAAAAATGGACATACCGATGAGTTCGTATCGTTGATTAGGATTTGTTTGACCTATAATTTGTCCCTTTTAGAGATCTTTATCCCTGGCACATTTTTTGGTGCAAAGTGGACCACATATAGACACTACTTTGACCCAAAATTACCGTTTTGCCCCTATATCCAAATTGGACGAAAGGGTAGAATTTTTTGACTATCTCACTGATTTTGGAGATGTTGGTGATATTTATTTCAGCATCCGAAGACGTTCATTCAGAGTTCCAACCTTTCAATTTCTTGTACTTGTCGTTTGGACATCCATACTTCACAGATTGCTTGTCAGACAAGTATACCTTGCCATAGTACTGTTTAGTTACATTCATTTGCTACATATTTATTTGTTGTTGTTTTTTTCTATTTATTTTGCTATATAAAATTGCGCGTCCAAGAAAGACTTGGGTGCAACGATGGTTGTGTCTTTTATCTTTTATTTATATTATGCATTTGACCTAGTTTTATGAGATCACCCCATGAGTTGAGGTATCATTATGTTTTATTTGGCCATGACACATTTGTTACACGAGTTGTGAGTCTCATGTAGGACACGAACTTGCGTATTAGGTTGGCCACCTGTATGTAAAGGTCGTACGACGGATAAGGAATAACTGCTAATATAAATATCATATTTTAGCAGACTTAGCAGTTACTAGAGGCATTTACGTGTTTTGGATTGATATGTTAGTAGAATTGGGTGGAGAGAACAATGAGTAAGCGTATGTGACTCCTTTATACTTTTCTTTTTGATCCGTAAGCTCCACCAAAGACGTGAGGCGTTATGACCCCATTATTTATTGTAGTCCTATGACGATCGAAAGACGTTGTGGCCCATGGATCTCCGAAAAAAATATGTCCATCTTATTATTTTAGCCAGATAGTCCATATACGAAAAGTTGTTCTTAAATTGCATATCACATAGACTGGTTAGGCGACCATGTTGGATGTTTACTTTCAGTACTTTATTGGCATGCTTCTATGTATCTTGTTACGTCTCTCTGAGGACCTAGTCCTTTTCCAGGTATAGATGATCAGGATTATCCGCAGGAGTACAGACCGGGACCTGACTCATCATTCTCCGTCTAGGAGGTCTTACCCTCTGAGTACCCATGATTACTTCACAGTCGATGGATCTTCTAGTTGTTGTTTCTTTATTTGATATTTTGTTTTATATTAGAGTTTTATCCTCCTCTCTCATTTTAGTTTCTATAGTCGTTGGTCGTGGATTTGTCTCCACCCAACTATCATTTTAAATTATTTGGACTTGAATATTTGGATCCATTTGGTTAGTTTATTTATCTATTTATTGACTTGCGTCTGTGGATGAGATTTAGTTGCATGAGACTTGTGACATTATATACCACTTGTGAATTGTTATTCATAATACAGTGTACGTATATGTTATGGTTTCCATATATTGGAGTTTTCATATACATACGACTGACATGCTTACATATTCCTAGTCCTATGTATTTTAGGACTGAGACGTGACAAAGAACAGCAGGAGAGCTTGGCCTTGGTCGTGGGTGACCATAGTAGTATTTATATTAGGCTAGAACTTGACCGTAGTCAAGTACATCTTGCCAACCAAGTGAACCCATGATTTAGAGCTTCTTGATAACCTAAGTTTACATTTATTTGCTAGCTTAGTTGTCTGCATATCTTTTGTAGCGTAAAACTGTGTTGTAGTCTTTTGTAGCCTTGATTTTCTATTTATCTTGTATTTGATCTTGAACGGGAAAGTTGAGAACAACAAAGTCGGAGCGCCAAGTGTGCTGGTCGAAGAAGAATGAGCAATTCTACGAAAAGTATGCATGAGACCCTTGAAAACTTGAGCACACTGTGTGCTAACTCATATAATGCTTGCATTCAGCAAAGCATTCAAATCCTTGAAATATGCTTGCATTCAGCACATTATTCAAATCTTTTCAAAAGTACGCCAAGATATGTTGAGTATCCTGGATGCACTTTACTCTTCATGCGTACGTTTTGTACGAATGTCATCTAATCAAATCCTCGCAAAATACGCCAAGGCTATCAGAACGTTTGGCGCACTTTTGAGAAAAATCCCCAGCGGCGCATATTTGAGCATTCAGCTCACTCAATCAAGAAAAAGTGCACCAAGCCTCTGTTGACGCACTAATTCCTTTCTCTGCGTATTCTTGATTGGCGAGCCTTGACTTTGGCATCACCTCGACTATCGTGCCATGCCTTGAGACTTATGTTTTGTCTTTTAGTAGACTTTTCTACGCTTATTTGGCGCCAAACCATACTGCTGGCATACTTAATGAAAGTGCGCCAAGTTCATAGCTTGGGTACTTTTATTTGTGCGACTCACAATGATAGATTTGTGCGCCAAGATCCTGGCTTGCGTACTTCTATCATAGTGCGCCAAGGTCCTAAAAGTGCTCTTTATTATGATTTGTGTACAATCTTTTGCTAGGAGTACTTCTTGTATCAAAGTGTGCCAGAACTGCCCGGACTAGTGATTTGTGTGCCAAAACTATTTTTGGACATTTGTGTGCCAAATATTGTTTTTGCCATTTGTGCGCCAATACTTTTTTTGGCCATCTGTGTGCCAATAGAGATTTTTGCCCTTTGTGCGCAGATAATATTTTTTATTGCCTGATTATGCGCCAACCCTGAATTGATGATTTATGCGCCTGTAGGCCAGTACTCTCTTTAATATGCTTAACTCTTGATGATTCTCTGCTTCTCTTATATCCCGTTATTTTAGTTAATCCTGGTTATTTTCTAAATACAATATTCTTGATATTGATATTGATTTCCTGGCATGATCTAGTGATTGTACACTATAAATAAACTCCTGAATCTTGACATGGAACTGATAATCCTGATACTGTACTGATAATATTGATACTGTACTGATAATCCTGATAGTGGCTCGACGTAGCACACTCTTGACTCGAGAATTCTTGTACTATCCTAATCAAGGCCATGAGTAGCACCTATATTGCATGTCCCATTGTTCCCGTCGTTGATTTTGATTATGCTTGTCAAGCTATTGTCCAGTCTTGCATCATGTATAAGGCAAATTCCTGAGCACCATGGTAAGGAATTTTGAATAAAATTTCCAGGCTAATAAACTAGATTGACAACTAGAATCATTTAGAAAAATTACTTAGCTACATGCAATCTTGACATCCCAGCGACACCAGTGGATTTGGAGCTCTCCGTCATGAGGGAAACACTTCCAGCACACCGTCGAGTTTTGTATTACAAGTAAAATATCTATACAAGTTATTTATATTATGTATCCCGTATGTTTGGATGATCCGGATAGACTGCAGGGCGTGTGGCTGTATAAAATTTCTAAAACTGCATATGTTAGTAACGAGGACTTTGATAACCCTAGTTAGTTAATAATAGCAAGCCGTAGAACATGATTGGCCGTGATTGCTTGATTTTTAATCTAGTATAGTCTTTTCCTGATTTAATTAACAACTAATCCGAAGATGGTAACCGGAGTATTGGTTCTAGATGTACTTGTTTAATTATTCCAGAACTGTTTAATTATTATATTACATGTTATTCTTATTGATTTTTCTGTATGCTAATTTTTAGTTCATAAGTTTGGCTCCCTTTTGGTCCTTGCTGTTTGGGGTCTGACCCCACTGCTTTTGTATGGACAAATTTTGGAACAGGACCGTAGGATCTCCCGTACTTTCCTCCTTAAGATGGTGAACATCAGGAGCTCTCGGGGCCATGAGTGGGTTCCTCTTTCATCACCCACTTGATCATGTATAATTATTCTTTTGAGGTATTTAACCACCGAGCAGGTGTTTAGCTCATATTTTGGGACTTGATATTCTAGCCTGTGGGCCTATATGTAAAGTATATTCTAGACTATAGCTAGAGCTGATCATGTAAATTGTATTCTTGCTAGTTCTTCATTTTGTAACTAGCTTCATGATCATCGGTGTATGTATAGTTTTGGATGCCTTACTATTATATGTTACATCTTGTAACTTGTTGCTTGCTTAAGATTGAGACACCTAGGATTTTTGACCCAGGATTGCCTAATGGATTGTAGAGTAAACCCTAACATATCTAGACAGTCGTGACCGAATCTTGGGGTATAGAGTACCCTGATATACGTAGCTGGCTTTGTCTGCCCCCGCTCTCCCAGTATTCTGGCTCTAGGGTGTGACACTAGTGTTATACCTTTACCATCTTACTTTTTATCTTTACACACAACTGATGGTTCTCAGTTGGTCATCACTCAATCTGGCTCCATTACTTCTGATACTTTGAGTCTTCCTTTTGTCTTATACATTTCTCATCTTACTTTGTACCTCATATCAGTTAGTAGCATTTGTGAGAGTGAATTTATTATTTCTTTTGATTCTCTCACATGTTCTGTGAATGATCCTCATACAGGCCAGACGATTGATCGTACTCGTAGGAAGGAACAATTGTACCATTTAGAGTTTCTTTATCTTCTATCAACTAAACCTTTAAGTTCTAGTCATACTGCTATTATCACATATGTTGCCGACTTGTGGCACAAACGCTTAGGTCATATTTCAGAAGCTTGTCTAAAGACTTTATTTTATAGTGGATCGCTTGGACGTGGTTCTTTCTCTTCTCTATCCACATGTACAGGCTGTAAGTTGGCAAAACACATAGCTCTATTTTTTTCTAAGAGTTTATCTAAATATAATAGTATTTTTGAATTAGTTTATTTTTACATATGGGGACCTGCTCCTATCCCATCTATGAGTGATTTTCTCTAGTATGTGAGCTTTATTGATTATTACACTCGTTGTACTTGGATCTATCTTATGCGTCACCGTTCTGATCTTCCAACCATTTATAGCATGTTTAGAGCATCTCCAACCCTATTGTCTTGTTTTGTGTTGTGATTCCTACGTGGCATGAGGCACAAGACAATGTCTTTTCTATGTAGCAAGATTATATTCATACAAGACAATGAGATAAAAAAAAGTGTTCTCCAATGCAAAAGTATTGAGAAGACAACAAAAACTAATTTTTTCCAACTCCCAAGACAACTTTTCCACTTCTTCCTTTCTTTATAAATATTTTTATTCATAATTGATGATGTGGAATAAAGTCACTATGATGTCAATTATCTAGATCTAGACAACCAACTTCACATTGTCTTTGTCTTGTCAACTTCACAACCAACTTCACATTTGCATTGGAGAAGGATTTTTACTTACTACTATGATGCACATTCAATTCAATGCTAGAATTAAAAAATTTTATTTTAATTATACTCGTGAGTATCTCTCTACTACGATGTGATTTATCTTTCAATCTCACGGTACCCTTTTTCAGCAGTCCTGTCTTTAAACTCATGAACATAATAGGGTAGCCGAGCGCAAACATCATCATATTCTTAAAACTGCTCGTACGTGCTCTCTTGTTATACTCTTTTGTTCTTCAAATATTCTGGGCAGAGGCCATTCTAACGTTTGTTAATCTAATCAATATCACTCCTTCCTCTGTTTTGTCTAGTCGTACACCTCATGAGAGTAATTTTTTATGTCCTCCTGATTACAGTATTCTTCGTACGTTTGGGTGCATTTGTTTTATTTTTCTTCCTGGGAGTGAACGCATAAAACTGACAGCCCGATCAGCCAAGTGTCTTACTCGATTTTAGTTTCGAGCACAATGGATACTATTGTTATGATCCCTTGGCCCGTCGTCTTCGTCTATCTCACCATGTCACCTTTCTAGAGGACTCTCCCTATTTTACTATACCACCTCCAGATGTTCATTTTATGTTGCCCCCAGCTCCAACGTCTAGTGTTTCCATTGATCCTACTCTATTGCTTCCCTCTCCTGGTATAACTCCTCATATGATGTCTCTATCGTTGACTCACAAGGATCCTCCACATATTCCACCAGCCTCCTCCAAACAATCTTATCCACCGCCTATGCCTCTACCACAAACTCTCCTCCAGTCACACCGTATTCATCAACCTCCTGCTCGTTTTACTCTAGACTGTTTCGGTCCACCGGACAAGTTTGGTTTTGCTATATTAGTTTTATATTCACCACAGTTCTATTCTTTCCTTACTGCTATTCATACTACACGAGAGCCCAATTTTTATCAAGAAGATGTTAAGTACCGTGAGTGGCAAGAGGATATATTGCAGAGGAGTTTTGAGCATTTCAGCAGACAGGTACTTGGGATATTATTCCACTCCCAAATTGGGTCCAGCCTATTAGTTGCAGGTGGGTCTTCAAGGTCAAATATCAATCTAATGAATCCATCGAGAGACACAAGGCTCGTCTTGTTGTCCGAAGTTTTACACAGGAGCATGGGATTGACTATGATGAGACATTTGCACCTGTTGCTCAGATAACCACAGTCCGTACATTACTAGTTGTTGTTACCGCTCGTCAGTGCAAGGCCACTCTATCAGATGGATGTGAAGAATTCCTTTCTTCACGGTTCTTTATCCGAGGTTGTCTATATGGATCCCCCTCCAGGTCTTTATATTCTACCGAGACATATTTATCCTCTTCGTTGTGCTATCTATGGTCTCAAGCAAGCTCCCCGAGCATGGTTTGAGTGTTTTCTGAGTGCTATTTGTGAGGCAGATTTTCAGCAGTATTCTCAGGATTATTCTCTGTTTGTGCTGTCGTCACCACAGGGGTGAGTTCTTCTTTTACTCTATGTGGATGACATGATTTTGATTGGGGATGATTCAGCAGAGATTGCATTACTTATAGATACCTTCATCGGCAGTTTCAGATGAAAGACCTTGACAATCTTCGATATTTTTTTGGACTCGAGATTAGACAAGGTAAGAGAGGGATACTAGTTTCTTAGCAGAAATATATTTCGAAGATTATTTTGTCTGCTGGTCTATCAGATGTCGCATAGTTGATACTCCTTTGGAGCTTCATGTGAAGCTTCGTCCCACAGATGGTGGGCCTCTTACAGATCCTACTCGCTACAGACGGCTAGTGGGTCAACTTGTGTAACTCTGTTTGACCAGGCCACATATTTCTCATGCAGTTAGTATTGCTAGCCAGTTTGTTTTTGCACCTCGATCAATTCACTATAGTGCCTTACTCCGGATTCTCCGATATCTTCAGGGCTCCATTACGTGCTCATTATTTATGTCTTATACTCTGGAGCTTCGAGCATTTTCTGATGCAGATTGGGTAGGAGATCCGACCACCAGACGATCTACTACAGAATGTTGTTTGTTTCTTGGAGGTTCGTTGGTCTCATGGCGAAACAAGAAACAATACATTTTTGCATGTTCTTCTACTGAGGCGGAGTACAAAGTTATGGCTGCCACCACCAAGGAGATCGTCCATGTACATAGACTGCTCTCTGATATGGGTATTGCTCTTACAGGACCTATGCCGCTTAACTGTGACAATAAGAGTGCTATACAGATTGCAAACAATCCAGTTTTTCATGAACGGACAAAACACATTGAGATTGATTGTCACTTCATTCGTAAAAAAAATTTGGTTGCACTATTTCTCTACCACATGTGACGTCCGTTGATCAATTGGCAGATTTTTTTTTACAAAGTAAGATCCCACATCGCGATTTTATTTTCTATTCGACAAAATCATATTTATAATTAGATTTAGGATTATATATGAATTATATTTATGATTAGAATAATTAGATTTAGGATAATTAGATTTAGGATTATATATGAATTATATTTATGATTAAATTTTTTTTACTATATGAATACATATTTTCTCTCCTACTACTATTCGTATATGGATATGTTCTCTCTCTCTCTCTCTCTCTCTCTCTCTCTCTGTATATATATATATATATATATATATATGGCTTCATATATCATCCATTAATAAAATCAATATTGTTGATTTGCTTCAGAAACCTTCTTGAAGGGGTAGTCCGATGGGGTCTCACGACCCTTGATGTCGGCTACGCAGAAATCAGAGGCATAGTAAGAAGAAGGAGAAGAGCATAGGAGAGAATATGAGAATAATCATAGGAAGCATGGCTTGGCTAGCTAGTGTCTCTGGAAGAAACTAGTTAAGTTTATTTTGAGTTTGCTATGCTTTTATATGGAAGAAAGGAACCGGCCGGCCAGTCGGCATTCTTCATAAGGAAAGTTCCATTTCTTGGATTTTACTTTTGATAGTTCAAAAGAGGAGAAGTACTTGATGTTGAATATTTATTTTTGTTAATTTTATTAACAAAAACAAGCAAACATTTATCTAGCCGGATACTTGACTCTGCAACGTCGACAGAGATGTCGTTTGCGGTGAGCCTATCATGATCCCAAACATTTCTTCGCAAAATCATTCAGAGGACTACTGGTTCTCAATTAGAAATTACTACTATATATTTGTTTTATTAATTTGTCTTATTTTTCATTAACGATGTCATCAGTAGAATAAAACGAAAAATAGTTTACATCAGCAAATCTATCCTTACAGTTACAGATGGCAGTGAAACATACCATTATTTTGTACCATATATGCAGTGTTGGTTGTTTAATTAGAGTGACAAAGTGAGGCTTTGAACTCTAGGAAGGTCTATGAATTATAAATCGAGGCTGCCACGTGGCCTGCAGTCCAAAATTGCGGACGCAGCTGACAAAATTTTTGACAGTGGATCCCACGCAAATAGGAGGGATAAGTTAGCAACTGGCACGTGGTCTGCGGTCACGGAACGTTGGCCAAATATCATTTTTCATTATAAATATCTCAACTAATTAATTATCTAGCTTGAAAATTTTAGATTTTCTAGAAATAACAGCTCCAGTCTCTAAGCAAACCCTAGATAATTACAAAAGGTGTAAGCTATTCTTAAGACTGGTTAAACCTAATTAATGATGTAAGTTAATAGATCCAAAACTTATACTCAATCTCTTCTTTTCCTCATACTACAGTACCATACTATTCTAGATCATTTAAGAGACAGATTCGACAACGTAAACCTCAAAGTACCTTCTACCAAGTTCCCACCCATCATCATAATCGCATCTGTTTACTAGGTAGACGTCAATATTTACGGCATTAGAAGTTTTTCATCGATCAAAAGACTTCTTCTTTTTTTAACTCCCACGTGGATTGGACACACACCCAGCCAAGGTGCGATACGTCTCCACCTCCTAGCTACTAGAGCTAGAAGAAATTGACTAATTTTATCGATGGATTTTTATAATATCTTGTCAAAGTTTCTCCCACTACTCCACAACATTGATTGTAATAAAGGACTAAGGATCAATTTATATATTTAATTATTTATACTATACTAATACATGAATGTTGTGGAGAGTAGTGGGAGAAACTTTAAGGAGTTTTACTATACTAATTATGGATTTTTTACCATACATGAAGCCTTAGGTAGCATCTTACCTAAGTTAAAGAAGGGTCCAACTGTTCTTGCCCTTACTCCAACCCTAGAATCAACGGCCATAGCCCATGAAGTTCCTTGCGGTTGCAAATTAAAGAACATCTCCAGTAGCTATATAGAGCACGAAGAGGATACTATCGATATCACGATCATTGTCAAGTGCCAACACAGATTAATTGTTATGCCAATGCCATGCTCACTTTATTAATTCCAACAATACAACTACCTATAGTAGTGCAATAGTACTGTATATGTGTGTTTGATTTGGATTATCCCCCGTAATAAACTAATTATATGTCATGGAATTGTTAAGCGCAGCGGGCTACTTGTCACGTACGGCCGGTAATGTCAGTGAGCGCGCAGCTAGCGGCCTAGAGCAAGAGAGCAGAAGTTGGGCTTCTTGGACGGAGTTCGATCGGTGATGGTTACGATTTCGTGCAGCAGTTAACAACGAGCGACGAAAACACACTAGTAGTTCAAATATGTGTTAATAGAGCAATAGAGTAGAAGAATGTTGAGGAACGTATAGTTCAAGAAATTGTTGTGAGCGTAACAGCTAGTATCAGAGTAATGTCTCTATGGAGTTAGAAGTGTTAGAGACGCATCCATTGTAGACATAGTACTTGACACAACACAACACAACAACACAGGCGCATTAAGCTCTGCACCATTACTAAATATTTGGCGTTTGTGATGAAATTGTTGAGCTCACAAGCCCCCAACCAAAAGTATATATATATATATATATATATATATATATATATATATCACAAGAGAGACAAAGAGTCGACTGTTTGTGTTTATGGAGAACTTGTATATTAATTATTAGACCATCAATATTATCCGGATCCGGCTAGCTATACAAATGATCTTTTGTTTTTTTGTTACGAAATACCAAATGTCAACATCGACTAGCTAGCTCCTACGCTTTCAAAAAGTTGAAGATGAAGTAATTGGAACTATGCTATGAACAATGGCATCTAATGCCGGATGGCCGTCTCCATTCAAATATATATAAACCCTAACAAACCTACATTATAACAGAGCAAATTAACATAACTGATCATAGAGATAATTAACTAGCTCAGCCATGCTTCCTATCAATATTCTCATGATCTTCTCCCTCGGCCTCTTCTCCTCTTCTTACGCCTCCGACTTCTGCGTGGCCGACCTTGAGGGTCCCAAGACCCCCTTTGGCTACACCTGCAAGAAGTTCTCCAATGTCACAGTCGACGACTTCGTGTACTCTAAGCTAGGGGAGCCGGCCAACTTCTCTACTACCAAGAGTACAGTTTTCATTCGTGCCATATACGTAGAACAGTTTCCGGGGCTCAATGGCCTCGGCATGACTGCCGCGAGGCTCGAGCTGGCCGTCGGCGCGGTGATGTCCCTCCACAACCGCCGAGGGGCCAACCAGATCCTCTTTGTCACCGAGGGGACGATGGGTTGCGGCTTCATAGCATCAGATAACACAGTGTACTACAAAACCCTAAAGAAGGGAGAAGCTATGATAGTTCCACAGGGGATGCTGCAATTCCAGGCATGCATGCATTAAGAATTATGATATGAATTTAATTACGGTTGTTTACTACCAGAATCTCATATAATAGTTGAAATTATAATTTTGGTTTTCAATTTGTCAGACATTAGTGTTTGCATATTAAAATCAATGTTCACTTGTCTACGTGAATAGTGATTTTAAGACCCAAATACTAACGTTAGACAATTTGAAAATCCATATCCTAATTTCAACTATTATATGAGACCCAAATCCTAAATAATCCATTTAATTATGCCATCATAGATTGAGTTCAAAAATGCTCTTAACTAGTTAAATTTTCATAGCATACTAAATACTTACAAAATAAAAATCTCAACTGTCGGTAAAATTTTACGATTTTTTTTTTTTTAGGATATACTGAAATAACATGTTCACTTCTTGCTAAGTATAATCTATTATAGATTATATAAGATATATTTTTTTTTCTCAATGGAGATAATTAATATGAGTTTAATTAGGATTTATTTTATGACCAAATTGTAAGTTACATTACAAAATAATCATTTTCTCAATTAATACCAAATTAATTAATTTATGGCAGGTGAACGAGGGTGAGACGAGAGCAGTGGCTCTTGTGACCTTCAGTAGTACAAATCCAGGGTTTCAAGTAACAGGCTGGGCATTGTTCAACAACAACCTACCGACATCGCTACTACAGAAAATCTCTTTCATCGATGAGGCAGAAATAGAGAAGATAAAGAAAAAATTTGCAAACCTTACTGGCTGAGTGTGAGCCCATAATTGGTTTGGAAGATGCGTAGTGTCCTATTAATGTGTTAGCCAATAAATTTCCTTAATAGCTAAGGAAATTATATATGTGATGAACCAAGTTGTTTACATTAATGAAGAGCATGTAGTACATTTGGTGCAACGCGTCCTAGATTATCTACGGTTCTATATATGGTGTTTTAACTTAGATTATTCAGTGGGGCTGACTCACCACGAGCCAGTAGTGAACCTTGAATCTCATCCACTAGTATCATGATACACCATTAAGACTAAATTAGATTAAAAAAAATTGAGAGTGGTACGTGGTGTATCGTTGCACTGTTTAAGGCTCACACCACCATCACATGGTGAACCTGTCCCAGTGAATAATTTCCCATACTTTTACCTTATAGATGAAGGTTGTCGTGAGACTATTACTTGTGTAGAAGCTTAAAAAAATATACAGGCCGCATAAAGGTCATGCCCCCTCAACAAGCCGCAGAGAAGCCACATGCGGCCAGAACAATCAGGCCGCAGAGAAGCCACATGCGGCCTGAACAGTCAAGCCACAGAAGAGCCACATGCCCCCTAATCAACCAAGCCGCATAGTATACTATATGCGACCTGAACGACCACAGAGCAGGGAGGCTGCATAAGGATCCCCTGACACAGATTTTGATGTCTGTCAGAAGCTCTGACACATCACTTATCACTATGAGACACTTCGAGACTAGTGAATACGGCGACTCAAAAAAAGACAATAAGTCACATTAGTGTATTAATTTTTTCGACAAACGTGCCATGCCACGTGTCCTATGTATGCAACCTCGTCGCCATGCGGCTTAAGTGTCCATTCAACCAAAATGCCCGACGAGAGTTTGCATGTGGCCACGCCATCATGCGGCCAAAGTGTCCATCCGACCAACGCCCAAACGAGAGCACGTATGCGGCTACAAGACCCATGCGGCCTCACCATCATGCGGCCAGAGTGTCCATTCGACCAAGGTCAAACAAGAGCACGTATACGGCTACAAGACCAATACAGCCTTGCCAACATGCGGCCAGAGCGTCCAGACGACCAACGGCCAAACAAGAGCTCGTATGTGACCGCGCCATCATGCGGCCAAGTTGCTATGTGGCCTCCAGCTTACAAGATCTTTCTGTTACAATTGTAGAGATCTTCGCACAGTTGGTGTTGACCAAGTGTCCAGCTAACCAAGTCACGCACACAACAGATTAAAAATAATCTTGAGATCTCTTCAAAAGTATATCTCAAACAAGACCATGTGACAAACAGCCCATGGCATGCGGCGACAGTTGCAACCATATTCTGTTGAAGTGGCCTTATGCAGATACCAAACAGAGGTATATGCGGCACCCATAGTCCATCAGCATGATGGCTATAAATAGGAGCAACTTGAACGTTCTAAAGGCGGACTTTTTTCTTCTGCTTCAGAGAGAAAGCACATCACCCCAGGCCAATATAGAGAGAGAGAGCATACCGAGACAAGTGAAGAGAGAACGTAAGCTTCCTCACCCTGCATCGGATCATCCATGGAGTAAAGGAGACGTCATAACACTCATTGTCCATTGCCACACCCTAGAATAAAATATATTATACTTAGATTGTCCGTCCATGACCCCTTTATACTTTCTTTCTTTTGTTAGTTAAATCAAGCTCTTTTTAGAATTTTTGAATTTAATGGCAAAAAAGATGGCAACTCTGTCGGGGACGTATTTCTCCACTGATGAGAAATTATAGCATAATCCGATGCAGACAAGCTCGGATCCACTCAAAGTATGCACTACCAGAATAAGTCAATTTAGCGACGTAAAAAAATGTCGCTAAATGGCCAAAAAATATCGCTAAATAATTTTAGCGACGTTTTGTTGAAGTCGCCGTTAAACTAGTCGCTGACAGAAAAAACGTCGTCAAACGTCGCTATTCCGACATTTTCTAGCGACGTATACGCGTCGCTATATTAGCGACATGCAGCGACGCAACGTTGCTAAATAAGCGACGTGTATTTTAGTCGCCATATGTCGCTAAATTAGCGACGTAGATAGCGACGTTAGTAGCGACGTAAATAGCGACTTTTATAGCGACTCATTTAGCGACGTTGTGCGACTAATTTAGCGACGTTATTATGACCTGGCAATACTACCAAGTCAGCAGTTTGCGACGGAGAGCGGCTTATTTAGCGCTGTGTGTAGCGATGTATTTAGCGACGAATATAGCGACGTAATTAGCGACGTGAGTAGATGTCGCTAAACGTCGCAAAACGTCGTTAAAGATACAGTGCAAAAATAAAAAAAATGAATACTGAATTATTTCCAAACTATTCTTCCTGCAGTTTATGAATTAAAAATTTGTACTAATAGACCCGGAGCAACCCTCCATTGAATTTGCTGGGTTCGCCGACCCCCTTCGGTTGAACACTCAACCCCGATAAATTAACATATATTTAATATAAATAATATAATAAAATTTGAAGAAAACAAAATATTGAGATTACAAACCGAATCAAGAGAAAATATCGTCGTAAAGAATACAACAAATATCCACACAACTGAGTCTGAAAGCCTCGTCCTAAAGAATATAAGAAATAAAAAATAAAAAATATTCATAAATGACTAAATATCATAGGTCTGAAACACAAACAATTAATAAACGGTCCTAACTAGGACTATTGCGGATCTGCAGGAAGATGACCACCGGCGCGCATGAATGATAAGAACAGATCATACTGCTCCTGTGAAATCGACACCGATATCGATGGAGAAGGCAGTGACGTTGATGGAGTCTGTGTCGTTGTAGGCGCACTAAGAGGACGTATCTGCTCCAACTCTGCTAGTCGCTGGTTGTATGAATCCATGGTAGATAACAGCCTCGTACTGCTATGAACCATTGAATCCTGCATCATCGTCAGCCTCTCGCCCATGGACAGCTGTGATGCATGCAGCTCCGTCACGCTGCGCTCTATCGATGCTCTAAGATCAGCTGTCAAATCTCGGAGCTCCCTGATGCTGCGCTTGTGCATATCAAATCGTGCGATGAGCGTCGCATCGTTCGCCTGTGACTGGACAGGGGCTGTTCCTCTATCCTTCGTAGCAACTCGTCACGGAGAGACGCAATCTGACGATCAACGGCTGTCTGGACTCGGGCCGACGACTGCGAGGGCTGTGTGGAATGCGCACATGTCAGGGAGGCCCTAGATGACTGCGTCATAACAAGGGCTATCACGCCCTAGTCCCAAAATACCGAGGGACCAGACGCGTGATAATGGCCAACAGTACGCACCGATGGACAACCCAATTTAGTGGATCCATCAGGGCATACTTAAGCTGTAATATAACAATAAGTAGATCCGGTGGTACCAGTCACAGTCTATACTAATCTCATCCACAACATATAATCACAGATTAAATGACAGAAATAAAGTAAATAAATAACTACAAGTCTCAATAAAAGTGTCTCGGAGAACAATCCGAGTACAAGTCTGATACATCAATGAAATAGACTGAAAGTAAATAACTAGAAACTGAAATAAATGAGTATCTTAAGCCAATACTCAAGAGAAGTCCTCTGGTACGATCTCTTCCTCAGATCCTGGCTCTGCTCCAAGGTAGGCTCCTGCTCCTGCTCCTGCTAAGGCTAATGCTCCGGTCCCGTATACCTCAGGATAGATCTCGTCTGCAATATCTGGGGACATAATCCGGATCCAGGTCCTCAGGGGACATAGCAAGGTACAAGAAATCTCATGCCAAAATAAATACAGTGCAGCAAATAATGAATAAAATAGGGTAAATAAATAACCAGCTAAGTGATATGCAAATGAGAACATTATTTCATACTCGGGCTGAGACTACTACAGGATCAGTATCGGAGAAACCCATAGCAGTATTTTCTCGAAGGGCCAGAACTGGTGCCATAGCTCTGTGTCAGAGACTAAGACACATCCAGATATCAATATATAATATAATCAGCCTTTCATATGGTAATACTCTCCCCACCCAATGAAATCTCACGTCTCATGTCCATGACACGCAGGATCAAGACTAATGCAACAAGTCCGGATATAATCTAAGCATGTAAACTGTGTATGTCATAAACCTGTATCCTATACAGAATTACCATGAATATCTCAGGAAGATTCTGTCTCATGAATGGTGTCAAGTGTCCTGGGTATACTGTACTTGGTAAGACAAGTACGAGAATGTAAAGTGTCACGAATATCCATCTTTAGATGACAGTACCCAACACCGCGTACGATGTTGGCACCCGACTATAATCGGACGCTAAGTATGTCACACGGTCCTAGGTTAAGCATGCACAGCAATATAATGAAGCAAGAAAATAGGTAACAATACTGCAGAGTTTGGCAAGGTACACTTGCCTGGGGTCCTGGCTCCAACTGCAGCTCTGGTCTCAGTGGGATCTGCAGGTACTACTTCGGTTGCTGAAATAAATATCACCATCAGATCCAGAAAATATCAATCAGCTAAAAACGTCTGTCCTTGAGTCCAATTTGGAGACAAGGGCAGAAATGACAATTTCGGATCAAAAACGGGGTCACATGTGGGCCCGCTCTGTACCGAAAAATGTGTCAGGGTCAAAGGTCTCTAAATTCCACAAACTCAGTGTCAACAGGTCAGGAACGCTGATACGAACCCAACGGAACTTTCAGAATTGGATTCCGATGAGCCGATCACAAAATCGTCCGTCAAGTAGAGCCTGTGGGGCCCACGATACGCGATTTCATCAACGTTCTCAGAATCGAACCAAACTTGGGTCACAGGACCAGCGTATTGCTACGAGTCCGATGGCACAAGTTTTGTCTCGATCCGATGTGTGTACACGAAGTTACAGCGTGTTCCAGAATCGACGGATACGGGGCGGTGTCGGCGGATACGCGTTGATTCCGGTGTGCACGCACATCCAAATCAACTTCTGCGAAATCCTACACGTCCGTATCAACGTCGCACATGTTTCGGTAAAGACCGCGTGCGACCAAGTCGTCCCGTTTGGCGGGGCGTACCCAGTTCCGGGGTGAATCGGGTCATCATTTTTCCTGTTTTTGGATCGCGGTGTGCGATCACCACAGGACGCGATACGCCGAGCGGGTTGCACGGGCACCGAGAGGGTCATACAGTTTACGCAATGCAACTGACGGAACGAGAAACAGATCTACGAGGAGAGAGAAAAGAATACCTGAACAGGGCTCCGTTAAACTAGGTTTCTCGTGTCCTCGCGTGTCGACACGAGATGCTGTATCCTGTGTCCGGCTACTGTTGCCGTGTCCGAGTTACTGTGCCAGGGTCAGGGGTCAACGTCGGAGCTGGCTGAGGTCGGCGAATACGGCGGAGGCTGCTCGGTGGGGCTCGAGGCACGGCTGGCCAGGGCGGCTCGGCCGGGGACGGCGAGGTCGTAGGGTTCGAGGCTGGGGTTGCGGCGGCCGGCTGGGAGCTAGGGCGGAGCGGTGGGGATCGAGGCTTTGGGGAGGATGAGGTCGTAGATGATGAGGGGGTTGAGCGGGGCTAGGCTAGGGTGGAGATGGGGTTCGAGTCGGTCGGAGCTGTGGGAGAGGGAAGGCGGTGGTCGACGGGGGATACGATGGTGGAGACGACGATGGCGGCTGGGTGAGATATAGGGAGGCGACGAGGTGTTGGGTCAAGGCGAGGGAGGAGAGGGCGGTGGAACTCGTCGAGGCGGCTAGGGCGGTGTTCGTCGGGGTGGCGACGGCGGAGGAAACAGAGACTCTAGGGTTCCGGTGGGGAGTTGAGAGGGGAAGGGAAGTCGATCGTGGCGGGTGCAGCGGTGGCCGAGGAAGGAGGCGACGCTGGTGGAGTCAACGGCGAGCGGCGGCGCGGGATCTGGAGAAAGGCGGCGGCGGCGGGGCACAGAAATCGAGGGGTATTAAATAGGGTGAACAGTAATCCTGAGGAGAATCGGGATTAGGGTTCAGGCATGGGTTTCGGGTCGGGTCTCAAGCGGGTCGGGTAGAACCCGGATCCGACCCGCTAGGGCCTAGAGGCGGTTCACTAGACCGGGTCCGGTTCATCAGTTGGTTCAGTGTGGTTTGGTTCGGTTTAAATTCAATTAAACCCGGTTTATTTAAGGGGTTTAATACGGTTTAATTATTAATAGTTTTTAGGGCTTTAAACGGGTTTTCGGAGTCAATAAATTCACCGAAAATTATCCTATGTCCGGTTTTCCATTTTACACCATAAAATATTATTTCCATAATATTTTAATATTAATTAATAGCAATTAAAAATTATTTAATTTGAAAATACCTAGGTTTTAATGACAGAAAAATCCCAAAAATTCTAGAAAAATTCTTGAAAAAATCAGGGGGCTTACAATCTACCCCCTTTAAGAGGATTGCGTCCTCGCAATCAAAAGAATAACCGGTCAACAAAGATGACACGGTTGCAAATATTGTTCGAAGCACATCATGATCAAAGAGAGTCAAGGTTGAGGGTGTAAGAATAATACAAAGGAAAAACTATTTTCCTAAGCATTAAAAGTTATACAATCTCCCGTATGAAGGAGATTTAGAAGACTACAGTTCAAAAAAACTAGATTATCACTTAAAACATATTAGGTTATCAATTATAAAAATATTCTAGGTTATTAAGCAATCTCTAAATTACTAGGTGAAGGCTAGGGTCACGAACCAACATGCAAAAATTAAAATAATACAAGAAACAGAAACTATAAAAACTTACGCGCATTAGCTACTCCATGAATTTGCGCATCCTCCAAAGTCATTGTATAAGCTTGTCCGCGTCCTTGAAGGGGTGCCCTCTGCTGTTGCTGGGCTTGCTGGAAGGGTTCTGGTCGAGGTGCCAAGGGTGGCCTTGGTTGATATCCTTCTGGTGCTGGTAGAGCTTGTTGGTTTGTCCTTGGTGCTCCTTCTTTACGCTCAGGGCAGTCTCTCACTGCATGCTGTCTGGATCCATAACCTAAGCATAGTCCTAACTTGCGTCTGCATTCCCTGGCGAGATGGCCTGCTTTGCCACAGAAGTGACAAGTAGAAAGGACTATTACTTATGGTGTAGATGCGTTCTCCTGTTGCTGTAGGTGAGGTCTCTTTGCAGATTCTTCTTATGGTGCTCTGGCTGGTGCTGATGTGGAAGTCCGCTTCAAACTGGTCTCTCTCCTGGTGACGCGCTCCATGCGTCGGGCTGCAGCAAGGACGTCCGAGTAAGATGTAGGTGCAATGGATCCAGTTAGTTTATGTAGCTCGAAGTTCAGTCCATCGAAGAACTTCTCGGCCTTCTCTTCTTCTGTCGGAATCAAGGTAGGGGCGAAGCGACTCAGACGAATAAATTCCGCGTTGTACTCTTCCACTGTCATATTGCCTTGGATAAGGCGGTTGAACTTGTCTCTGAGTTCTGATCGAGCGGTAGCTGGAATGTACATCTCTTGGAAGTGTCTGGAGAACTCCTCCCAAGTGACTCGGTCTGGTCCGAGCCATGTTGTAAACTCCCTCGACCAGATTTCAGTATTTTAATATTATTTCTAGTTAATTAGAATTAGTGTAACTTTTAAAAATTTATTTATTAAATATATTCTATTGATTGTGCACCTGTTTGTTACACAATAAATTAGGGCACCACACTAGCCGTTAACCCTAAACTAATTTCCCATCCCTGCCCTAGACTTGCTAGACTACATTTTCTGTATTTTTAGCAACTCCCAGAAACCTCGTTTTGTGCTTCGTTTTAGTCGCACAAATATCGTTACAAACGTACGTATTTAATTCCTATTTAATTTTCTGCTCTTTACCAACCTCTGTACCCTAGAGATTTGAGGACCAGTAGGCACCTGTTTTACCCAACCAAAAATACGATAATATTCTACACTAATTGTATTACAATTATCGTATTGACACCGTAGAAAAATTATGACCCTAACTGCCCCTGAATAATTAGTGAACACCGTGCGCAGTATTTATTAAATAATAAATACGGTGACCCGTATCACCTGCAGAATCAGACCCTGACCCTGCCCAGGCTCATCCCCACAGCCCAGGACATTTCCTCAGCATTTTCCCTCAATTCTGTGAATTTTAGTAATTTTTAGAACCAGATAATTTTCCAGACAAATTGCATAATTGCGCAATTTCTCAATTTCTGGACTTTTATGCAAATTGTGAAAAGATTAGGGTTTTTATGCAAAAATGCATGCTAGGTGGCAACCCCCTATTGGCTAGACCATAGGTGGCAAGGGCCCACCATAAATATCCAGGATAAATATCACAAAATATCCCAAAAATCCAAAATTACCAAAACACCCTAGATTTTCTAACTATTTACGAAATTGCCATTACCCTAAATCCTATATAAACCCTAACACACACACCCCCTCTCTCATCCCCACTCCCTCACAGCCACCACCGGCCACCGCCTCCGACCCAACTCCGGCCAACCCTCCGCCCTGACCTCCTCTCCCCTCCGGCCAACTGCCTCCCTCCCTGGCCGCCTGCTCCGCCGTGGCCAGCCACCGCAGCACCCCTCCCTTCCCTGCCCGACAGCAGCTCCTCCCCTCCCCGACGCCCCTCACGGCCACCCCGACCACCGTGGATCACCGCCACCACCACCAAACACCTCGCCGCCACCTCCTCCCTCGACCTGACCAGCTCCCACCGCCCCACGACACCCTCCTCCGCCGGCAGCTCCCCCGCAAGTCCCCTCCCCCACCGCACAGCAATTCTCTTCCCCCCACTCCGACAGTTCCCCACCGCCTCTCCGGCAGCCTCCGACCTCCGCCACCGCCCCGGACCTGTTCGCCACCTCCTCCTCCACCACCCCGACAGCCTGCACCGCCGCCCCCGCCACCGCACGCGGCGCTGCAGCTGTCGCAAGCTGCTGCTGCTGCTGCTACTGCTAGCAGCTACTGCTACTGCCGTTGCTCCTCCGGCCGGCCACCGTCGACTCCGCCGCCGACCTCCCGCCGACGACTCGCCGTGGACCCCACCTGCCACCTCGTCAGGTATAAATACGCTATTATATACGTATTTATATATATAAATGTATATGTATGTATATATGTATATATATATATATATCAATATATATATGTTATTATATATATATTATTATTATTATTATTCAGTATTTACTAAAAATAGTATATATATTTTCTTATATATATATTTTGTTCATTTTTAATATATATTTAATATATGTATATATGTATATTTATATATATATGTGTATTATACTCTTAATATATATTACATATATACTGTTATTTATACAGTGTATTATACTGTATATTATAGTATTATATATATTTACCAAATATATGTATATATATCTATTTTTCTATATATGTATATATATATATATGTATATACATATATGTATATTTATATGTATATATGTATAATTATATATATATGTATATTAATTTCTAAATATATATATATGTATATATATATATATATCAATATGTTATCATTATATATATATTATTATTATTATTATTATTACTGTATTTACTAAAAACAGTATATATATTTACTTATATATATATATATTTTGTTCATTTTAATATATGTATTTAATATGTATATGTATATATATATCTACATATATACTCATATATGTACAACTATGTATATATATAGGTATATATATATATAACTATATATATGTTATGTAATAATTATTATATCTATGTATTTATACTATGTATATATATATCAGATATATGTATATAGTATACACTATATTATAATTATTATATTACTGTGAATATACACAGTATATATATATACATAATGTGCATTTTATTTTTATTATTTATATGCAGTGTATTCCTTTTATTTTATATGTATATAAATATCAGTGTTATATATACACTGGTATATATACTACTATATATAACTGTGGTCACCTATAGACCCTGATAATATTGCTGGATAATACAGCTTATATTTATATATTTCTAATTCTTGCACTGTCTTTAAATTCACTATATATATTATTATATATGACAGTGGTCACACATATAGACCCTGATATTATTTATATTGCTGAATAGTACAGCATTTATATATAATTTTTAAATTCTGTTCTGTCATTTTATTTTATTATTATTATATTAACAGTGGATAAACCCTGCTAAATATTATAGTATTATATATCTATATCAGTGGATATACCCTGCTACTATATACCTGCATTTTTTTCTGTTCTTTATATGCTATACTACTATACATATATTATATCTATATATATACATACTATATATATATATCTATATTATATATATTATATGCTATATCTATGTGTATATATATATACTATATATATATATATATATAGATGTGTATACTTTTTATACCACGATATTCACGAACCCTGTATCTTTAACAGGAAATAGTTCCAACACAGCCAGTGACCTCCTGTCACCAGCACCTTCAAACCTGACTGCGAGATCAGGTTATCAAAAACACTATCAGGGAGTAGGCAAGTATACCTTGCCAAGTACTGTTTAAATTCTCAATATTGTATACGCTCTTATTTCTGTATTTCATATACCATGATTACCTGAGACTGCCTTGGGTACAGTCAGTTGATATGTTGACATTTAAAATCATATTACAGACTCACCAACAATTATGAGAATATTCTAATATTCTCCTAGACCCTATCACGGGAACACGCAACATGGTTGCAATGCATATTGGGATGCGAGCTATGTATTTGATTTGCTACCAATACGTGTGACCCGCATCACGGATTAGAATAATGCAGAAAATATACGACTTGACATTTAGTTACATTGGGAGGGGAGAACAACTAAAATACGTATGGGACACCCATCTCTTTACCATGTGCTGCACTCGACGGAGTGATACGGATGATATAGATATGTATTCATGTGACCATTCTCATCGTAGATGGAAAATTGTATAGTGCCCTTGAACGGGGGCATATGTGGCATATACTAGCCTGTCACTACCGATTGGTGAATTACGTCAGCATATGTCTAGCCACACATTTCCCATACGTACTAGGTTGTCTCAAATTGCATTTCACATAGATGGTTAGCACCCTGTATTTGTTTTATTCAGTAATTTCTATTCAGTATTTACACACATGGCATGTTGTTTTCCTGTATCTTGTTACGTCCCTCTGAGGACCTGGTTCCCTGCCAGGTTTAGCTGAGACACTCCACTCCACAGTATCTGGACCTGGACAGGAGTCTGGACATTCCCTTGAGATGGAGATAGAGGAGATGCCGTCAGAGTCTACCTGAGTACACTGGAGTTGGAGCTACATACTTTGAGGATGTTGCGCTAGATTATCTTATTTCACTTCTGCTTACTTTTTGTAGTGGGATTGTTTCCACCTGACTTCATCTGGGTTGTATATGACATTTCAGATTTAGCATCTATATATATATTCAGCACTTTCCTTGTTATTCTTGTGGATGAGATAGATTTACCTGAATTTAGACTTGTAGTATTTTAGGACAGCGTAGCACATCACTTTGGGTCCATTAAATTGGGTATTCCCTTAGTGACGTGTCAGCTGGCCAATGCCACATGGCCTAGTTCCGTATATTTTTGGGACTGGGGCGTGACACGGTTTTAGTGGTGGCCCACGCAGGTCGAGTTAATTGCTAATAACATGATATCATGTTCAGCAAACCTGCAATAGGAGAGGAATACTAGGTCTCATCCACACTGACTCCATCCATAAATTTTGTATCCTGCTTGATTATCATCTATTAAGTCCTTCGTACTTTTCTAAATTTTTCAATTCTTTTCAGAAATATGGACATACCCGGGGAAACTGCGATTGATGGAACTGACCAAGCAACAGACTTCTCGCCAGATGTCCAAGGGACACCAATCCCGAGAGACCAATCTCCGAGAAGGATGCTGGTCAATCCAACAACCTCGTACCTACACCAAGATCCGACCCAGGAAGCAACACCAGTCCAGCAAGAAGGGCAACCTTCTCAGGCTCCAACACTGCAGGCGGAGATACCTTTGCCTCCACCTCCAGTTCTTGCAGCCCTGATGCCACAATTTGAGGGACAAACTCAGATGTTCCAAGACATATTGCAGGCTCAGTGGCAACAGACTGAAGTCCTGAGACAATGCCTAATGACGATTCTAGAGAGGACAACTGCTCTAGCACCAGCCCCTGTCCAACCAGCTAGCACTGTTCGAGGCTTTAGCCGGATGAGCCCAAGAACCTTTAAGGGCAATGAAACTCCGGAAGAGATCTCAGACTGGATCTCCAACACGGAAATACTGCTAGAAGGTTCACAACTTCACCCTGACCTATGGATGACCGCAGTAAGGACCCTACTCCTCGGTAACGCCCATCACTGGTGGGAATCTATCGAGCGCAGCACGGGCAAGAACCATACTTGGGAGGAATTTCTGGAATATTTTAATGCAAAATATTTCCCAGCCACAGTCAGAGATGATCTGTACTCCCAGTTCCTGCATTTGGAACAAGGAATTATGACCGTCGACGCTTATGATACAGAATTCAGTCGACTAAGTCAATTCGGTGCCATCTTAATACCTAATGAGCTGAAGAAGGCTATGAAGTTCCATCACGGCCTTACCTCCGAACTCCAGGGGCATACTACCACACAGTCAAGAATTTCTTACGAAGAAGTTCTTTCAGAGGCAAGGATACAAGAAGCCATTGGTCGAGAAGCAAGATGTTCAAATCCAACCATATCAGCCATAGACCAGACAGGAGCAGGAGGACCAATCCGTCACCTGGGAAATCAGGCACAACACAAGACAGGGCCATATCAATACAAGGAACTTCCGACTTGTCACTATTGTGGCAGGAAAGGACATTATGCCAAAAACTGCCGAAGGAAGTATAGACTATGCTTGATATGTGGAGATAATCAACATAGGGCCAGAGACTGCCCACAACACAGAGAAGCAACACTCCAGCATGGGCAAGGACTAGCAGCACCAGTCCAGAGAATGCAATTTCCTACTAGAGGCCAGCATTACCCAGCATCTGGAAGATTTCAGAGGGGACCACCCTTAGCCACCCAAGACACGCAGTACTACCTAGCCAGACAACAAACCATTAGACGAAGGCACGAGCAGGCCTTTGCACTAGCTGCAGTTGCAGAAGAACCGGAAGGTGAAACCATCTCAGGTACCATTATAGTCGCATTATTACAGCAAACCGCATTATTTGATTCTAGAGCTACACTGTCTTTCACATCTAGTAGTTTCGTACCCATGCAAATAGTCAGGTTTACCGGAAGAGGCATTGTTCCAGTTACCAACATTACTAAAGCATGCTAGTAGTCATGTATAGTAGCGTAATGAGGACGCGATTCCCGGTACTTTCAATACCAAACTTCGATGTTGTCTTAGACATGGACTGACTAAGCCAGTACAAATGCTATCCTAGACTATAGGAAGAGAAGCGTCATCCTTAGACCACCAAGTTACCCATTCGAATATCAGGACTAAGCAAACACATCTAGGTAGATTGCTAGACGTTGATTGTTAGGCTCAAAACATGTGAATGTAGTAATAGCTGAATACTACAGGTAGTTTCCAAATTAGTTTTGATATACATGACTTATTAGGATAGTCAGTAACTTCTAATCTTGTGTTTTCACCTACCCGAGAAACTATCAGACTTGGAAGAAGAGGAAAAACTAAGCTCGAGGTACATCAGACTCTTCGATGTGTTGGAACGCATCAAAGAAGTTTACAAGATAGCATTACCTCAGACATTGGAAGAAGTACATGACGTCTTCCACATATTCCAATTAAAGAGGTACGCTCTGGATACAAGTCATGTGCTTAAATGCAGACAACCTATAGTGTATATTAAGGTTGTAGAACTTAGAAACCATACCTCTTTTGGGTCAACTACCAACCTAGACTAGAAGCTAGAGATTATAGAATCTTGTCTAATTGTGAATTTGAATTGTTTTGTACTTCTCACATCATAATCTAGCGTACTTATATTTGTTATACTACCTTAAATTATACTCTGCTATTATAGCCTAGTTTTGCAAGCTTATTCCTTATCAAGCTTGTTCATTAATTATGTATTATTGGAGTACTACACTAATACATTTCAGAATCAGTGTATGACGGTCTGATCAACCATAATGCACTTGATTCACCTTCGCATAACTACTTTAAGTGGATTGAGATATAATGATTGGTAGACAGGTGTACTTACCCTCTGCGCATATCATATCAGCTACATAACTGTGCTAATACGAATATGTGAATAGGGAGTACCAGAATAGCATTTCCATCCACAACTGCCTTGACAATTCCCATTGGATTCTTTAAACGCCTTGAATCTCCATACTTCTAATCCATTACCCCCTTGAACTCTTGATTACTGTTTTCCGTCTTTCCTTATTTCGGAAAGAAGAAACCTCGTATATAGTATAAATATGAAGTGTATTGTTTCCATAGCCATTTATATAGTTTCTTGGAGAATTACCAAACCCTATTAGTAGATTAGATTACAGTTTAAACTGTTCTTATTTTCTTAGAATGACTTTCGTTACCTACCTTACGTTGTATTACGTTCCTCTAGTTCATATTGCATGAAAACATCATGCACCAGGCAAATCAACCTGGAAACGTGTAGAGGATATCCGATAATATTTCCCCATCTATTTCCAGATCAGGGTATGTCCAAAATATTTCAAATCAAACTTCAGCTATCTATGTCCTCATATTTTGAATCAATCAATCTTTCGTTCTCATTATATGTGTGTTTTATTTCGAGGACGAAATATTCTAAGGAGGGTAGATTGTAAACTCCCTCGACCAGATTTCAGTATTTTAATATTATTTCTAGTTAATTAGAATTAGTGTAACTTTTAAAAATTTATTTATTAAATATATTCTATTGATTGTGCACCTGTTTGTTACACAATAAATTAGGGCACCACACTAGCCGTTAACCCTAAACTAATTTCCTATCCCTGCCCTAGACTTGCTAGACTACATTTTCTGTATTTTTAGCAACTCCCAGAAACCTCGTTTTGTGCTTCGTTTTAGTCGCACAAATATTGTTACAAACGTACGTATTTAATTCCTATTTAATTTTCTGCTCTTTACCAACCTCTGTACCCTAGAGATTTGAGGACCAGTAGGCACCTGATTTACCCAACCAAAAATACGATAATATTCTACACTAATTGTATTACAATTATCGTATTGACACCGTAGAAAAATTATGACCCTAACTGCCCCTGAATAATTAGTGAACACCGTGCGCAGTATTTATTAAATAATAAATACGGTGACCCGTATCACCTGCAGAATCAGACCCTGACCCTGCCCAGGCTCATCCCCACAGCCCAGGACATTTCCCCAGCATTTTTCCTCAATTCTGTGAATTTTAGTAATTTTTAGAACCAGATAATTTTCCAGACAAATTGCATAATTGCGCAATTTCTCAATTTCTGGACTTTTATGCAAATTATGAAAAGATTAGGGTTTTTATGCAAAAATGCATGCTAGGTGGCAACCCCCTATTGGCTAGACCATAGGTGGCAAGGGCCCACCATAAATATCCAGGATAAATATCACAAAATATCCCAAAAATCCAAAATTACCAAAACACCCTAGATTTTCTAACTATTTACGAAATTGCCATTACCCTAAATCCTATATAAACCCTAACACACACACCCCCTCTCTCATCCCCACTCCCTCACAGCCACCACCGGCCACCGCCTCCGACCCAACTCCGGCCAACCCTCCGCCCTGACCTCCTCTCCCCTCCGGCCAACTGCCTCCCTCCCTGGCCGCCTGCTCCGCCGTGGCCAGCCACCGCAGCACCCCTCCCTTCCCTGCCCGACAGCAGCTCCTCCCCTCCCCGACGCCCCTCACGGCCACCCCGACCACCGTGGATCACCGCCACCACCACCAAACACCTCGCCGCCACCTCCTCCCTCGACCTGACCAGCTCCCACCGCCCCACGACACCCTCCTCCGCCGGCAGCTCCCCCGCAAGTCCCCTCCCCCACCACACAGCAATTCTCTTCCCCCCACTCCGACAGTTCCCCACCGCCTCTCCGGCAGCCTCCGACCTCCGCCACCGCCCCGGACCTGTTCGCCACCTCCTCCTCCACCACCCCGACAGCCTGCACCGCCGCCCCCGCCACCGCACGCGGCGCTGCAGCTGCCGCAAGCTGCTGCTGCTGCTGCTACTGCTAGCAGCTACTGCTACTGCCGTTGCTCCTCCGGCCGGCCACCGTCGACTCCGCCGCCGACCTCCCGCCGACGACTCGCCGTGGACCCCACCTGCCACCTCGTCAGGTATAAATACGCTATTATATACGTATTTATATATATAAATGTATATGTATGTATATATGTATATATATATATATCAATATATATATGTTATTATATATATATTATTATTATTATTATTCAGTATTTACTAAAAATAGTATATATATTTTCTTATATATATATTTTGTTCATTTTTAATATATATTTAATATATGTATATATGTATATTTATATATATGTGTATTATACTCTTAATATATATTACATATATACTGTTATTTATACAGTGTATTATACTGTATATTATAGTATTATATATATTTACCAAATATATGTATATATATCTATTTTTCTATATATGTATATATATATATATGTATATACATATATGTATATTTATATGTATATATGTATAATTATATATATATGTATATTAATTTCTAAATATATATATATGTATATATATATATATATCAATATGTTATCATTATATATATATTATTATTATTATTATTATTACTGTATTTACTAAAAACAGTATATATATTTACTTATATATATATATATATTTTGTTCATTTTAATATATGTATTTAATATGTATATGTATATATATATCTACATATATACTCATATATGTACAACTATGTATATATATAGGTATATATATATATATAACTATATATATGTTATGTAATAATTATTATATCTATGTATTTATACTATGTATATATATATCAGATATATGTATATAGTATACACTATATTATAATTATTATATTACTGTGAATATACACAGTATATATATATACATAATGTGCATTTTATTTTTATTATTTATATGCAGTGTATTCCTTTTATTTTATATGTATATAAATATCAGTGTTATATATACACTGGTATATATACTACTATATATAACTGTGGTCACCTATAGACCCTGATAATATTGCTGGATAATACAGCTTATATTTATATATTTCTAATTCTTGCACTGTCTTTAAATTCACTATATATATTATTATATATGACAGTGGTCACACATATAGACCCTGATATTATTTATATTGCTGAATAGTACAGCATTTATATATAATTTTTAAATTCTGTTCTGTCATTTTATTTTATTATTATTATATTAACAGTGGATAAACCCTGCTAAATATTATAGTATTATATATCTATATCAGTGGATATACCCTGCTACTATATACCTGCATTTTTTTCTGTTCTTTATATGCTATACTACTATACATATATTATATCTATATATATACATACTATATATATATATCTATATTATATATATTATATGCTATATCTATGTGTATATATATATACTATATATATATATATATATAGATGTGTATACTTTTTATACCACGATATTCACGAACCCTGTATCTTTAACAGGAAATAGTTCCAACACAGCCAGTGACCTCCTGTCACCAGCACCTTCAAACCTGACTGCGAGATCAGGTTATCAAAAACACTATCAGGGAGTAGGCAAGTATACCTTGCCAAGTACTGTTTAAATTCTCAATATTGTATACGCTCTTATTTCTGTATTTCATATACCATGATTACCTGAGACTGCCTTGGGTACAGTCAGTTGATATGTTGACATTTAAAATCATATTACAGACTCACCAACAATTATGAGAATATTCTAATATTCTCCTAGACCCTATCACGGGAACACGCAACATGGTTGCAATGCATATTGGGATGCGAGCTATGTATTTGATTTGCTACCAATACGTGTGACCCGCATCACGGATTAGAATAATGCAGAAAATATACGACTTGACATTTAGTTACATTGGGAGGGGAGAACAACTAAAATACGTATGGGACACCCATCTCTTTACCATGTGCCGCACTCGACGGAGTGATACGGATGATATAGATATGTATTCATGTGACCATTCTCATCGTAGATGGAAAATTGTATAGTGCCCTTGAACGGGGGCATATGTGGCATATACTAGCCTGTCACTACCGATTGGTGAATTACGTCAGCATATGTCTAGCCACACATTTCCCATACGTACTAGGTTGTCTCAAATTGTATTTCACATAGATGGTTAGCACCCTGTATTTGTTTTATTCAGTAATTTCTATTCAGTATTTACACACATGGCATGTTGTTTTCCTGTATCTTGTTACGTCCCTCTGAGGACCTGGTTCCCTGCCAGGTTTAGCTGAGATACTCCACTCCACAGTATCTGGACCTGGACAGGAGTCTGGACATTCCCTTGAGATGGAGATAGAGGAGATGCCGTCAGAGTCTACCTGAGTACACTGGAGTTGGAGCTACATACTTTGAGGATGTTGCGCTAGATTATCTTATTTCACTTCTGCTTACTTTTTGTAGTGGGATTGTTTCCACCTGACTTCATCTGGGTTGTATATGACATTTCAGATTTAGCATCTATATATATATTCAGCACTTTCCTTGTTATTCTTGTGGATGAGATAGATTTACCTGAATTTAGACTTGTAGTATTTTAGGACAGCGTAGCACATCACTTTGGGTCCATTAAATTGGGTATTCCCTTAGTGACGTGTCAGCTGGCCAATGCCACGTGGCCTAGTTCCGTATATTTTTGGGACTGGGGCGTGACACATGTCTCCTCAGATAGCCACCAGTGATGTGCATTGTCCGTCAATTGCATTCTGACGGCAGTCATCCAACATTCCTTTGGTAGCTCTGCTGCTTCTAATTGATGTCGTATGTTGGTAAGCCACTCATGAACTTCAGTAGGTTCCTCCTTGCCTGAGAAGGTGCGCGGCTTCAGCTGTCGGAAGTCGGTGATAGAGCCCGTCGGTTGTCGGCGAGTTGGTAGGTTGGCCTGATTCAGTGCATTTACTATGCTGTTCCTTAAGTAATCTGCTTCACGACGTTGAGCTTCTTGATAAATATGCTATTGGGCTTGCATCACTGCGTAGATCATTTGGAACATCTGCTGCCCGTCCATAGACTGTCCTGGTGGAAATACATGCATTGGTGGGACGAACTGCGGAGGCGGTGGGATATCGTCTCGCCGAAATCTAGGAGCATGCTGATCTGCTTGGCTGCCTTGGTGAGTAGAGGGATCTCCACTCAATGGTGCCACTTCTCCGTAGGTGGCTACCGCACCTATTGGTGTGTTTGCTGGAGTTTCGTCGTTTGCTCTTGAATCCATTATTCTGAATCAAAAATAAACTATAAGAGGCGTACTGGAATCAAGGCATGATGCAAGAAATTTAATTCAAATACAATATAGATATCAAGAACATTTTCAAGCAAGTGGATGAGATCCTAGAAACTTATCCTATCCTTAGTGCAGGCTTGTTCGGTCCCTAAGTTGAAACCGAACAATTTAGTCGTAGACCTGCATGGGCCACCACAAAAACTATGTCACACCCCAGTCCCAAAATGCCGAGGGACCAGACGCGTGATAATGGCCAGCAGTACGCACCGATGGACAACCCAATTTAGTGGATCTATCAGGGCATACTTAAGCTGTAATATAACAATAAGTAGATCCGGTGGTACCAGTCACAGTCTATACTAATCTCATCCACAATAGATAATCACAGATCAAATGACAGAAATAAAGTAAATAAATAACTATAAGTCTCAATAAAAGTGTCTCGGAGAACAATCCGAGTACAAGTCTGATACATCAATGAAATAGACTGAAAGTAAATAACTAGAAACTGAAATAAATGAGTATCTCAAGCCAATACTCAAGAGAAGTCCTCTGGTACGATCTCTTCCTCAGATCTTGGCTCTACTCCAAGTTAGGCTCCTGCTCCTGCTAAGGCTAATGCTCCGGTCCCGTATACCTCAGGATAGATCTCGTCTGCAATATCTGGGGACATAATCCGGATCCAGGTCCTCAGGGGACATAGCAAGGTACAAGAAAGCTCATGCCAAAATAAATACAGTGCAGCAAATAATGAATAAAATAAGGTAAATAAATAACCAGCTAAGTGATATGCAAATGAGAACATTATTTCATACTCGGGCTGAGACTACTACAGGATCAGTGTCGGAGAAACCCATAGCAGTATTTTCTCGAAGGGCCAGAACTGGTGCCATAGCTCTGTGTCAGAGACTAAGACACATCCATATGTCAATATATAATATAATCAGCCTTTCATAGGGTAATACTCTTCCCACCCAATGAAATCTCACGTCTCATGTCCATGACACGCAGGATCAAGACTAATGCAACAAGTCCGGATATAATCTAAGCATGTAAACTGTGTATGTCATAAACCTGTATCCAATACAGAATCACCATGAATATCTCAGGAAGATTCTGTCTCATGAATGGTGTCAAGTGTCCTGGGTATACTGTACTTGGTAAGACAAGTACGAGAATGTAAAGTGTCACGAATATCCATCTCTAGATGACAGTACCCAACACCGCGTACGATGTTGGCACCCGACTATAATCGGACGCTAAGTACGTCACACGATCCTAGGTTAAGCATGCACAGCAATATAATGAAGCAAGAAAATAGGTAACAATACTGCAGAGTTTGGCAAGGTACACTTGCCTGGGGTCCTGGCTCCAACTGCAGCTCTGGTCTCAGTGGGATCTGCAGGTACTACTCCGGTTGCTGAAATAAATATCACCATCAGATCCAGAAAATATCAATCAGCTAGAAACGCCTGTCCTTGAGTCCAATTTGGAGACAAGGGCAGAAATGACAATTTCGGATCAAAAACGGGGTCCACATGTGGGCCCGCTCTGCACCGAAAAACATGTCAGGGTCAAAGGTCGCCAAATTCCACAAACTCAGTGTCAACAGGTCAGGAACGCTGATACGAACCCAACGGAACTTCCAGAATTGGATTCCGATGAGCCGATCACAAAATCGCCCGTCAAGTGGAGCTTGTGGGGCCCACGATACGCGATTTCGTCAACGTTCTCAGAATCGTACCAAACTTGGGTCACAGGACCAGCGTATTGCTACGAGTCCGATGGCGCAAGTTTTGTCTCGATCCGACGTGTGTACACGAAGTTACAGTGTGTTCCAGAATCGACGGATACGGGGCGGTGTCGGCGGATACGCGTTGATTCCGGTGTGCACGCACATCCAAATCAACTTCTGCGAAATCCTACACGTCCGTATCAACGTCGCGCACGTTTCGGTAAAGACCGCGTGCGACCAAGTCGTCCCGTTTGGCGGGACGTACCCAGTTCCGGGGTGAATCGGGTCGTCGTTTTTCCTGTTTTTGGATCGCGGTGTGCGATCACCACAGGATGCGATGCGCCGAGCGGGTTGCACAGGCACCGAGAGGGTCATACAGTCTACGCAACGCAACTGACAGAACGAGAAACAGAGCTACGAGGAGAGAGAAAAGAATACCTGAACAGGGCTCCGTTAAACTAGGTTTCTCGTGTCCTCGCGTGTCGACACGAGATGCTGTATCCTGTGTCCGGCTACTATTGCCGTGTCCGAGTTACTGTGCCCGGGTCAGGGGTCGACGTCGGAGCTGGCTGAGGTCAGCAGATAAGGCGGAGGCTGCTCGGTGGGGCTCGAGGCACGGCTGGCCGGGGCGGCTCGGCTGGGGACGGCGAGGTCGTGGGGTTCGAGGCTGGGGTTGCGGCGGCCGGCTGGGAGCTAGGGCAGAGCGGTGGGGATCGAGTCTTTGGGGAGGATGAGTTCGTGGATGATGAGGGGTTCGAGCAGGGCTGGGCTAGGGCGGAGATGGGGTTCAAGTCGGTCGGAGATGTGGGAGAGGGAAGGCGGTGGTCGACGGGGGATACGATGGTGGAGACGACGATGGCGGCTGGTTGAGATGTAGGGAGGCGACGAGGTGTTGGGTCGAGGCGAGGGAGGAGAGGGCGGTGGAACTCGTCGAGGCGGCTAGGGCGGTGTTCGTCGGGGTGGCGACGGAGGAGGAAACAGAGACTCTAGGGTTCCGGTGGGGAGTTGAGAGGGGAAGGGAAGTCGATCGTGGTGGGTGCAGCGGTGGCCGAGGAAGGAGGCGACGCTGGTGGAGTCGACGGCGAGCGACGGCGCATGATCTGGACAAAGGCGGCAGCGGCAGGGCACAGAAATCGAGGGGTATTAAATAGGGTGAACAGTAATCCCGAGGAGAATCGAGATTAGGGTTCAGGCATGGGTTTCGGGTCGGGTCTCAAGCGGATCGGGTCGAACCCGGATCCGACCCGCTAGGGCCTAGGGGCGGTTCACTAGACCGGGTCCGGTTCATCAGTTGGTTCAGTGTGGTTTGGTTCGGTTTAAATTCAATTAAACCCGGTTTATTTAAGGGGTTTAATACGGTTTAATTATTAATAGTTTTTAGGACTTTAAACGGGTTTTTGGAGTCCAATAAATTCACCGAAAATTACCCTATGTCCGGTTTTCTATTTTACACTATAAAATATTATTTCCATAATATTTTAATATTAATTAATAGTAATTAAAAATTATTTAATTAGAAAATACCTAGGTTTTAATGACAGAAAAATCCCAAAAATTCTAGAAAAATTCTTGAAAAAAATCAGGGGGCTTACAAGGGCGCCATAGGATCCCGTACCGTAGTACGTACCCCTCTGGAGACCACCAGCGGCTGTCACCCGCAGCTCTTTCGCCGACGGAGCTGGAGAGGGCTGCGAGGAAGTACCAGCCTCTCCCGATGTAGGTGCACTAGCATTCGCCCGCTCATGCAGCCGACGATACTCGGCCTAGAAAAGTTTGGATACTCGATAATTGCCTAAGTTATATTAAAATTAACACAAAGTAAAGTAATACTTACATAGGTCTGGGAGGCCCTCTCATCAATGAGATTTTTGCCCTTTCGATGGGCGGCTGTAAAATCCCTAATTTTTAAACCGTATTAATTATTTAATTAATTTATAGCATTTATTAGCTAATTAGAATTAATAGAATTTATTTAATTTTTATTTTGAGGTGATTGTGCAATAGAGGATTTATGGAGCAATTATAATTTATTTTAATTATTTTCATGTAGGAGACCCTGTGGACAGTTGATAGATTTATTGTATGCACCAATATAAATTCCTCGAATTATATATATATATATATATATATATATATATATATATATATATTTATATATATATATATTTATATATATAAAGTTTAATAATAGAAAAGAATAAAAGAAAAAGTAATAAATAGTATAATAATAATAATAATAATAATAATAATAATAATAATAATAATAATAATAATAATAATAATAATAATAATAATGTTATTATTATTACTAGTAATAATAGAAATGAAATAAGAAAACTATTAGAAAAGAAAACGAATAAAAGAAAAGAAAAGAATGGAAAAGAAAAAAGAAAAAGAAAAAGAAAAGTAAAAGGAATTAGAAAAAAGAATTAGAAGAACCCTAACCCACTAATAACTAAATCCTACCCATTACCTATTCCTACCAAAACCCATTAGCAAAACAAAACCCAAAATCCTATAAACTAAACCCCTCCCCTGTGCTGAGACCCGCGCGGCCCGTGGTCCCCCCCCGCTCTCTTCCTCTCTCTCTATATATACTTCCTAAACCCTAACCCTAACCCTAATATCTAATCTTCCTCCAACCCTGTGACCGCCGCCAGCCACCAGAGCCGCCCGCCGCCACGACCACCACATCCGCGTCAACGCGCCGCGACAGTAAATTGCATCAACTTAGCTCTGTTAAGGCCCCGTGTCGTGACTTTTGTAAAAATTTTGCACCATTTAGTGTACGCTCGTCAGAATGATAAAACTTTCACCATTGGATTCGTGGTATCACACTGGTCTTGTGACCCAAGTTTCACGCTATTCTGAGACAGTTGACCAAGCCGCCTATTTTCGGGCCCAAGGTTGACTTTTTGGGCAAATTTGTGTTCGGCTCACCGGAATACAAAATTGGACGTACCGTTGAGTTTGTATTGACGTTTAGAATTGGTTTGACCTATAATTTGTCCCATTTAGAGACCTTTATCCCTGGTACGCTTTTCAGTGCAAAGTGGCCACATGTGGACCCCACTTTGACCCGAAATTACCATTTTGCGTCCTGTGTCCAAATTGGATGAAAGGGTAGTGTTTTCTAGCTATCTTGATTATTCTGGGAATGTTGGTGATGTTTATTTCAGCATCCGGAGACGTTCATTCTGAGACCGTAGCTTCCGATCATGTGTGCTTGACTCCTGGACGTTACACTTTGCAGCTCTCTTGCCAGGCAAGATACCTGGTCAAATTATTTATAGTGCTTTACATGCTTATTATATTTCTGTATATTCATTGCATTTCTATATATTCATTGCATGTGTAGTTTCTTTCCGTCATTACTATACATTAGATATGTTGACACAAACATGACACTTAGTATCATGAGAGGACAATCATTAGGCGTATGGGCTTTAACCACTCTGGTAAACCATAGTATCTAGCTCGCACTACGGGAGTGTGTCACGCTGGTCGCTACCCCCACGGTATATCGATTTCTGGAGTCACACGCTAGTCGCTACCCCCGCGGTATGTCGATTTCTGATGTCCCCTGACGTGTGTGTGAGTTGTGAGGTTTAGATCGAGTAGTCTACCCTTGCCCATACGTCGAAAAGTTGTCCTCATTTGCATTCATATAGATTGTCTTATACAACATACTTATATATTTTCAAACATTATGCATGTTTACTGTATTCAAATTGGCATGCTTCTGTGTATCTTGTTATGTCCCTCTGAGGACCTGGTCCCTTTCCAGGTGTAGATGTTCATGACTATTCGCAGGAGCACGGATCAGGACTTACCACTTATCTCTTCCGATGAGGTCTTACCTTCGGAGCATCTTTGATTATCTCTAGCGAGGGATCGCTTTGCTGATACACTTCTATTATCATCTTATATATATTGGAGATTTACCCTTCTCCCTTATTTTAGTATTGATATAGTCATTGGTAGTGGATTTGTCTCCACCCGACTATTATTTTGGATTATTCAGACTCATTATTCTAGTTTAGTTATTTCCTTTTTGTGACTTGTTGTGTGGATGAGAATTGTACATCTGCGACTTGTGACACTAATTATACCACATGTGAGTTTATATTCAAATTACAGCGTGCGTGTGTATTATGGTATCCATATATTAGAGTTGCCATATACATACGGCTGACATGCTTACGTGTTCCTGGTCCTATGTATTTTGGGACTGGGGCGTGACAGTGGCCAAGAAGACGGTCACCATGTTTGCATCCTCACCCCTCTATACCTGTTAAAAATATATTATTTAGTACTAAAATTAAATATTTTTTCTACTACCATTTTATCGTACTTGCATTAAAATAATATATCTGAAATAAAAAATATACCAAACGACGAAAATATTCCGTCATCGGAATCGACCCACCACACCACTTTGCTGCCTTCCGCCTAGCCGCCTTGGCCTTCCCAGACCTTTCCTTGTATCTCGGATCGTTGAATCTAGCCCTCATCGCAGTCCACTGCTCAAGCGTGATCCAACCTTGGATCGATTTTTTAACGCGATCACGAGCCTTCAGGTCATCCAGAGCATCACGGATAAGCGTGGCGGCAACGGCAGAAAACATCTGCTCGATCAACTAGGCCCGATGTGGAGGATAGAAATACGTTTGCTACAATAAATAATTTAGTAAGTTACATAATATGCATAAATTAGATGATTTATATAATATAATTCTACCTTGAAGTGCGCAAACCAGAACGCCTTCCTCTCCTCCGGAGCTTCAGAGTAGTTGATCCAAGGGCCACCATAGTTGTTCCTCAGAAAGAGGTCCAGGCGTCTCTGTACCGACGAGGGATAATATCTATACAGAGATAATTATTTTTATCGAAAAAGTCAATATATGATGAATAAAGAAATACACGATATATATGATGCTAAACCATCTAATTGACTTACTTTGTACCGTCGGCCCAAATCTCTGTTCTCGTCTCCTCCGGAGGTGCGCATGGAGGATCTAGCTGATGCTGGGACAACGTCGACTCGACCTCCTCCATATGCTCATCTGTCTCCATGGTTCCGTCAGCAGGAGGAACGCTGGACGAGGAGTACTATCAGGCCTAGAACTACTCGTCCCAGGAGTGATGCCACGTAACGTCGTCGCAGTCGGAGATGTGATTGATCGATATACTGGAGTACTAGGCGACGATGATCCAGAACCAACAGTAGGCAGTACTGGAGGAGTACTCCATCTACCTCGGGACCTCCCGAATCCTCCACGTCGTCATGTCATACCTGATAACAATATATGATGTATAAAGAAATACACAAATATATAATACATTCTATAGTCAAAATGTTATGCATATCTCACAACATTCATAGAATTGTACAGTAAATAACTAGTGGTGTCACAAGTCTAAATGGATAGTACATTAAACAGTCAAAATATAATACATATCTTCGTCAAAATAGTATATTCTACAGTCAAAATATAGTACATTAATCTACAGGCAAAATATTTTATTTTTAATCATCTTCAAAAAATTTATCTTGTTCGCTTTCCTCGTCCTCCTCTTCCTCTTCCTTCCCATCTTCACTTTCATCTACTTTGTCTTCGTCTTCCTCTTTCTCTTCGGATAATTCTACATTTTCTACATTATTACTCGTATAATGAGTAACTTTCGTTGAGTCCACATCTAAAATATTTATTACAAGAGGTAGCTCGTCCTCCTGATAAGCTATTTCGTCAATATCAAAGGTATTTTTAGCTTTAGTCTTGCATACTGCCCACCAATCCGACCTCGCTGTCCCCCGTCTAGGATAAGTTGTGAAGTACACGAGCTGAGCCTGACTTGATAGGACAAATGGTTCGTAGCCTTGATATCTACGCTTGTAGTTTATATCCACAAGGTCATGCTTGTCAATTTTTCAACCTTGATCTTGAATCGGATCGAACCATTCACACTTGAAAAGCACGATCTTAGCAGGTTCTGTGCCATAATTATATGTCAACTCCACAATCTCTCGTAAGATGCCAAAAAAATTATTGCCTGGATCGACGTCTTTGTAGTTCGAAGATTTGATACATAAACAACTATTTTTCATGGAATCAAGATCCAGAAAGCTGTCTCTGATTGGAGAATTTGTTGACTTGAACCTAAACCCATTCACACAGAAACTTGGCCATATTTTGACGGCAATAATTGGTCCCTTGGCTAGAGTTCTAATAGACTTAGTCTCGGGTGTTATTAGACGATCGACCTAAATACCAAAGTAGCGATAGTAAGTTATTTATTGTGCAAGTGTAGAAAGAAAAAGTAATTACCAAGCTCCTTACATATACGCTCAACCAAGAAGGAAAATGGAATCTCATTTCATGTTCTATTTCTTCGTCTGTTATGTAGGGTCTAACCGACCTCAACTCATCGTTATATGTGCTGAAAAATAATGAAGCAACCGCTGATTAGTAGCATAATAGTAGCTTATACTATTACATTAAGATAACGTAAACATGGACGTATTAATTATTTACCCCTCTAGCTTCTCCACTTCATCCTCGTCGCAATTGAGTAATATATACAACTGAGCAGCCCTAGCTCGTCGTCATTCAAATATCTCTTCTTCATTTTTCCCGAAGGCTTTCCGGATGCATTGAATACTTTGAGTATTGCATCATTAGATTCCTGATATCCGTCGTCGTTTCTCGGAGCTTTCGTTCTATTAGTAGCAACATGAGGTTTGAAATACGTCGAGCAAAAGTTTGTAATCTCCTCGAGAACATAAGCTTCACAAATAGAGCCCTCAACCCGTGCCTTATTTTTCATCTTTCTCTTTAGGTGATTCAGATGTCGCTCGAAGGGGTACATCCACCGATAACCGACAGGACCACCAACACGTGCCTCATAGGAAAGATGAATTGGCAAATGCTCCATAGAGTCGAAGAATCCAGGAGGAAACACCTTCTCGAGCTTACATAGTGTTACCGCAATGTCCTTCTCTTGCTTTTTTAGACGATCGACGAGCAACTTAGTAGAACAAAGATCTCTGAAGAATATGCTGAGCTCTGTCAATGGATCCCAAATGACCTGCGGTAAGAATTTCCGAAATGTAATCGGAATTAACCTCTCCATGAATACGTGACAATCGTGGCTCTTCATACTCGCCAGTTTGTTCTCCTTGAGGTCGACGCATCTTCTCAAGTTTGAAACGTACCAGTCTGAAAATTTTAGACCCTGAATCCACCTACAAAATCTCCCTTTATCCTCCTTCTCCAGTGAGAAAACTGACTTAGGTTGCTTTAACTTTCCATTCCCCTCCTCTATCAAATGCAACGCATGATGTCTACATATTTCTTCTAAGTCCAACTTGGCCTTCGGATTGTCTTTCGTCTTCCCCTTTACCTCCATTACAGTATTAATTATGTTATCAAACACATTCTTCTCGATATGCATGACATCAAGGTTATGTCTGATCAGATTGGTGCTCCAATATGGCAGATCCCAGAATATACTCCTCTTCGTCCAGTTATGGGTGCGACCAAATCCGTCATACTTGTACCCCTTAGCAGGCTCTTCGATAGCACTTGGTAAATCTTTTACCTCTTCCCATATCGTGTATCTGGGCCACCTTGGCGGTGGATTGGCCTTCTCCATAACGCCCGCACGAAAAGTATTTTTACTATATGAATACATATTTTCTCTCCTACTACTATTCGTATATGGATATGTTCTCTCTCTCTCTCTCTCTCTCTCTATATATATATATATATATATATATATATATATATATATATATATTTGTATGGCTTCATATATCATTCATTAATAAAATTAATATTATTGATTTGCTTCAGAAACCTTTTTGTAGGGATAGTCCGATGGGGTCTCACGACCCTTGATGTCGGCTGCGCAGAAATCAGAGGCATAGTAAGAAGAAAAAGGCATAGTAAGAAGAAGGAGAAGAGCGTAGGAGAGAGAATATGAGAATAATCATAGGAAGCATGGCTTGGCTAGCTAGTGTCTCTGGAAGAAACTAGTTAAGTTTATTTTGAGTTTGCTATACTTTTATATAAAAGAAAGGAACCGGCCGACCAGTCGGCATTCTTCATAAGGAAAGTTCCATTTCTTGGATTTTACTTTTGACAGTTCAAAAGAGAAGAAGTACTTGATGTTGAATATTTATTTTTGCCAATTTTATTAACAAAAACAAGCGATCATTTACATAGCCGGATACTTGACTCTGCAACCTCGACAGAGATGTCGTTTGCGGTGGGCCTATCATGATCCCAAACATTTTTTCTCAAAATCATTCAGAGGACTACTGGTTCTCAATTAGAAATTACAACTATATATTTGTTTTATTAATTTGTCATATTTTTCATTAACGATGTCATCAGTAGAATAAAACGAAAAATAGTTTATATTAGCAAATCTATCCTTACAGTTACAGATGGCAGTGAAACATACCATGACTTTGTACCATATATGCAGTGTTGGTTGTTTAATTAGAGTGAGAAAGTGAGGCTTTGAACTCTAGGAAGGTCTATGAATTATAAATCGAGGCTGCCACATGGCCCGCGGTTCGAAATTGCGGTTCGAAACCGCGGATGCAGCTGACCGAATTTTCGACGGTGGACCTCATGCAAACATGAGGGATAAGTTTGGAACTGACACATGGTCTGCGGTCACGAAACGCTGGCCAAATATCGTTTTTCATTATAGATATCTCAACTAATTAATTATCTAGCTTGAAAATTTTAGATTTTCTAGAAATAACAGCTCTCCAGTCTCTAAGCAAACTCTAGCTAATTACAAAAGGTGTAAGCTATTCTTAAGACTGGTTAAACCTAATTAATGATGTAAGTTAATAGATCCAAAACTTATACTCAATCTCTTCTTTTCCTCAGACTACAGTACCATATTGTTCAAGATCGTTTCAGAGACAGATTCGACAACGTAAACCAAAGTACCTTCTACCAAGTTCCCACCAATCATCATAATTGCTTTTGTTTACTAGGTAGACGTCAATATTTACGGCATTAGAAATTTTTCATCGATCAAAAGACTTCTTTTTTTAACTCCCACGTGGATTGGACACACACCCAGCCAAGGTGCGATACGTCTCCACCTCCTAGCTACTAGGGCTAGAAGAAATTGACTAATTTTATCGATCGATCCCGAGACTAATTTCAGAATATCCTAATTTTCAAAGAGTTATCCTCTTTCTCAACGGTTGAAATAATTCTCATACAATATATATTAAGTCTACGATGGAAGATGCACTCTTATCATTTTTTATGTCCTTAATTTCACTATCGACGATGTTACGTGGACCATATTTTTTACCCGCACTTTTGACCCGCAGTCCATATGGAGGCTCCTCATTGACAGGTCAATCGACGGCGGGTCCTGTGCTAATGCGGTGGGGGCGACAAATGGGGTTCGTCCACGTCGTTCGCGGTCAAGACTGCAGTAGACCGCGGGCAAGATATCATTTTCCTTTCAATATTCTTCCAGGTTGAATCCTCATTCAATGCAAGGGTCTAAAGCTGGATTCACATGTACAATAGCGTATATTTTTTTCTCAAGATCCACGAAAAATGTGTTCGAACAAGATTTAAACCTAGGTTGTTATGACAAAGTTAAAAATCGTGCCAATATTGTTCCGAAACTTCAATTTGTGGTTGTAATAATTAAATTACCCGTAATTCCTTAATTTTCTTATAAAATTAGCAATGTAATATGGATTTTTATAATATCTTGTCAAAGTTTCTCCCACTACTCCACAACATTGATTGTAATAAAGGACTAAGGATCAATTTATATATTTAATTATTTATACTATACTAATACATGAATGTTGTGGAGAGTAGTGGGAGAAACTTTAAGGAGTTTTACTATACTAATTATGGATTTTTTACCATACATGAAGCCTTAAGTAGCATCTTACCTAAGTTAAAGAAGGGTCCAACTATTCTTGCCCTTACTCCAACCCTAGAATCAACGGCCATAGCCCATGAAGTTCCTTGCGGTTGCAAATTAAAGAACATCTCCAGTAGCTATATAGAGCACGAAGAGGATACTATCGATCTCACGATCATTGTCAAGTGCCAACACAGATTAATTGTTATGCCAATGCCATGCTCACTTTATTAATTCCAACAATACAACTACCAATAGTAGTGCAATAGTACTGTATATGTGTGTTTGATTTGGATTATCCCCCGTAATAAACTAATTATATGTCATGGAATTGTTAAGCGCAGCGGGCTACTTGTCACGTACGGCCGGTAATGTCAGTGAGCGCGCAGCTAGCGGCCTAGAGCAAGAGAGCAGAAGTTGGGCTTCTTGGACGGAGTTCGATCGGTGATGGTTACGATTTCGTGCAGCAGTTAACAACGAGCGACGAAAACACACTAGTAGTTCAAATATGTGTTAATAGAGCAATAGAGTAGAAGAATGTTGAGGAACGTATAGTTCAAGAAATTGTAGTGAGCGTAACAGCTAGTATCAGAGTAATGTCTATGGAGTTAGAAGTGTTAGAGACGCATCCATTATAGAAATAGTACTTGACACAACACAACAACACAGGCGCATATATAGCTAACCTGAAGGAACTCGTAGATTTGTGCATTGGATTACAAATCCAAAGATATTGGGAATAGCGTATAAACCCGAAAAATAATGGTAAAGTTGGAAGTAATTATTCCATAGATATTGTATCTGTTATATATATATATATATATATATATATATATATATATATATATATATATATATATATATATATATATATATATATATATATATATATATATATATATATTATTTTTCAGAAATTTGATAAGAGAACAAAGGAAAAAAAAATTGTTACCGGCCTCCGGAGAAGTCGTGCACGAAGCACTGCCCTAAGAGTTGATCCGAGGTCTATGTGCAGACGTTTCTCGGAAGCTCCTAGTGGTAAAACCCTCTGACTACCGGGTTCTCTTCGTTGCACACAACTCGGAGAGAGAGACCGAACTTAGCTCTATCCAGAGCAAGGATTTAGAGAACAAAATGTGGTTCAAGAGAAAAATGAAAGGGAGATTTCACGTAGGATAATTTTCTGTAGAAAAAAATTGAGATGAGAATCTGTACAAATATATAGGAAGAGAACCAAGCCTACACTACAGACAAAAGAATAAATGCTATTAATCCAGGAGTTTAATGAGTAATGGAAAAAAAAATTGTGGGAGAGAATTCGGAGCTGTCACATGTTTAAAAGGTGGAAAATGAACTTGGACATAGGGAGTAATAAATGTCCAACGTTCAAAATTTAAATGAGTCAAATCGGTTCAAAAAATAAAGGGAGGCAAAAACAATTTTGGATCCCAGCCTGAACCCAAAGAGTAATTGGATCGGCATTCGGCACCCGCAGGTGTGAGCACGTACCCACACCCGTTATGCGCTCCGAAACGAACCGAGTCGAGCCAGGCGGCGGCGGCGGCGCGCGCGTGTGACCCAAGGGGTTCCCCACACAACATCTTCAAGAGGGCAATGAAAAAGAACTAATATATACATACAAGGGGGAAGTGGTCCAATCGATGTGGGACTAAAGCAAAAAGAGGAAGTTGAGCTTTTGCTCACATATGTATAGAAAAGTATACACAGCCAACAAACCCCCCCCCCCCCAAGGTCAAGTTCTGAAATAGAAGTGACAAAGAAATTAAAAGTGAAGAGTTTCTGGACAGGTATATACTATGCATAGATGAGATGGACTACAGCCTTGAATCTCACTTAGTGACTATTGTATTTGTTTGAAGAAGTGCTTGATGGACTATGCCTTGAATCAGACTTCTTTTACCAGATTCAGAAAATAGCACATATAGTACGCTAGAGGTTCTGGGTCTAACGGGTGGCACTTTTGGTTGTCCATGCACACTTATTCCAAATTCATGAGAGTTGTCTGGGATCGTCCTGTCCCATAGTCACGGCCTTCACGACCTCTCATATAGGTAAGTCCTTAAGGGTTGGTGATAGGTGTCAACCCCGCATATCAGCTTGGACCTATTAAGAGTTTTAAAACTCATCCTAACCATATCACTCAAGAACACTGTCACCATAGGGATGTGGAATCATTGTATGCATGTACAGCCACTTGGGCATTATTGAATAAGATTTTAATCTCGGGTCAGTTTCCATAAAAGTCACATTAGTCCAGCTTGTTCCTACCCATTGAACCGGCTTCTTGGGATCTCCAGTCAGACTCGGTTGGGTTGCCACTGCTGGTGACATTACTTATGGGCTTAACCCCCTCCCCCTCGATGATTCTAGGATCGAAGTCCTAGACAGACCCTTCGTCAAGTGGTCTGAAAGGTTCTTTTCTGACTTTATATAGTCAAGAACCACATATTTGCCCAATAGGCCCTTTATAGACTTGAAGCGCAATTGCAGGTGCATGTTCATCTTAGCATTCACAAAATCATGCTTTAGTAGTTCCATAACAGATTTATTATCAAAGTTTATAGAAATTGCAGGAATAGGACTAATAGAAATAGGTATACGCATAATAAGGTTTCTTAGACATTCGGCTTCTGTACATGTAGTGTCCAAGGCTATAATTTCGGAGTCCATTGTACTCCTAGCTATGATAGTTTATTTACATGAGCCCCAGGAGATAGCAGCTCCTCCTAGAGTGAAAACATATCCAGTAGTAAATTTTATATCATGTGAGTCAGTTACCCAGTTTGTATTTGAATAACCTTCTATGATATCAAGGTGTCTAGTATAGTGCAGCATATAATCTAGAGGACCCCTAAGATATCTAAATACTCTTTCTAATGCTTTCCAATGTAACTGATTTGGGTTACTAGTATATCTACTTAGTCTCCCAATAGCAAATGTAATATCAGGTCTGGTCCTGTTTAATATATACATGAGAGAATCTATCATATGTGAATATTTGTGTTGTTCCATGGGAGAACCCTCATTCTTCATGAGAATAACACTACTGTCATAAGGAGTAAGGACATGTTTATTATCAAAATACTCAAATTTTATTAGTATTTTCTCGATAGAGTGTGCTAAGGATAGAGTATAGCCCTCCTGGTATTTGGACAGTTGCATGCCTATAATCAAGTTGGCTTCTCCTAGATCTTTCATATCAAACTGGCTGGATAAATAGTCCTTGGTATTAATTATCAATTCTAGTGATGATCCAAGAATAAGGATGTCATCTACATACAAACATAAGATGACACAACTTTTATCTATAGTTTTAGAGTATATACATTTGTCATACTCATTTGGCACGAAACCATATTCTAAGATGACTATGTCAAATTTTTTGTGCCATTGTTTGGGAGCTTGCTTTAGGCCATAAAGAGATTTAACTAATACGCAAACTTTCTTTTCTTGGCCTTTAGAAATAAAACATTCAGTTTGCTCCATTTAGATTTCTTCCTCTAGGTCCCCATTTAGAAATTATGTCTTTACATCCATTTGATGGATTAGCATATTATGAGTGGATGTTAAGGCTAGAAGAGTTATGATAGAGGTGATCCTAGCTACAGGTGAGTAGGTATCAAAATAATCTAATCCCTTTTTCTGGGTAAAACCTTTGGCTACTAATATAGCCTTGTATTTCTCTATAGTACCATCGGCTCTAAGTTTCTTTTTGAATATCCACTTACAACCTATGGGTTTACTACCTAAAGGAGGTCTGCTAGAAATCAAGTATTGTTCTCCATGATGGAGTTATACTCACTGTAAATGGCTTCTTTCCAGAAAGGGACATCAGGAGAAGATATTGCTTCTTCATAAGTTGAGGGATCACCCTATATCAAAAAGGTGAAGAAACCTTCTCCTAAGTTCTTTTTAATTCTTTCTCTTTTACTCCTTCTAGGTTCTATATTTTGTCCGGGTTGTGAACTAGATATTTGAACATGAGAGCTAGTGGACGGAGCAAGAGAGGAGTTGGAGGGAGAGAAAGAAATTCTATCTATGAAAGGATATATATTCTCAAAGTAAATTGCATCTTTTGATTCTATAATAGTATTGTTAGAGATTTTATTTACTTCTGAGTGAGTAATGAGAAATCTATTGGCATTGGTATCTAGGGCATATCCTATGAATATAACATCTACAGTCTTAGGTCCAATCTTCCTTTTTTTATGTTCAGAAATTTCTACTTTAGCCAAACATCCCCAAACTTTGAGATAATGGATCCTAGGAGCTCTATATTTCCATAATTCATAGGGAGTCTTATCATTAGACTTACTAGAAATCCTATTAAGGAAGTAATAGGTAGATAATAATGCTTCTTTCCATAAATTATCGGGAGCACCTGAGCTGAGGATCATAACATTCACCATGTCTAACAGAATATAATTCTTCCAGCAACTTTATTGGACTACGATAAATATGGAGCAGTTGCCTCATGGATTATTCCGTGTTCTTTACATAAATTAGTCATATCATTTGATGTATACTCTCCACCACGATATGATCTAAGAATCTTAGTCTTTCTCTCTAACTGGTTCTTAGCTTCAGATTTATAGACCTTAAATCTATCTAGAACTTCATCTTTGATTTTGAGAAGATATATATAACAATACTTTGAATGATCATCTATAAAGGTAACAACGTACTTTCTACCGCATTGGATCAAAACCCTATTTGTGTCACACACATCACTATAAACCAGTTTTAGAAAGTCAGAGTTTCTTTTTACAGATTTGAAAGATAGCCTAGTGTATTTGGCTTGAACACAGATCTCACACCTGTGTTTATCATCTATTGGAGTCTTAGGAATAAGATCTAAGTTCATCATCTTTCTTAGGGAACCTATATTCACATGACCTAATCTACTGTGCCACACATTTGAAGATTCTATATTGGAAACGACAATAGAAGGATCTGAAATATTATTCAAGGTACTCAAAATAAAAAGACCATCTCTTACAAATCTATTTCCAATAAAAGATCATTCTTAGAAAATACTACTTTATTTGCCTCTATGACAATCTTGTACCCTGAAGCTACAAGAAGAGACCCACTAACTAAATTCTTTCTGATAGACGGCACATGCAACACATCATGAAGAGTCAGAGTTTTCTCTGATGTCATCTTTAGATCTATTCTTCATCTTCCTATAATCTGTGCCGCTGAGCCATCTCTTAGAGTTACACCTCCTCCACCTGATTCCTAATAGTTTAAAAAACAGGAGCGATCAAAGGAAACATGAATATTAGCTCTAGAATCCAATCACCAATCGTCAAAATGGTAGGAAATATTGACTGAGGGTTGATAGCTTACAGACCTGAAGGAACTAGAAGAACCATTGAGAAGCATGTTTGCTTCTGGTTTGGTAGGACATTTCCCTTTGTAAGAAGTCTGGACAGCTTTCTTCTTCCTATGGAAACAGTTGGTGGCCATATGGTTTGTTTTACCACACACAAAATAAAATCTCTTCTGATCCTGAGTCTGACCGAAGTTTCTTGGTTTATGGTTATGATGGTTTTGGTGGTGAGGCTGAGGGTTCTGCTTCTTCTTGAAGAGGTTCCTTTTGGGTTTGTGATGATGATGAGGCTTGGGTTTGCCTTGGGATTCTACTAGATTTACCTTAGCCATAGACTCAGACTTAGGGTTAGACCTTAGCCTAATTTGTTCTTCTGTTCTAATTTTCTTTAGGAGTTTAGCAAAGGTAAGGTCACCTTGAGTATGAATAAGGTATTTCTTGACATCAGACCAAGGAGGAAGCTTGTTTATTAAGCAGGCTATTTTATACTCAGTAGAGAAGAAAGTGTCTTTGGCTTAGATATGCCTAAGGTATTCTTGGAATTCATGTATTTGGTCATTTATAGTTTATTATCTACCATAAAGTATATGTTGAATGAGGAGGAATTTAACCTTTCAATTCCAGCATCATCACAGCTATATTCATCTTCCAGGGCATCCCAAAGTTCTTTAGCACTTTTGTATTCAAAGAATATATAATATAGTGATTCAAACAAAGCACTTAGAATTCTTTGGAAGCAATGGTAGTCTATTTTCTTAGGGGTCTTGGGTCTAGTGGAGCCAGAGGAATTGAATACACCTATGTCAGACTCAGTGTCATCAGAGTCATTTGTGATTGGGGGTGGAACCACCATCAATGGCTGAGATCAATCCTAAGGTAGTGAGCCAAAATTTTATCTGACTTTGCCACCTCTTAAAGTAGGTCCCGTTGAACTTTGTAGGTTTAGTAGTAAAAGTCTCATCCTTGCCAGTCATGATTGCTAATGAGAAAAAACTAAAATTGAAAGATATGTAATTACTCAATAACAATGTCCAATGATCTAGAATAATAGTTCATGTAATTTTTGCTAATCAATCTTAAAATCTTTAGTCTATCAAGTGTAGATTAACTTGGGTTAGCTGTAGGGGCCGGTTTTCAGCTAGCGGTGGTCCGAAGACACTTAAATACCGTGTTGCTTAGGGCTATTTACACCCGGTTGACAAAAGGACCCTTTCGGCTTGTTCCCAAATTTATCTCTACTTTTAGAATTCAGACTCAAAGAGATTTAAAATTATACTAAACTATTATTTGTTCAATACTGGAGACGCAGTTGAGATTGTCTTGAGGTCGATACAAATAAATAATATTATAGTTAACAATATGTAAATGTAGAGCTAATAATAACAATGAATAACAATGATGGTATATACATTAAGCAAGATTTTATGTGTTACAAATACTAAATTACAGTAGCTAAATTGAATCACAAGATTATATGTGATGGCAAATATTCAACCAAAAAATTAGAAACTTTCTATTAACAGAATATAAGGTTGTTAATAGTCCTTAGTAACAATAATTTTCTAATACCAATTCTTAATTAATATATGATTCAAAACAATTAAAACTTATGTTGCAAGTTGGTATGTAAGCAAAATTGGTATGCAAAAATAGGTTTAGCAAATGAACAGTGAACTACAAATTTGCTACAAGAAATATTCATTAACAAAACAAAACCTTTGTTTGGTAAGCAATAATACTACAATAATTTATTTTAATATAAAATCCGGTAACAAATAGAAAAATTGCTACAGTAAAATTTGGACAGAAAATAAATATTCAGCAGTGTTAGCAAATGGTATGTGTTTAACAATAAACAACAAAATTTGTGTTTGGCGTTTTGAATAAAATATTTTTGGACAGTATGCGTGGTCAAAAAAGGCAAATATATGAATATCCTTGCGAACTGGTGTGTTCAGAAGCTTACAAAACTAATAGTAACGATAGCAAACAAGTTTTGTGTGTTTTGTGCACCAAGAAGTGATCCCAGAAAAATTGAAGCAGTTGTTTGATTACTACGGAGAGAGAGACCGAACTTAGCTCTGTCCAGAGCAAGGATTTAGAGAACAAAATGTGGTTCGAGAGAAGAATGAGAGAGATTTCACGTAGGAGAATTTTCTGTAGAAAAAAATTGAGATGAGAATCTCAACAAAAATATAGGAAGAGAACCAAGCCTACACTACGTACAAAAGAATAAATGCTATTAATACAGGCGTTAAATGAGTAATGAAAAAGAAAATTTGTAGGAGAGAATTCGGAACTGTCACATGTTTAAAATGAACCTGGACATAGGGAGTAATAAATGGATCCCAGTCCGAACACGAAGAGTAAATTGAATCGACATTCGACGCTCGCAGGTGTGGGCACGTACCCGCACCCGTTACGCGCGCCGAACCGAACCGAACCGAGCCGAGCCGGACTGCGGCGCCGCGCGCGTGTGACCAAAGTGGTTCCCCACACAGCATCTTTAAGAGAACAATAAAGAAGAACTAATATATACATACAAGGAGAAAGTGGTCCAACCGATATGGGACAAAAGAAAAAAAGAAAAAAATGAACTTTTGTTCACATGTGTATAGAAAAGTATACACAGCCAACAATATTCATGCTTACAAGTTGGCCATTAAGCTCTGCACATCTACGCCGCGCCGATCGATATTACTAAATATTTGGCGTTTGTGAAGAAATTGTTGAGCTCACAAGCCCCCAACCAAAAGTATATATATATATATATATATATATATATATATATATATATATATATATATATATATATATATATATATATAAAGAGAGACAAAGTCGACTGTTTGTGTTTATGGAGAACTTGTATATTAATTATTAGACCATCAATATTGTCCGGATCCGGCTAGCTATACAAATGATCTTTTGCTTTTTTTGTTACGAAATACCAAATGTCAACATCGACTAGCTAGCTCCTACGCTTTCAAAAAGTTGAAGATGAAGTAATTGGAACTATGCTATGAACAATGGCATCTAATGCCGGATGGCCGTCTCCTTTGAAATATATATTAAACCTAACAAACCAACATTATAACACAGCAAATTAACATAACTGATCATAGAGATAATTAACTAGCTCAGCCATGCTTCCTATCAATATTCTCATGATCTTCTCCCTCGGCCTCTTCTCCTCTTCTTACGCCTCCGACTTCTGCGTGGCCGACCTTGAGGGTCCCAAGACCCCCTTTGGCTACACCTGCAAGAAGTTCTCCAATGTCACAGTCGACGACTTCGTGTACTCTAAGCTAGGGGAGCCGGCCAACTTCTCTACTACCAAGAGTACAGTTTTCATTCGTGCCATATACGTAGAACAGTTTCCGGGGCTCAATGGCCTCGGCATGACTGCCGCGAGGCTCGAGCTGGCCGTCGGCGCTGTGATGCCCCTCCACAACCGCCGAGGGGCCAACCAGATCCTCTTTGTCACCGAGGGGACAATGGGCTGCGGCTTCATAGCATCAGATAACACAGTGTACTACAAAACCCTAAAGAAGGGAGAAGCTATGATAGTTCCACAGGGGATGCTGCAATTCCAGGCATGCATGCATTAAGAATTATGATATGAATTTAATTACGGTTGTTTAGTACCAGAATCTCATATAATAGTTGAAATTATAATTTTGGTTTTCAATTTGTCCGACATTAGTGTTTGCATATTAAAATCAATGTTCACTTGTCTACGTGACTAGTGATTTTAAGACCCAAATACTAACGTTGGACAATTTGAAAATCCATATCCTAATTTCAACTATTATATGAGACCCAAATCCTAAATAACCCATTCAATTATGCCATCATAGATTGAGTTCAAAAATACTCTTAACTAGTTAAATTTTCATAGCATACTAAATACTTAAAAAATAAAAATCTCAACTGTCGCTAAAATTTTACGATTTTTTTTTTTTTTAGAATATACTGAAATAACATGTTCACTTCTTGCTAAGTATAATCTATTATAGATTATATAAGAAATATTTTTTTTCTCAATGGAGATAATTAATATGAGTTTAATTAGGATTTATTTTATGACCAAATTGTAAGTTATATTACAAAATAATCATTTTCTCAATTAATACCGAATTAATTAATTTGTGGCAGGTGAACGAGGGTGAGACGAGAGCAGTGGCTCTTGTGACCTTCAGCAGTACAAATCCAGGGTTTCAGGTAACTGGTTGGGCATTGTTCAACAACAACCTACCGACATCGCTACTACAGAAAATCTCTTTCATCGATGAGGCAGAAATAGAAAAGATTAAGAAAAAATTTGCAAACCTTACTGGCTGAGTGTGAGCCCATAATTGGTTTGGAAGATGCGTCGTGTCCTATTAATTTGTTAGCCAATAAACTTCCTTAATATCTAAGGAAATTATATATGTGATGAACCAAATTGTTTACATTAATGAAGAGCATGTAGTACATTTGGTGCAACGCGTCCTGGATTATCTACGGTTCTATATATGGTGTTTTAACTTAGATTATTCAGTGGGACTGACTCACCACGAGCCAGTAGTGAACCTTGAATCTCCTCCACTAGTATCATGATACAACATTAAGACTAAATTAGATAAAAAAAATTGAGAGTGGTACGTGGTGTATCATTGCGGCCTGAACAGTCAAGCCACAGAAGAGCCACATGCCACCTAATCAACCAAGTCGCAGAGAAGCCGCATAGTATACTATATGCGACCTGAACGACCACTGGGCAGGGAGACTGCATAAGGACCCCCTGACACAGATTCTGATGTCTGTCAGTAGCTCTGACACATCACTTATCACTCTGAGACACTTCGAGACTCGTGAATACGGTGACTCAAAAAAAGATAATAAGTCACATCAGTGCATTAATTATTTCGACAAATGTGCCATGCCACGTGTCCTACGTATGCAACCTCGTCGCCATGCGGCTTAAGTGTCCATTCGACCAAAAAGCCCGACGAGAGTTTGCATGTGGCCACGCCATCGTGCGGCCAGAGTGTCCATCCGACCAAGGCCCAAAAAAGAGCATGTATGCGGCTACAAGACCCATGCGCCCTCGCCATCATGCGGCCAGAGTGTCCATTCGACCAAGGCCAAAAAAGAGCACGTATATGGCTACAAGACCAATACAGCCTCGCCAACATGCGGCCAGAGCGTCCAGACGACAAACGGCCAAACAAGAACTCGTATGCGACCGCGCCATCATGCGGCCAAGTTGCTATGCGGCCTCCAGCTCACAAGATCTTCCCATTACAACTATAGAGATCTTCGCACAGTTGGTGTTGACCACGTGTCCAACTAACCAAGTCACGCACACAACGGATTAAAAATAATCCTGAGATCTCTTCAACAGTATATCTCAACCAAGATCATGTAATAATCAGCCCATGGCATGCGGCGACTGTTGCAACCATATTTTTTTAAAGGGCCCTTATGCGGACATCAAACAGAGGTATATGCGACACCCATAGTCCATCAGCATGATGGCCATAAATAGGAGCAACTTGAACGTTCTAAAGGCGGACTTTTTCTTCTGCTTCAGAGAGAAAGCACATCACCCCGCCAATATAGAGAGAGAGCATACCGAGACAAGTGAAGAGAGAACGTAAGATTCCTCACCCTGTATCGGATCGTCCATGGAGTAAAGAAGACGTCATAGCACTCATTGTACATTGCCACACCCTAGAATAAAATATATTATACTTAGATTGTCCATCCATGACCCCTTTGTACGTTCCTTCTTTTGTTAGTTAAATCAAGCTCTTTTTAGAATTTTTGAATTTAATGGCGAACAAGATGGAGACTCTGCTGGGGACGTATTTCTCTACTGATGAGAAAGCTATGGCGCAATCCGATGCAAACAAGCTCGGATCCACTCAAAGGATGCTGGTGGTCCGCTTCGATCAGCAGGCCTTCGAGGACATGCTCTCCGGGGACAGCTCGAGTCCTTCTCCAAGGCAAGCAAAGCCCAAGAAGACCCACAGGACACCGGTAGCAATGGCCGTCGTGTCTCATCCATCTGCAGAGCTTGCGCTCCATGTCTTTCTCCCAGCCGTAGTGACCGCACATCATGCGTCCACTGCCTATGTGACATCCTCTTCCAACCAGAAGAGTGCTCACCACTCAAAGACCCGCAAGACGTGGGTAGCAAAGGCCACCAAGCTTAGACCAACTGCGGCATCCTTCAACTCTCGCCAGGCGTCCCTTCAGGCTGTCCATGTGTCATCCTCGTCTGACGCAGAAAATGCTCAGCACCCAAACTCTGGCAGAAGAAAATACTATGATGCAGACATTCGGGCGCTGATGCAAACTCTATGCGACCAAGGAGGAGGCCGAATAAGACTCACTATGCAGCATCGATTGACGGCCGCAGGCAGATAGTCGCATGCGACTTTGGAAGCGGCTGAACCTCTATTTTTGATCGAATCTCATGCAGCACTGACCCTATGCGCCATGCTGAGAATGGTAAAATCCCAAACTTGGACTCTTCGTATTACGTTAGTACGGGTTCCAAGTCAAAGAAATCTTGGGCACCGCTCCTAGAATACTGGGTACATACGGGGACTGACATGGCCAACCACATCTTGCAGAATACCGGAGTAAACCATAATGTGTTAAGGTTGTCAAAAAAAAAAATGGGTGAACTCTTACATGCTATGACGTCTGTCTTAAGGCCGATAAATCCTATTATCTTAATCCAGCAACACAAGTACAAGAGTATATCATACATGAAAGTAACAAGGCATCCCAAATTATATTTCACATATGATCTTGAAGCTAATGAATACAAAATGCTGCACTAGCAGAGTTTAATAATACATGTTCAAAATATACCAGCCATGGTCTAATATATACATCATGTTGACCGTAGTCTCAAAAATATAAGGAGCTAACTCTGATCCTTGCTAAACACCACAAAAGAAGTAATCAAGACGCGGGATAGAAGAAGGAAACCCACTCGCGAGCTTTGGCTGCAGTCCTACGAGTACGGACCATCTTGCTGGAAATGCAGTGGATCCGGGTTCTTTTCGGGGTAATCTGGCCATGCAAAGCCAGTGGGGTCAGAACCCCAAGTGACAAGTACCAGAAAGGAGCTTGAGGTGATAGACCAGACACAACAAAACATAAGCAGAGAGATACATATTCAAAATAAATGCAGATCGAGACTTGTACGGTACCAACGTACTTGTCTCAAGAATAGTACTGAAAGAACAGATAATAAGTGCAGAATGAAAGTAAGGTGACGACCGGAAATAGGGCATAGGGACTACTCTGGATCGGGACCATAACCCTTAAACCAAATAAGGACCGGGATTGCAGGCCTTTACCCGAGCAAAACTTAGCACCCTCACCACGCGCCGGAAGAAAATAAAACTAGATGAGCGAATAAACAAACATCCAATTCACGGTCAAACATGCCAAAGGCATGCTATAATTATCTAACTAGGGTTATCACAAGCCCTAATTACTAGAAATGCATTACTAAGAATATTGTTACCACCGACACTGCAGTCAACCCGGATGGCCAAGGGTACGCTTGTCTAGTAAATTTAAATGCACAGTCAACCATACAATAACATAACTTGAACTTGAAATTATAAACTTGTCTTACAACATAAACTTGTATATAAACTTGTCTTGTAAGTGTCGTAGCATGCGTAAAATTGGTCAATCATAGAGCCCTTGCCTAGCAGGGTTGTCCATGCCGCATGGGGCCCTTGGGGATCGGGGTAGCCGGTAGCGCAATATTCTTTCCTCCAAACTACTCTAGATAAATCTTATCTTCTTTAATCATTAGTAAATTATTTCAAGTTCTCGAGCCGTGGACACTTGAGAACTCCCTAAAATAATGAATCGTGAGTATGAGCTTATTCATGAGATATCTTATTCGCGACACCCGATACATTGGACAATGCTCACACTTGATTGTCCGATGCCAAATGCAATGGATTTTCATACACAATCATTTCCACGATGTCGTGAGGATTGTGAACTTGTACATAAACTTCTCTTGTGAACTCATACGTAAAACTTGACTGGTATCATGAACTTGCATCAATATAAGGGAGCACATAACAATAATCACTAAATTGTAAGTTACATTACAAAATAATCATTTTCTCAATGGAGATAATTAATATGAGTTTAATTAGGATTTATTTTATGACCAAATTGTAAGTTACATTACAAAATAATTATTTTCTCAATTAATACCAAATTAATTAATTTGTGGCAGGTGAACGAGGGTGAGACGAGAGCAGTGGCTCTTGTGACCTTCAGTAGTACAAATCCATGGTTTCAGGTAACAGGCTGGGCATTGTTCAACAATAACCTACCGACATCGCTACTACAGAAAATCTCTTTCATCGATGAGGCAGAAATAGAGAAGATAAAGAAAAAGTTTGCAAACCTTACTGGCTGAGTGTGAGCCCATAATTGGTTTGGAAGATGCGTCGTGTCCTATTAATGTGTTAGCCAATAAACTTCCTTAATAGCTAAGGAAATTATATATGTGATGAACCAATTTGTTTACATTAATGAAGAGCATGTAGTACATTTGGTGCAATGCGTCCTGGATTATCTACGGTTCTATATATGGTGTTTTAACTTAGATTATTCAGTAGGACCGACTCACCACGAGCCAGTAGTGAACCTTGAATCTCCTCCTCTAGTATCATGATACACCATTAAGACTAAATTAGATTTTAAAAAAATTGAGAGTGGTACGTGGTGTATCATTGCACTGTTTAAGGCTCACACCACCATCACATGGTGAACCTGTCCCAGTGAATAATTTCCCATACTTTTACCTTATAGATGAAGGTTGTCGTGAGACTATTACTTGTGTAGAAGCATAAAAAAATATACAGGCCGCATAAAGGTCATGCCCCCTCAACAAGCCGCAGAGAAGCCACATGCGGCGTGAACAGTCAAGCCACAGAAGAGCCACATGCCACCTAATCAACCAAGCCGCTGAGAAGCCGCATAGTATACTATATGCGACCTGAACGACCACAGAGCAGGAGGCTGCATAAGGACCCCCTGACACAGATTTTGATGTCTGTCAGAAGCTCTGACACATCACTTATCACTATGAGACACTTCGAGACTAGTGAATACGATGACTCAAAAAAAGACAATAAGTCACATCAGTGTATTAATTTTTTCGACAAACGTGCCATGCCACGTGTCCTATGTATGTAACCTCGTCGCCATGCGGCTTAAGTGTCCATTCGACCAAAAAGCCCGACGAGAGTTTGCATGTGGCCACGCCATCATGCAGCCAAAGTGTCCATCCGACCAACGCCCAAACGAGAGCACGTATGCGGCTACAAGACCCATGCGGCCTCACCATCATGCGGCCAGAGTGTCCATTCGACCAAGGTCAAACAAGAGCACGTATACGGCTAGAAGACCAATACAGCCTCGCCAACATGCGGCCAGAGCGTCCAGACGACTAACGGCCAAACAAGAGCTCGTATGTGACCGCGCCATCATGCGGCCTCCAGCTCACAAGATCTTTCTGTTACAACTGTAGAGATCTTCGCACAGTTGGTGTTGACCAAGTGTCCAGCTAACCAAGTCACGCACACAACGGATTAAAAATAATCTTGAGATCTCTTCAAAAGTATATCTCAAACAAGACCATGTTACAATCAGCCCATGACATGCGGCGATAGTTGCAACCATATTCTGTTGAAGGGGCCTTATGCATACACCAAACCGAGGTATATGAGGCACCCATAGTCCATCAGCATGATGGCTATAAATAGGAGCAACTTGAACATTCTAAAGGCGGGCTTTTATCTTATGCTTCAGAGAGAAAGCACATCACCCCAGGCCAATATAGAGAGAGAGAGCATACCGAGACAAGTGAAGAGAGAACGTAAGCTTCCTCACCCTGCATCGGATCATCCATGGAGTAAAGGAGACGTCATAACACTCATTGTCCATTGCCACACCCTAGAATAAAATATATTATACTTAGATTGTCCGTCCATGACCCTTTATACTTTCTTTCTTTTGTTAGTTAAATCAAGCTTTTTTTAAAATTTTTGAATTTAATGGCGAACAAGATGGCAACTCTGCCGGGGACGTATTTCTCCACTGATGAGAAAGTTATGGCACAATCCGATGCAGACAAGCTCGGATCCACTCAAAGGATGCACTACCAGAATAAGTCAATTTAGCGACGTAAAAAAATATCGCTAAATGGCCAAAAAATGTCGCTAAATAATTTTAGCGACGTTTTGTTGAAGTCGCCGTTAAACTAGTCGCTGACAGAAAAAACGTCGCCAAACGTCGCTATTCCGACATTTTCTAGCGACGTATACGCGTCGCTATATTAGCAATGTGCAGCGACGCAACGTTGCTAAATTAGCGACGTATATTTTTGTCACTATATGTCGCTAAATTAGCGACGTAGATAGCGACGTAAATAGCGACTTTTATAGCGACTCATTTAGCGACGTTGTGCGACTCATTTAGCGACGTTATTATGACCTGGCAATACTGCCAAGTCAGCAGTTTACGATGGATAGCGGCTTATTTAGCGTTGTGTGTAGCGACGTATTTAGCGACGAATATAGCGACGTAATTAGCGACGTGAGTAGACGTTGCTAAACGTCATAAAACGTCGCTAAAGATACAGTGCAAAAATAAAAAAATGAATACTGAATTATTTCCAAACTATTCTTCCTGCAGTTTATGAATTAATAATTTGTACTAATAGACCCGGAGCAACCCTCCATTGAATTTGCTGGGTTCGTCGACCCCTTCGGTTGAACACTCAACACCGATAAATTAACATATATTTAATATAAATAATATAATAAAATTTGAAGAAAATAAAATATTGAGATTGCATACCGAATCAGGAGAAAATATTATCGTAAAGAATACAACAAATATCCACACAACTGAGTATGAAAGCCTCGTCCTAAAGAATATAAGAAATAAAAAATATTCATAAATGACTAAATATCATAGGTCTGAAACACAAACAATTAATAAACGGTCCTAACTAGGACTATTACGGATCTGTAGGAGGATGACCACCGGCGCACATGAAGGATAAGAACAGATCATACTACTCCCGTGAAATCGACACCGATGTCGATGGAGAAGGCAGTGACGTCGGTGGAGTCTGTGTCGTTGTAGGCGCACCAAGAGGACATATCCGCTCCAACTTTGCTAATCGCTGGTTGTATGAATCCATGGTAGATAACAGTCTAGTACTGCTATGAACCATTGAATCCTGCATTATCGTTAGCCTCTCGCCCATGGACAGCTGTGATGCATGCAGCTCCATCATGCTGCGCTCTATCGACGCTCTAAGATCAGCTGTCAAATCTCGGAGCTCCCTGATGCTGCGCTCATGCATATTAAATCGTGCGATGAGCGTCGCATCGTTCGCCTGTGGCTGGACAGGGGCTTCTCATCTATTCTTCGCAGCAACTAGTCACGGAGAGACGCAATCTGACGATCAACGGCTGCCTGGACTCGGGCCGACGACTGCGAGGGCTGTGTGGAATGTGCACTTGTCGGGGAGGCCCTAGATGACTGCGTCATAACAAGAGCGCCATAGGATCCCGTACCGTAGGACGTACCCCTCTAGAGACCACCAACAGCTGTCACCCGCAGCTCGTCCACCGACGGAGCTGGAGAGGGCTGCGAGGAAGTACCAGCCTCTCCCGATGTAGGTGCACTAGCATTCGCCCGCTCATGCAGCCTACGATACTCGGCCTAGAAAAGTTTGGATACTCGATAATTGCCTAAGTTATATTAAAATTAACACAAAGTAAAGTAATACTTACATAGGTCTGGGAGGCCCTCTCATCAATGAGATTTTTGTCCTTTCGATGGGTGGCTGTAAAATCCCTAATTTTTAAACCGTATTAATTATTTAATTGATTTATAACATTTATTAGCTAATTAGAATTAATAGAATTTATTTAATTTTTATTTCTAGGTGATTGTGCAATAGAGGATTTATGGAGCAATTATAATTTTTTTTAATTATTTTCATGTAGGAGACCCTGTGGACAGTTGATATATTTATTGTATGCACCAATATAAATTCCTCGAATTATATATATATATATATATATATATATATATATATATATATATATATATATATATATATATATATATATATATATATATATATATATATATATATATATATATATTTATATTTATATATATAAATTTTATTAATAGAAAAGAATAAAAGAAATAGTAATAAATAGTATAATAATAATAATAATAATAATAATAATAATAATAATAATAATAATAATAATGTTATTATTATTATTAGTAATAATAGAAATAAAATAAGAAAAATATTAGAAAAGAAAAGAATAAAAGAAAAGAAAAGAATGGAAAAGAAAAAAGAAAAAGAAAAAAAAAGTAAAAGGAATTAGAAAAAAGAATTAGAAGAACCCTAACCCACTAATAACTAAACCCTACCCATTACCTTTTCCTAACAAAATCCATTAGCAAAACAAAACCCAAAATCCTATAAACTAAACCCCTCCCCTGTGTTGAGACCCGCGCGGCCCGCGGTTCCCCCCCCCCCCCCCGCTCTCTTCCTCTCTCTATATATATACTTCCTAAACCCTAACCCTAACCCTAATATCTAATCTTCCTCCAACCCTGCGACCGCCGCCAACCACCAGAGCCGCCACCGGAGCCCCAGCGCCGCCCGCCGCCGTGACCACCATGTCCGCGTCAATGCGCCGCGACAGGAAACTGCATCAAGCTGGTCCTGTGACCTAAGTTTTACGCTATTCTGAGACAGTTGACCAAGCTGCCTATTTCCGGGCCCCACGGTTGACTTTTTGGGCAAATTTGTGTTCGGCTCACCGGAATCCAAAATTGGACGTACCGTTGAGTTTATATTGACGTTTAGAATTGGTTTGACCTATAATTTATCCCATTTAGAGACCTTTATCCCTGGTACACTTTTCGGTGCAAAGTGGGCCACATGTGGACCCCGTTTTGACCCGTAATTACTATTTTGCGTCCTGTGTCCAAATTGGACGAAAGGGTAGTGTTTTCTAGCTATCTCACTTATTCTGGGAATGTTGGTGATGTTTATTTCAGCATCCTGAGACATTCATTCTGAGACCGTAGCTTCTGATCCTTTGTGCTTGACTCCTAGATGTTACACTTTGCAGCTCTCTTGCCAGGCAAGATACCTGGTCAAATTATTTACAGTGCTTTGCATGCTTATTATATTTCTGTATATTCATTGCATTTCTGTATATTTATTGCATGTGTAGTTTCTTTCCGTCATTACTATACATTAGATATGTTGACACACACATGACACTTAGTATCATGAGAGGACAATCATTAGGCGTATGGGCTTTAACCACTCTGGTAAATCATAGTATCTAGCTCGCACTACGGGAGTGTGTCACGCTGGTCGCTACCCCCGCGGTATATCGATTTCTGGAGTCACACGCTGGTCGCTACCCTCGCGGTATGTCGATTTCTGATGTCCCCTGACGTGTGTGTGAGTTGTGAGGTTTAGATCGAGTAGTCTACCCTTGCCCATACGTCGAAAAGTTGTCCTCATTTGCATTCATATAGATTGTCTTGTACAGCGTACTTATATATTTTTAAACATTATGCATGTTTACTATATTCAAATTGGCATTCTTCTATGTATCTTGTTATGTCCCTCTGAGGACCTGGTCCATTTCCAGGTGTAGATGTTCATGACTATTCGCAGGAGCACGGATCAGGACTTACCACATATCTCTTCCGATGAGGTCTTACCATCGGAGCATCTTTGATTATCTCTAGCGAGGGATCTGTAAACCCCCTGATTTTCAAGAATTTATAAAATAAAAATTTTCACAATTTTTTAAATTTTTTTGGGATTTTTATTAATTAAAATCTAGGCAATTGGTAATTAAATGATTTTTAATTGCTGTTAAATAATATTAAAATATTATGGAAATAATATTTTATGGTGTAAAATGAAAAACTGGACATAGGGTAATTTTCCGGGAATTTATTGGACCCCGGAAGCATTTTTAAAGCCCTTAAAACTAAGTTTATTTTAACCGAATTAAACCCTAGAAATAAACCCGGTTCAACTGAACCAAACCAACCCAAACCAACTCAGACCCTGTTCAACTGAACCGAACCCAGCCTTAGCGGGTCGGGTCGGATCTAAACCCGACCCGAAACCCGCGGACCCGAACCCGGACCCGTTACCCAATCCTAATCTGAACCCTAACCCTAATTCTAGTCGGAACACTGTTCCGACGAGGCTATTTAATCCCCCTCCGCCGTGCGCCGGAACCCTAACTTCCTCCACCCTCCAGTCCTCGCTCCGGTCACCCTCGACCACCCTGAGCTCTGCCTCGCCGCCTTTCCGCCTACCCCAGCGTCGTCTCCCTACCCGAGTCCCCGCCTCCCTTCGACCTCTCCCATCTCTCCCTCGGCCGTCGCTCGACTCCCCTCGACGGACCTCCGTCTTCCTTTCCCCGCACCACCTCCGCCTAGCCCTCCCTCGACGATCCTCCACCTGTCCCAGACCTCGACTACCTCCTCCGCCTCGCCGTGCCAACTCTCACCCTCCGCAGCAGTCGATACCTCGACCCGCCCCCGACCTAACTCCCCCTTCAGCAACCCTAGTTCCTCCTCCCACCGACGAACTGCTCCGCCCTGTCCCTCGTCTTCCCCGATCCACAGAACCCGCAGCACCGCCCCTCGACCACCCATCACCCCACGATCCCGCCGACGAGCCTCCGCCGCAGCAGCTCCCCCTCCGCCTCCTTCAGCTCCGGCAATCGATAGAAACCCTAACCCTAACCTAGACGGACACAGCCTGGACACAGAACACGGACACAGACACCCGGACACGAGAAATCAGTCTTCACGGAGCCCTGTTCAGGTATCGTTTCCTCTCTCCTAGTTGCCCCATTTTCCGTTCCGTCAGTTATGATGCGTAGACTGTGTGACCCCTATCGATGCCCGTGCAACCCGCTCGGTGCGTCGCGTCCTGTGGTGATCGCAAACCGCGATCCAAAAACAGGAAAACCAACGCCCTGTTTCACCCCAGAACTGAGTGCGCCCCGCCAAACGGGACGACTTGGTCGCACGCGGTCTTTACCGAAACATGCGCGTCGTTGTTATGGACGTGTGAGATTTCGCAGAAGTTGATTTGGATGTGCGTGTAAACCGGAATCAACGCGTATCCGCCGACAACGCCCCGTATCCGTCTATTCTGCAGCACGCTGTAACTTTGTGTACACACGTCGGATCGAGATGAAACTTGCGTCATCGGAATCGTAGCAATACGCTGGTCCTGTGAACCAAGTTTGGTTTGATTCTAAGAACGTTGACAAAATTGCGTATCGTGGGCCCCACATGCTCCACTTGACGGACAATTTTGTGATTGGCTCATCAGAATCCAATTCTGGAAGTTCCATTGGGTTCGTATCATCGTTCCTGACTTGTTGACACTAAGTTTGACGAATTTGGAGACCTTTGACCCTGACACGCTTTTCGGTACGAAGCGGCTCACATGTGGACCCCGCTTTGACCCGGAAATATCATTTTTGCCCCTGTGTCCAAATTGGACTTAAGGACAGACATTTCTAGCTATTTGATATTTTTTGAATCTAATGGTGATGTTTATTTTAGCAACCGGAGTAGTACCTGCAGATCACACTGAGACCAGAGCTACAGTTGGAGCCAGAACCACATGCAAGTGTACCTTGCCAAACTTTGCAGTCTTGTTACATATTTTCCTTGATTCTTTTACATTGTTGTGCATGCTTAACCTAGGACCGTGTGACTAATTAGCGTCCGATTATAGTCGGGTGCCAACACCGTACGTGGTGTTGTGTATTGTCATCTAGAGATGGACATTCGTGACCCTTTACATCCTCGTACTTGTCTTATCAAGTACATTATACCCAGGACACTTGACACTATTCATGAGACAGAATCCTCCTGAGACATTCATAGTGATTCTGTATAGGATACAGGTTTATGACATACACAGTTTACATGCTTAGATTATATCCTGACTTGTTGTATTAGTTTTGATCCTGCGTGTCATGGACATGAGACATGAGATTTCATTGGGTGGGGAGAGTATTACCATATCAAAGGCTGATTATATTATATATATTGTCATCTGGATGTGTCTTAGTCTCTGACACAGAGTTTTGGCACCAGTTTTGGCCCTTCGAGAAAATACTGCTATGGGTTTCTCCGATACTGATCCTGTAGTAGTCTCAGCCTGAGTATGACTAAAACTCTCACTTGCATATCACTTAGCTGGTTATATATTTACCCTATTGTTTTATTTATTGCTGCACTGTATTTATTTTGGCTTTTATTATCTATACCTTGCTATGTCCCCTGAGGACCTGGATCCGGATTATGTCCCCAGGATTAACTGACGAGATCTATCCCGAGGTATACGGGACCGGAGCATTAGCATTAGCATTAGCAGAAGCAGGTGCCTACATTGGGGCAGAACCAGGATCTGAGGAAGAGATCGTACCAGAGGACTTCTTCTGAGTATTGGCTTGAGATACTCATTTATTTCTGTTTCCAGTTATTTTATTTCCAGTCTATTTCATTGATGTATCAGACTTGTTCTCGAATTATTCTCCGAGACGCTTTTATTGAGATTTGTTAGTTTATTTTATTTGCATTTATTCTGGCATTGGATCTATGATTATCTATTGTGGATGAGATTAGAATAGACCGTGACTTGTATCATTGGACCTATTTGTTGATATATTACAGCTTAAGTATGCCCCGATGGATCCATTAAATTGGGTTTGTCCAGCGGTGTGTCCTGCTGGCCATTGCCACGTGTCCAGTTCCTCGATATTTTGGGACTGGGGCATGACATGGTTTTTGTGGTGGCCTATGCAGGTCTACGACTAAATTGTTCAGTTTCAACTTAGGGACCGAGCAAGCCTGCAATAAGAATAGGATAAGTTTTTAGGATCTCATCCACTTGCTTGAATCGTTCTTGATATCTATATCGTATTCAAATTAAGTTTTTTGCATCATGATTTGATTCCAGTGCGCCTTTTATAGTTTATTTTTGATACAGAGTAATGGATTCAAGAGCAAACGACGAAACTCCAGCAAATACACCAATAGGTGCGGTAGCCACCTACGGAGAAGATGAAGTGGCACCATTGAGTGGAGATCCCTCTACTCACCAAGGCAGCCAAGCATATCAGCATGCTTCTAGATTTCGGTGTGATGACATCCCACCGCCTCAGCAGTTCGTTCCACCAATGCCTGTATTCCCACCAGGACAGCCTATGGACGGGCAACAGATTTTCCAAATGATCTACGCAATGATGCAAGCCCAACAGCATATTTATCAAGAATCTCAGCATCGTGAAGCAGATTACTTGAGGAACAGCCTAGTAAATGCACTGGAGCAGGCCAACCTACCAACTCGACGGCAACCGACGGACTCTATCATCGATTTCCGCCAGCTGAAGCCCCGTACCTTCTCAGGCAAGGAGGAGCCTACAGAAGTTCATGAGTGGCTCACCAACATACGACATCAATTAGAAGCAGCTGAGCTTCCAAGGGAACGTTGGATGACTGCCGTCAGAATGCAATTGACGGACAATGCACATCTCTGGTGGCTATCTGAGGAGACCCGGCTCGGACCAGACCGAGTCACCTGGGAGGAGTTCTCCAGACTCTTTCAGGAGATGTACATTCCGGCTACCGCTCGATCAGAACTTCGGGACAAGTTCAATTACCTCACTCAGGATACAATGACAGTGGAAGAGTACAATGCAGAATTTATTCGTTTGAATCGCTTCGCCCTTACCTTGATTTCGACAGAAGAGGAGAAGGCTGAGAAGTTCTTCGACAGATTAAATATTGAGCTACAGAAACTAATTGGATCCATTGTACCTACATCTTACTCGGACGTCCTTGCTGCAGCCCGACGCATGGAGCGCGTCACCAGGAGAGACCAGTCTGAAGCGGCCTTCCACATCAGCAATAGCAACAGCCAGAGCACCACAAGAAGAAGCTGCAAAGAGACCTCACCTATACCAACAGCAAAAAGCATCTACACCACAAGTAATAGTCCTTTCTACTTGTCACTACTGTGGCAAAGCAGGCCATCTCGCCAAGGAATGCCGACGCAGGTTAGGATTGTGTTTAGCATGCGGATCCCGTCAGCATGCAGTGAGGGACTGCCCTGAGCGTAGAGAAGGAACACCAAGGGCAAACCAACAAGCTCTACCAGCACCAGGAGGATATCAACCAAGACCACCCTTGGCACCTCAAGCAGTACCCTTCCAGCAGGCCCAACAGCAGCAGAGGAATCCACCTCAAGGACGCGGACAAGCTTTCGCGATAACTTTGGAGGACGCACATATTCATGGAGTAGCTAATGCGCGTAAGTTTTTATAGTTATTCGTTCTAGTGTTGTTTTAGCTCGTGCCTATTGGTTCGTGACCCTAGCCTTGACCTAGTAATTTTGAACTTGCTAATAACCTAGAATGTTTTTATAATTGATAACCTAATATGTTTTATAAGTAATGAACTGTAGTCTTCTAAATCTCCTTTATACGGGAGATTGCATAACTTGTAATGCTTAGGGAAATAATCTTCCCTTTGTATTATTCTTGCACCCTCAACCTTGAATCTTCTTGATCATGATGTGCTTCGAACAATATTTGCAACCGTATCATCTCTGTTGACCGGTTATTCTTTGATTGTGAGGACGCAATCCTCTAAAGGGAGGTAGATTGTAAACCCCCTGATTTTCAAGAATTTTTAAAATTAAATTTTTCATAATTTTCTGAAATTTTTTGGGATATTTATTAATTAAAACCTAGGCATTTGGTAATTAAATAATTTTTAATTACTGTTAAATAATATTAAAATATTATGGAAATGATATTTTATGGTGTAAAAACTGGACATAGGGTAATTTTCCGGGAATTTATTGGACCCCGGAAGCATTTTTAAAGCCCTAAAAACTAAGTTTATTTTAACTGAATTAAACCCTAGAAATAAACCCGGTTCAACTGATCCAAACTAACCCAAACCAACTCAGACCCGGTTCAACTGAACCGAACCCAGCCTTAGCGGGTCGGGTCGGATCTAAACCCGACCCGAAACCCGCGGACCCGAACCCGGACCCGTTACCCAATCCTAATCTGAACCCTAACCCTAATTCTAGTCGGAACACTGTTCCGACGAGGCTATTTAATCCCCCTCTGCCGTGCGCCGGAACCCTAACTTCCTCCACCCTCCAGTCCTCACTCCGGTCACCCTCGACCACCCTGAGCTCCGCCTCGTCGCCTTTCCTCCTACCCCAGCGTCGTCCCCCTACCCGAGTCCCCGCCTCCCCTCGACCTCTCCCATCTCTCACTCGGCCGCCGCTCGACTCCCCTCGACGGACCTCCGTCTTCCTTTCCCCGCACCACCTCCGCCTAGCCCTCCCTCGACGATCCTCCACCCATCCCAGACCTCGACTACCTCCTCCGCCTCGCCGTGCCAACCGCCACCCTCCGCAGCAGTCGACACCTCGACCCGCCCCCGACCTAACTCCCCCTTCAGCAACCCTAGTTCTTCCTACCACCGACGAACGGCTCCGCCCTGTCCCTCGTCTTCCCCGATCCACAGAACCCGCAGCCCCGACTTTTCCCTCCATCTCCAACACCGCCCCTCGACCACCCGTCACCCCACGATCCCGCCGACGAGCCTCCGTCGCAGCAGCGCCGCCCTCCGCCTCCTTCAGCTCCGACAATCGACAGAAACCCTAACCCTAACCTAGACGGACACAACCTTGACACAGGACACGGACACAGATACCCGGATACGAGAAATCAATCTTCATAGAGCCCTGTTCAGGTATCGTTTCCTCTCTCCTTGTTGTCCCATTTTCCGTTCCGTCAGTTATGACGCGTAGATTGTGTGACCCCTCTCGATGCCCGTGCAACCCGCTCGGTACGTCGCGTCCTGTGGTGATCGCAAATTGCGATCCAAAAACAGAAAAACCAATGCCCTGTTTTACCCCAGAACTGAGTGCGCCCCGCCAAACGGGACGACTTGGTCGCACGCGGTCTTTACCGAAACGTGCGCGTCGTTGATACGGACGTGTGGGATTTTGCAGAAGTTGATTTGGATGTGCGTGCACACCGAAATCAACGCGTATCCGCCGACAACGCCCCGTATTCGCCTATTCTGGAACACGCTGTAACTTTGTGTACACACGTCGGATCGAGACAAAAATTATGCCATCGGACTCGTAGCAATACGCTGGTCCTGTAACACAAGTTTGGTTCAATTCTAAGAACGTTGACAAAATCGCGTATCGTGGGCCCCACAGGCTCCACTTGACGGGCGATTTTGTGATCGGCTCATCAAAATCTAATTCTGGAAGTTTTATTGGGTTCGTATCATCGTTCCCGACTTGTTGACACTAAATTTGACGAATTTGGAGACCTTTGACCCTGACACGCTTTTCGGTATGAAGCGGCTCATATGTGGACCCCGCTTTGACCCAAAAATGTCATTTTTGTCCCTGTCTCCAAATTAGACTTAAGGACAGGCATTTCTAGCTATTTGATATTTTTTGAATCTAATGGTGATGTTTATTTTAGCAACCGGAGTAGTACCTGCAGATCACACTGAGACCAGAGCTACAGTTGGAGCCAGAACCACAAGCAAGTGTACCTTGCCAAACTTTGCAGTCTTGTTACATATTTTCCTTGATTCTTTTACATTGTTGTGCATGCTTAACCTAGGACTGTGTGACTTACTTAGCGTCCGATTATAGTCGGGTGCCAACACCGTACGTGGTGTTGTGTATTGTCATCTAGAGATGGACATTCGTGACCCTTTACATCCTCGTACTTGTCTTATCAAGTACATTATACCCAGGACACTTGACACTATTCATGAGACAAAATCCTCCTGAGATATTCATGGTGATTCTGTATAGGATACAGGTTTATGACATACACAGTTTACATGCTTAGATTATATCCTGACTTATTGCATTAGTTTTGATCCTGCGTGTCATGGACATGAGACGTGAGATTTCATTGGGTGGGGAGAGTATTACCATATCAAAGGCTGATTATATTATATATATTATTATCTGGATGTGTCTTAGTCTCTGACACAGAGCTTTGGCACCAGTTCTGGCCCTTCGAGAAAATACTGCTATGGGTTTCTCTGACACTGATCCTGTAGTAGTCTCAGCCCGAGTATGACTAAAACTCTCACTTGCATATCATTTAGCCGGTTATATATTTACCCTATTATTTCATTTATTGCTGCACTGCATTATTTTGGCTTGTATTATCTGTACCTTTCTATGTCCTCTGAGGACCTGGATCCGGATTATGTCCCCAGGATTAGCTGACGAGATCTATCCCGAGGTATACGGGACCGGAGCATTAGCATTAGCAGAAGCAGGTGCCTACATTGGGGCAGAACTAGGATCTGAGGACGAGATCATACCAGAGGACTTCTCCTGAGTATTGGCTTGATATACTCATTTATTTCTGTTTCTAGTTATTTTATTTCCAGTCTATTTCATTGATGTATCAGACATGTTCTCGGATTGTTCTCCGAGACACTTTTATTGAGATTTGTTATTTTTTTTATTTGCATTTATTTTGACATTGGATCTGTGATTATCTGTTGTGGATGAGATTAGAATAGACTGTGACTTGTATCATTGGACCTATTTGTTGATATATTACAGCTTAAGTATGCCCCGATGGATACATTAAATTGGGTTTGTCCATCGGTGTGTGTGCTGCTGGCCATTGCCACGTGTCCAGTTTCTCGATATTTTGGGACTGGGGCGTGACAGGATCGCTTCGCTGATACACTTCTATCATCATCTTATATATATTGGAGATTTACCCTCCTCCCTTATTTTAGTATTGATATAGTCATTGGTAGTAGATTTGTCTCCACCCGACTATTATTTTGGATTATTCAGACTCATTATTCTAGTTTAGTTATTTCCTTTTTGTGACTTGTTGTATGGATGAGAGTAGTACATCTGCGACTTGTGACACTAATTATACCACATATGAGTTTATATTTATATTACAGCGTACGTGTGTATTATGGTATCCATATATTGGAGTTGCCATATACATATGGCTGGCATGCTTACGTGTTCCTGGTCCTACGTATTTTGGGACTGGGGCGTGACAGTGGCCAAGAAGACGGTCACCATGTTTGCATCCTCAACCCTCTGTACCTGTTAAAAATATATTATTTAGTAATAAAATTAAATATTTTTTCTACTATCATTTTATCGTACTTGCATTAAAATAATATATCTGAAATAAAAAATATACCAAACGACGAAAATATTCCGTCATCGGAATCGACCCACCACACCACTTTGCCGCCTTCCGCCTAGCCGCCTTGGCCTTCACAGACCTTTCCTTGAACCTCAAATCGTTGAATCTAGCCCTTGTAGAAGCATAAAAAAATACGCCGGATGGCTATACGCAGCATATTGATGCAGAGCAGCGTAAACAGAGGCCTTCAGAGCCATCAAATATGCAACAGAGCTTTTTTCGCTAAACACAGCGTGAAATATAAAGCTCAAAGGACCATCCGCGTAAGGCAGTACGTCCGAGCCGCTACAGCGTAAACAGGGTGCCTCATCGACTCCTGGGCGTAAAACCCATCCTCTTTCAATGCAGCATTGAAGTGTACGAGAGACACTTCGTATTCTCCGAAGTGAACCTGTCAGATCCTGCAATGAACCTGTCAGATCCTGCAATGAACCTGACGTCTGGACTTCTGACAAAGGGATGCTGCTCGACTACCCAGACGACGGCTAAAATGATGGCACAGCACTGTGACCCAGGCTGTCGTTTACCGCCATCTCCTTTGCGTAAACTGCTTTTACGTGCACGAAGGGATACGCTGCCTTGTTTTACACAGGCAGACATGAGCTGTTTACGCTCTGCAGTAGACAAACCGCCTGCCACATCAAAAGCTGCACTCCGTACGGGGGCTCGAGGCACGTCTCTACGTCTAATGCACAGAGCGGTGACAGTTTCTCGAGGCACGTCTCTACGACTGATGCACAGAAGGGCTGCAGACCTTCAAAAATACGCCTCTGTATTTAATGCACAGGATGATGGCAAATCTCTGCATTTAATACAAGAGATTTGATTATATCTTCAAAAGCCGTTATTCCGGCTAAGACGTCCACATCAGCACTCTGGCACGGTACGCAGCGGCTTCTACGCCCATTCAGCTCCTGTGCTCACTCGGCTTCTATGCCCATTCAGCTCCTATGCTCACTCGGCTTCTACGCCCACTCGGCCTCTATGCTCATTCGGCTTCTACGGCCACTCGGCCTCTATGACCGCTCGGCTTCTACGCCTATTCGGCTTCTATGCCTGCTTGGCTTCTACGCCATGGTGACAGACATTGGCTTCTACGCCCACCTCTTCTACACAAGGGATACCTACCTACGTGGCTTCTACGCCGTGATCTTCGTAGCGATTATACGCATTTTGTCCCTTAGTTGGACCCGCATCATACGCTCATTCAAAGGATCATCTATACGCAAGCATTGGTTATTTTAATCGTTGTATAAAAGGGTACTATACTTTCCACTCCTCGGTTTTTACACCGACGGAGTGGTCACTGTCACTAAAACTCTATAAATAGAGACCTCTATCAATGAGGAACAAGGTCGAAAAATTGGAAGGTAGAAGGAATTGGTCTAAAAGCCTCTAAAAAGATCGAACTAGAGGTCAAGAGAGAGAGAGAGAGAGAGAGAGAGAGAGAGGGAGAGAGAATCCGAAGCTCAGGCAAAGAGTAGGGATCGATGACTTTGGCATCGTGCATCCACCCTCTTCTGTAAACCTTCAAAACTGCTTCCTGTCTTCTACGGCACTTTTTCATCATCGTGTGGTCCAAGGGCTAAAGTGATCGACTGCAGATCAGACACCTATAGCAATATTTACCCAGATTAAATAAATTGTACTCCCACATCCTCGTGTAGGATCAAATTGTACAAGTTTGTTTGTAAACCAAAGAAGGCGGGTTTCGTATAAAACCTCATATTATATACACTTCGTTCTTTCGTTTAATACCACAAAAAAGATGGCGACTCTGCTGGGGACATCTTTCTCTCCAAATGAGAAAGTAATTGCTCAACACAATGCGGTATCTGTAGGAACCGTGAAGAAGGCACTGGTCGTCCAATTCGACCAGTCTGCCTACGAAGACATGTTTCGAACCGGGGGTAGCTCTCACCCTCTCTCCGTCCAAGACAACAGGAAGCTGCGCAAGGTCTGGATGCCCAAGACCTCCTCTACCATTCCTGTGGACTCTCCGATCTCTCCGATCTCTTCGACCAATGAGGTTGTAGCATTGCTCCCTCTGTGCCCTGCACGTAAAATTCAGTCTCCCGCTACGCGCAGTACAGACAAAACTTTGGGCAAAGCCTCAGCGCTAACCCAGAGGTATCCGCTGTGCTCTACGCGTAGAAACCAGTCTCCCGCTACACACGGTACAGACGAAACTTCGGGCAAAGCCTCAGCGCTAACCCAGAGGTATCCATTGCGCTCTACGCGTAGAAACTAGTCTCCCGTCTGTGGCAGAATAGACAAAACTTCTGATGATGCCTCAGCGCCAAATCGGAAATACAAAGCACGATCCGCACGTAAGACAATATCTGACCTCTACAGGGAACCAGATGACACACGTGATCTCCGCAAGGGAAAGTTTGTCATGTTCATATTACCTCTGAACGAACTCTCCGAGTTTTTGGCTATCGATTATCATATCGGTTGTTATCTCAACTTAGCGTCCGTACTTAGTCATAAGTATGCCAGCAGTGTTAAGTCCACAAAAAACTGCCATGTCCATACCACCTCTGAGCAGACGTGTACCTCCATCTCCAAAGGAGTCACGATCAAAAGTTTATCATATTCATATTACCTCTGAATAAACTTTCGGCTATCCACTATCTTCTGGTGTCGGTTGCCATCTACACTTAACACCTGTACTTAAAATACGTCAGTGGTGTTAGGTCCATAAAGACTGCTATGTCCATATTACCTCTGAGCAGATATGTACCTCCATCCCCGATGGAATTGCATCCTAGAAGTTTGTTATGTTCATATTACCTCTGAACAAACCATTCTGGTTCGGCTATCGATTATCATGTCCATATTACCTCTGATATCGATTGTCATCTCAACTTAGCACCCGTACTTAACTCTAAGTACGCTAGTGGTGTTAGGTCCACAAAAACTGCCATGTCCATATTACCTCTGAGCAGATATGCACCTCCATCCCCGATGGAATTGCATCCTAGAAGTTTGTTATGTTCATATTACCTCTGAACAAACCATTCTGGTCCGGCTATCGATTATCATGTCCATATTACCTCTGATATCGATTGTCATCTCAATTAAGCACCCATACTTAACTCTAAGTACGCCAGTAGTGTTGAGTCCACAAAAACTGCCATGTCCATATTACCTCTAGCAGGGCTTGTCCCCAAACCTATTATTTGCACTCTCGTGCGCAACAAATGATAGGTCCACAAAAAAATGCCCCTGTGGAAATGTCCGCAATGGAAAGTAGTATATGGCAACTATTCTTCGATGGAGCCTCCAGAACTGGTCCTAGAGGAAACGTGGTTTCAGGAGTAGGAATAGTCCTGGTCACTCCTGATAAACTTGTTATCTATCGAGCATATTCTCTTAGCGAGCCATGCTCCAAGTCGCTAAAGAGCTGGGGGTCGAGTCCCTAGAAACTTTTGGTGATTCTCTGCTCATCGTCAATCAAGTCAGGGGAATATATAAAGTCCGGAATCTAGACCTCATCCCCTATCACCAAGCAACCACCAGAGATAGCCATGATATTCAAAGGGTTCTTCCTAGAGCATGTACCTCGATCTCAGGATCTGGAAGCTGATGCCCTAGCCAGTCGAGCTAGTTTTAGCTGTAAGAAGGCCAATGATTCTCACTCACAGGAGCAAGGGCAAATTCCAGCCCAAGTGGGAAGGCCCTTATGTGATCGAGACAACGTTCTCAAACGGCACTTACAGGTTAGCCCAGCCTAATGGAGACCTGTTAATGGCTCCTATCAACGGTAAATTCCTGAAAAGGTACTATGCTTAACCTCCTCTAGTGGAATATAGCGAGAATCTCAATTCTGACAAAACTACTTCCAAAACGAAACTAGTCGGGTCATATTCTATCATGTCCATATAACCTCTGAATAGATATATTCGACTAATTTGGAAATGCGATACCTATCACGTCCATATTACCTCTGATAGCGTCTTGTCTACAAACTTTAGCCAAAGCATATTCTATCATGTCCGTATGACCTATGAATAGATATATCCTACCAAAGCATATTCTATCATGTCCGTATGACCTCTGAATAGATATGTCCTGCTAAAAGTTTATCGAGAGTCTATCACGTCCATACTACCTCTGATATCACTCTCGCCCAAACCTGTCATTTACATTCCGAAATGATGGGTCCACAAAGTCAGAAAAAATTCGCTTTATTTATTTCCAAAAAAGAGCAGAAGAACGAGAAGAAGAACCTATACTCTTTCCCTTAGTGGAGGGGATTTGTTTCAGCGCCATTTCTGAAAACTCGGAGTGCTCGGAGAAAGAACGAGGGGAAAAACTCAAACAGTCGAAGGCTCTCTTTCGCAGAAGACGGATGAAAAGTTTTTCTCTCAAAAGCTTAGGATATATATAGAGTTCGGGTCGACTCCTCGAATCCTCGGACGGGCTCCTCGAAACCCCAACCAAATCTCACAATTAATATTTGGTTATGATTGGGTACTACGTCAGCCCACTACTCTCGAAAGGCGGACAGTCAGCAAATTCGAAGAGTTTTTTTCGTGCAAAAGCAGGTCAGCGGTTCCTATGCTAAGGAGCTTTCTACGCTCGACAGCAACAGATCTACGATTTTACGCTCGCAAGCTATAAGTCTATGATTTTATGCCCGGATGCCTTTGTGCTCGGTAGCTTTTATGCTCGAGAGGCTACAAACCTATGACTTTACGCACAGCAGATACCAAATCGATGATCTCACGCTCGGTGGCATTTAGTTTACGCTCGGAGGAAATAGATCCACAACCTTACGCTCGGAAGATTTCTTTTTCACAGGCTACAAATATACAGTTCTATGCTAAGAAGCTTTCTACGCTCGACAGCTACAGATCTACGGTTTTACGCTCGCAAGCTATAAGTCTATGGTTTTACGCCCGGATGCCTTTGTGCTCGGTAGCTTTTATGCTCGAGAGGCTACAAACCTACGACTTCACGCTCAGAAGCTACAAATCTATGATTTCACGTTCGGTGGCTTTCTACGCTCAATAGGCTACGAACTCAGGATTTTCAGCTCATCTACACTACGGATCTCTGACTTTCCGCATATCCGAACAGTTCTCAAGGCGGTCGATTACAGGAGTTCACACAGAAGATACTCCTTCTTGACCTCAAAATATCCCAAGTACCCGAAACATACAGAGTTCAAACATTAAGAAATTACTCTTCTCGGGTCAATTGGAGGTTCATCCAGACTCCAGTCCGAATATTTCATCTATCGAGATGGCAACTCAGTTTGACAGCCATTTCTCGACCCTGTTCCAAGGGATTTTCGAGAAATCATTCTTAAAGATGATGTCTGAACAAAGAAATTATGTTCATCAGAAGCAGCAGTTCAGAATTCTACGCGGTTCCTCATTCCTGACAACAAAACAGTTCGAACACTTGAATGCTAAAGCAGCTTTCTGCGCATCACTAGTTATGCGTAAAAGACAGGACAGGGCCTAAATACTCTTTCTATCAGAGTCGGCGTAAAGAATCAGACGTGTCAAAGCTACACATATTCAGACTTCACAGCAACGTATGGCAAAACGATCATATGTAGAGGAGAAATACGATTTTATTAAAGATTAAAGTCATGATTACATATGAGGGAAATCCAGTCTACAAGGATTTTTCTATATTTTTATGATTACATATGAGGGAAACTCCGTCTATAAAGGATTTCCCCATCGTCGTCTGAAGATCGCCCAGAAGCTGTTCTGACAGGTTCTCGCATGGGCACAATTCTTCATCCATCTTCTCCAGCAGACAGTCAGTTCCAGCGAACTGACTGACATGGCAATGATCAACGGCGGGAGAATACAGAGTTGGGGCTTGCATAAATTATGCAGATCCCATGCTCCGTACGCCATGACCGATCCAGTTGAGGCTTCTTTAAGACCCAACTCGATCGAGGACAGCAGTTACAGTTTGTCTGCTCTTGTCCGCGGAGGTCTCAGGGGGAAATATACAGCCTGCAAGCTGTATGGTCTAATACGACCCTTCCCTTCTCCTGGAAGAACCGCCATATAAAGTTGCTGATTATCCCGAGCAAGGGAGGCTAATATATCCTTCCATGATCCATCGTTGCAGGGGATACTTGCTCGAAGATGCCGTCTTTTTTGGCTCCTTACACCCTAGAAGAACATGATCTCCTTCTTCCTCAGGTCGACCCGACGAACTCCGACGATCATCTCTGCGTGGTGATGGAAATATGGGGAGAACAGGTTAAACCCTCAGCCTTTTTATAGGCGAAAGAGGTCACACCGGTCCCCAATAAATCTGCCATAAAGTCAGCATCGACCGTTTCAACGCTCCATTCAGAAATGTTTCGAGTTACGAGGAGCGGTTCATGCTTCATTCAAAGCGTTCCAAATTCTGAGGAATTTGAAAGCTTTGAAGGGGGTCTTGTAGAAGCATAAAAAATATGCCGGATGGCTATACGCAGCATATTGATGCAGAGCAGCATAAACAGAGGCCTTCAGAGCCATCAAACGTGCAACAGAGCTTTTTCCGCTAAATACAGCGTAAAATATAAAGCTCAAAGGACCATCCGCGTAAGGCAGTACGTCCGAACCGCTTCAGCGTAAACAGGGTGCCTCATCAACTCCTGGGCGTAAAACCCATCCTCTTTCAACGCAGCATTGAAGTGTACGAGAGACGCTTCGTATTCTCCGAAGTGAACCTGTCAGATCCTGCAATGAACCTGTCAGATCCTGCAATAAACCTGACGTCTGGACTTCTGACAAAGGGATACTGCTCGACTACCCAGACGACGGCTAAAATGATGGCACAGCACTGCGACCCAGGCTGTCATTTACCGCTATCTCCTTTGCGTAAACTGCTTTTACGTGCACGAAGGGATACGCTGCCTTGTTTTACACCGGCAGACATAAGCTGTTTACGCTCTGCAGTAGACAAACCGCCTGCCACATCAAAAGTTGCACTCCGTACGGGGGCTCGAGGCACGTCTCTACGTCTAATGCACAAAGCGGTGACAATTTCTCGAGGCACGTCTCTGCGACTGATGCACAGAAGGGCTGCAGACCTTCAAAAATACGTCTCTGTATTTAATGCACAGGATGGTGGCAAATCTCTGCATTTAATGCAAGAGATTTGATTATATCTTCAAAAGCCGTAATTCTGGCTAAGACGTCCACATCAGCACTCTGGCACGGTACGCAGCGGCTTCTACGCCCATTCAGCTCCTGTGCTCAGTCGGCTTCTACACCCATTCAGCTCCTGTGCTCACTCGACTTCTACGCCCATTCAACTCCTGTGCTCACTCGGCTTCTACGCCCACTCGGCCTCTATGCTCACTCGGCTTCTACGCCCACTCGGCCTCTATGACCGCTCGACTTCTACGCCTATTCGGCTTCTATGCCTGCTTGGCTTCTACGCCATGGTGACAGATATTGGCTTCTACGCCCACCTCTTCTACACAAGGGATACCTACCTACGTGGCTTCTACGCCGTGATCTTCATAGCGATTATACGCATTTTGTCCCTTAGTTGGACCCGCGTCACACGCTCATTCAAAGGATCATCTATACGCAGGCATTGGTTATTTTAACCGTTGTATAAAAGGGTGTTATACTTTCCACTCCTCGGTTTTTATACCGACGGAGTGGTCACTGTCACTAAAACTCTATAAATAGAGACCTCTATCAATGAGAAACAAGGTCGACAAATTGGAAGGTAGAAGGAATTGGTCTAAAAGCCTCCAAAATGATCGAACCAGAGGTCAAGAGAGAGAGAGAGAGAGAGAGAATCCGGAGCTCAGGCAAAGAGTAGGGATCGACGACTTTGGCATCGTGCATCCACCCTCTTCTGCAAACCTTCGAAGCTGCTTCCTGTCTTCTATGGTACTTCTTCATCATCGTGTGGTCCAAGGGCTAAAGTGATCGACTGCAGATCAGACACCTATAGCAATATTTACCCAGATTAAATAAATTGTACTCCTATATCCTCGTGTAGGATCAAATTGTACAAGTTTGTTTGTAAACCAAATAAGGCGGGTTTCGTATAAAACCTCGTATTATATACACTTCGTTCTTTCGTTTAATACCACAAACAGCCCTCATCGCAGTCTACTGCTCAAGCGTGATCCAACCTTGGATCAATTTTTTAACGCGATCACGAGCCTTCAGGTCATCCAGAGCATCACGGATAAGCGTGGCGGCAACGGCAGGAAATATCTGCTCGATCAACTCGGCCCGATGTGAAGGATAGAAATAAGTTTGCTACAATAAATAATTTAGTAAGTTACATATTATGCATAAATTAGAGGATTTATATAATATAATTTTACCTTGAAGTGCGCAAACCAAAATGCCTTTCTCTCCTCCGGAGCTTCAGAGTAGTTGATCTAAGGGCCACCATAGTTGTTCCTCAGAAAGAGGCCCAGGCGTCTCTGTACCGACGAGGGACAATATCTATACAGAGATAATTATTTTTATCGAACAAGTCAATATATGATGAATAAAGAAATACACGATATATATGATGCTAAACCATCTAATTGACTTACTTTGTACCGTCGGCCCAAATCTCTGTTCTCGTCTCCTCCGGAGGTGCGCAGGGAGGATCTAGCTGATGCTGGGGCAACGTCGACTCGACCTCCTCCATATGCTCATCTGTCTCCATGGTTCCGTCAGCAGGAGGAACGCTGGACGAGGGAGTACTATCAGGCCTGGAACTACTCGTCCCAGGAGTGATGCCACGTAACGTCGTCGCAGTCGGAGATGTGACTGATCGATATACTGGAGTACTAGGCGACGATGATCCAGAACCAACGGTAGGCAGTACTGGAGGAGTACTCCATCTACCTCGGGACCTCCCGAACCCTCTGCGTCGTCATGTCATACCTGATAACAACATATGATGTATAAAGAAATACACAAATATATAATACATTCTATAGTCAAAATGTTATGCATATCTCACAACATTCATAGAATTGTACAGTAAATAACTATTGGTGTCACAAGTCTAAATGGATAGTACATTAAACAGTCAAAATATAATACATATCTTCGTCAAAATAGTACATTCTACAATCAAAATATAGTACATTAATCTACAGGCAAAATATTTTATTTTTAATCATCTTCAGAAAATTTATCTTGTTCGCCTTCCTCGTCCTCCTCTTCCTCTTCCTCCCCATCTTCACTTTCATCTACTTCGTCTTCGTCTTCCTCTTTCTCTTCGGATAATTCTACATCTTCTACATTATTACTCGTATAATGAGTAACTTTCGTTGAGTCCACATCTAAAATATTTATTACAAGAGGTAGCTCGTCCTCCTGATAAGCTATTTCGTCAATGTGAAAGGTATTTTTAGCTTTAGTCTTGCATACTGCCCACCAATCCGACCTCGCTGTCCCCCGTCTATGATAAGTTGTGAAGTACAAGAGCTGAGCCTGACTTCATAGGACAAATGGTTCGTAGCCTTGATATCTACGCTTGTAGTTTATATCCACAAGGCCATGATTGTCAATTTTTCAACCTTGATCTTGAATCGGATCGAACCATTCACACTTGAAAAGCACGATCTTAGCAGGTTCTGTGTCACGCCCCAGTCCCAAAATATCGAGGGACCGGACACGTGGCAATGGCCAGCAGCACACACCGATGGATAAACCCAATTTAATGGATCCACCGGGGCATGCTTAAGCTGTAGTACAACAACAATGGTCTAAATATACTAATCTCATCCACAGAATAAATACAACAATATCAGAATCATAAAGCAAGATCATATCTCAATAAAATATAAACTCGGAAAATAATCCGACAATGAGTCTGATACATCTGTCAAGATATAAGAATAAAGATAACTACAGCCAATACTGAGTATGGAACAGTATATACTCAGAAGATAACCTCGGTGATCACTCGTCTGCTGAATCTGGTACTGCTCCCGTAACTGCTCATGTTCCTGCTTCTGCTCCTGCTAATGCTTCTGTACTGTATAACTCTGGGTGGATCTCCTCTGCTAATCTTGGGGACATAATCCGGATCCAGGTCCTCAGGGGACATAACAAGGTACAAAAAATACAAGCCATAATAATACAGTAAAATAGTCAATAAAATAAACAGGGTAAATATGTAACCATCCATGTGAAATGCAGGTGAGAACGTCACCAGTACTCAGGCTGAAACAACTACAAACTCTGTGTCGGGGAGCCGGTAGTAGTGATATCATGTGGTCGTCTAGCTCAGCGAGAGACTAAGACGCCGGCATAATATAAAATCAACCTGTAGCCTGTATGTCTCTCCAGCAATAAATAAAACAAGATGGGAACACTACATAACCAGCTAAGTGAAATGCAAGATGAGAGCAGCACTAGAACTCAGGCTGAAACTACTACAAGCTCTGTGTCGGGGAGCCGGTAGCAGTGATATCATGTGGTCGTCTAGCTCAGCGAAAGACTGAGACGCCGGCATAATATAAAATCAACTTGTAGCCTGTGTGACTCTCCCCACCCAATGTAATCATACGTCTCATATCCATGTGGCCCCATGTCTATGGCACACACAATCATATCTAATGCAACAAGTCATATAGTATCTAGAAACATAATATCAATGTCATAAAACCTGTATCCTATACAGAATTACCATGAATATCTCAGTAAGATTCTTTCTCATGAATAGTGTCAAGTGTCCTGGGTTCTAATGTACTTGATAGAACAAGTACGAGAGAGATGGGGTCTCGGTATCCACGTCTAGATGACAATACACAACGCCGCGTACGGTGTTGGCACCCGACTATGAATCGGACGCTAATTAAAGTCGCACGGTCCTAGGTCAAACATGAACCACAATATATATATATATATATATATATATATATATATATATAAGCCAAGGAAATAAGTAACAAAGACTGCAAGTTTTGGCGAGATACACTTGCCTGGGGTCATGGCTCCAACTGCAGCTCTGGTCTCAGTGTGATCTACAGGTACTACACCGGTTGCTGAAATAAACATCACCATTAGATTCAAAAAATATCAAATAGCTAGAAACGCCTGTCCTTGAGTCCAATTTGGACACAAGGGCAAAAATTATAGTTTCTGGTCAAAGCGGGGTCCACATGTGGGCCGCTTTGCACCGAAAACCGTGTCAGGGTCAAAGGTCTCCAAATTCATCCAACTTAGTGTCAACGAGTCAGGAACGATGATATGAACCCAACAGAACTTCCAGAATTAGATTCCGATGAGCCGATCACAAAATTGCCCTTCAAGTGGAGCCTATGGGGCCCACGATACGCGATTTTGTCAACGTTCTCAGAATTGAACCAACCTTGGGTCACAGGACCGGCGTATTACTACGAGTCCGATGGCACAAGTTTCGTCTCGATCCGACATGTGTACACAAAGTTATGACGCGTTCCAGAACTGACGGATACGAGACGGTGTCCGCGGATACGCGTTGATTCCGGTGTGCACGTACATCCAAATCAACTTCTGCAAAATCTCGCACGTCCGTATCGACGGCGCGCACGTATCGTGAAGACCGCACGCGACCAAGTCGTCCCGTTTGGCGGGGCGTACTCGGTTCCGGGGTGAATCAGGGCGTTATTTTTTCTGTTTTTGGATCGCGGTTCGCGATCGCCACAGGACGCGATGCACCGAGCGGGTTACACGGGCACCGAGAGGGTCTCACAAGGTTCGAAATGCAACTGACGAAACAAAAAACAGAGCTACGAGGAGAGAGAAAAGAGTACCTGAACAGGGCTCCGCTAAAGGGAAAATTCGTGTCCGAGACGACACGAAGGGGCCGTGTCCTGACCGTGTCCTTGTCTGGCTAGGGTTCAGGGGAGCTTGGGTTCAGTCGCTGCTGGCCGGGGCGGCTCGACGAGGGCTGGGCGCCGCTGCAGGCGTCTCTCGGACGGCCGGAGAAGAGCCAGGGGAGGCCGGCGCTGGTGTCGTCGAGGGGTCGACGGTTAGGGCAGAAGGCTTGGGGGCGGAGCAGGTTGGCTGGGAAGAAGGAAGAGGGCATCGCGGGCTTAGGGGAAGGAGATGGCCGGAATCGGGGTGCCCGGAGCTAGGGTCGGCGGGTGTCTAGGGGTCAGTAAGGTGGAGATGAGGGAGGAGGAAAGGGAATTTATAGGGGGAAGGAGCCGGGGGGTGGCCGGGTGAGGCGGCCAGGTGGCGGGGTCGTGGGGTCGTGGAGCATGGAGCGGGGGCGGGGGCTCCGGCGACGTGGCCGGAGGGAGAGGCGGCGGAAGAAGCGGCTGGGCTAGGGTTAGGTTTAGGGATTTTCTTTTTCTTTTTTCTTTTTTCTTTTTTTTCTTTTTCCTTTTTATTTTCTTTTTGGAGAAAACTAGGAAAAGTATGTATTTATACATACAGAAATTTTGGGCTAGGGTTTGACCTAGGATTTGGGCTGGGTCAACGCTCCTTGGGCTTGACTTTGGCTCTCATTGGGATGTTGGGCGTTTGGCACGGGTTTATTTTGGTTTAATTCTACATCGGTTTTTAGGGCTTTATAAATGATTCCGAGGTCCATTAAATTCCCGAAAAATTACCATATGTCCGATTTTCCATTTTACACCATAAAATATTATTTTTATAATATTTTAATATTATTTAACAGTAATTAAAAATTATTTAATTACCAAAAACCTAGGTTTTAATTATAGAAAATCCTCGAAAAATTCCAGAAAATTGAGAAAAACCCAAATTAGAAATTCCTGAAAATCAGGGGGCTTACATTATGTGCCATAATTATATGTCAACTCCACAATCTCTCGTAAGATGCCAAAAAAATCATTGCCTGGATCGACGTCTTTGTAGTTCGAAGATTTGATACACAAACAACTATTTTTCATGGAATCAAGATCCAGAAAGCTGTCTCTGATCGGAGAATTTGTTGACTTGAACCTAAACCCATTCACACAGAAACTTGGCCATATTTTGACGGCAGTAATTGGTCCCTTGGCTAGAGTTCTAATAGATTCAGTCTCGGGTGTTATTAGACGATCGGCCTAAATACTAAAGTAGCGATAGTAAGTTATTTATTGTGCAAGTATAGAAAGAAAAAGTAATTACCAAGCTCCTTACATATACGTTCAACCAAGAAGGAAAATGGAATCTCATTTCTTGTTATACTTCTTCGTCTGTTATGTAGGGTCTAACCGACCTCAACTCATCATTATATGTGCTGGAAAATAACGAAGCAACCGCTGATTAGTAGCATAATAGTAGCTTATACTATTACATTGAGATAACGTAAACATGGACGTATTAATTATTTACCCCTCTAGCTTCTTCACTTCATCCTCGTCGCAATTGAGTAATATATACAACTGAGCAGCCCTTAGCTCGTCGTCATTCAAATATCTCTTCTTCATTTTTCCCGAAGGCTTACCGGATGCATTGAATACTTTGAGTATTGTATCATTAGATTCCTGATATCCGTCGTCGTTTCTCGGAGCTTTCGTTCTATTAGTAGCAACATGAGGTTTGAAATACGTCGAGCAAAAGTTTGTAATCTCCTCGAGAACATAAGCTTCACAAATAGAGCCACCCGTGCCTTGTTTTTCATCTTTCTCTTTAGGTGATTCAGATGTCGCTCGAAGGGGTACATCCACCGATAACCGACAGAACCACCAACACGTGCCTCATAGGAAAGATGAATTGGCAAATGCTCCATAGAGTCGAAGAATCCAGAAGAAAACACCTTTTCGAGCTTACATAGTGTTACCGCAATGTCCTTCTCTTGCTTTTCTAGATGATCGACGAGCAACTTAGTAGAACAAAGATCTCTGAAGAATATACTGAGCTCTGTCAATGGATCCCAAACGACCCGCGGTAAGAATTCCCGAAATGCAATCGGAATTAACCTCTCCATGAATACGTGACAATCGTGGCTCTTGATACTCGCCAGTTTGTTCTCCTTGAGGTCGACGCATCTTCTCAAGTTCAAAACGTACCCGTCTGAAAATTTTAGACCCTGAATCCACCTACAAAATCTTCCTTTATCGTCCTTCTCCAGTGAGAAAACTGACTTAGGTTGCTTTAACTTTCCACTCCCCTCCTCTATCAAATGCAACGCAGGACGTCTACATATTTCTTCTAAGTCCAACTTGGCCTTCGGATTGTCTTTCGTCTTCCCCTTTACCTCCATTACAGTATTAATTATGTTATCAAACATATTCTTCTCGATATGCATGACATCAAGGTTATGTCTGATCAGATTGGTGCTCCTATATGACAGATCCCAGAATATACTCCTCTTCGTCCAGTTATGGATGCGACCAAATCCGTCATACTTGTACCCCTTAGCAGGCTCTTCGATAGCACTTGGTAAATCTTTTACCTCTTTCCTATCGTGTATCTGGGCCACCTTGGCGGTGGATTGACCTTCTCCTTAACGCCCAAACGAAAAGCATTTTTACTATATGAATACATATTTTCTCTCTTACTACTATTCGTATATGGATATGTTCTCTCTCTCTCTCTCTCTCTCTCTCTCTCTCTCTATATATATATATATATATATATATATATATATATATATATATATATATATATATATGGCTTCATATATCATTCATTAATAAAATCAATATTGTTGATTTGCTTCAGAAACCTTCTTGTAGGGGTAGTCCGATGGGGTCTCACGACCCTTGATGTCGGCTACGCAGAAATCAAAGGCATAGTAAGAAGAAAGAGGCATAGTAAGAAGAAGGAGAAGAGCGTAGGAGAGAGAATATGAGAATAATCATAGGAAGCATGGCTTGGCTAGCTAGTGTCTCTGGAAGAAACTAGTTAAGTTTATTTTGAGCTTGCTATGCTTTTATATAAAAGAAAGGAACCGGCCAGCCAGTCGGCATTCTTCATAAGGAAAGTTCCATTTCTTGGATTTTACTTTTGACAGTTCAAAAGAGAAGAAGTACTTGATGTTGAATATTTATTTTTGCCAATTTTATTAACAAAAACAAGCGATCATTTATATAGCCGATACTTGACTCTGCAACCTCGACAGAGATGTCGTTTGCGGTGGGCCTATCATGATCCCAAACATTTTTTCTCAAAATCATTCAGAGGACTACTGGTTCTCAATTAGAAATTACTACTATATATTTGTTTTATTAATTTGTCATATTTTTTATTAACGATGTCATCAGTAGAATAAAACGAAAAATTGTTTATATTAACAAATCTATCCTTACAGTTACAGATGGCAGTGAAACATACCATGACTTTGTACCATATATGCAGTGTTGGTTGTTTAATTAGAGTGACAAAGTGAGGCTTTGAACTCTAGGAAGGTCTATGAATTATAAATCGAGGCTGCCACATGGCCCGCGGTTCGAAACCGCGGATGCATTTGACAGAATTTTCGACGGTCGACCTCATGCAAATAGGAGGGATAAGTTGGAAACTGACACATGGTCTGCGGTCACGAAATGCTAGCCAAATATCATTTTTCATTATAAATATCTAAACTAATTAATTATCCAGCTTGAAAATTTATGATCGTCTAGAAATAACAGCTCCAGTCTCTAAGCAAACCCTAGCTAATTACAAAAGGTGTAAGCTATTCTTAAGACTGGTTAAACCTAATTAATGATGTAAGTTAATAGATCCAAAACTTATACTCAATCTCTTCTTTTCCTCATACTACAGTACCATACTGTTCTAGATCGTTTCAGAGACAGATTCGACAACGTAAACCTCTAAGTACCTTCTACCAAGTTCCCATCCATCATCATAATCGCTTATGTTTGCAAGGTAGACGTCAATATTTACGGCATTAGAAATTTTTCATCAGACTTCTTTTTTTAACTCCCACGTGGATTTTAACTCCCACGTGGATTGAACACACATCCAGCCAAGGTGCGATGCGTCTCCACATCCTAGCTACTAGGGCTAGAAGAAATTGACTAATTTAATCGATCGATCCCGAGACTAATTTGAGAATATCCTAATTTTCAAAGAGTTATCCTCTTTCTCAACGGTTGAAATAATTCTCATACAATATGTATTAAGTCTACGATGGAAGATGCACTCTTATCATTTTTCATGTCCTTAATTTCATTATCGACGATGCTACGTGGACCATATTTTTGATCCGCACTTTTGACCCGCAGTCCACATGAAGGCTCCTCATTGGCAGGTCAACCGACGGCGGGTCCTGTGCTAATGCTGTGGGGGCGACAAATGGGGTTCGTCCACGTCGTTCGCGGTCAGAGACTGCGGTAGACCGCGGACAACATATCATTTTCCTTTCAATATTCTTCCAGGTTGAATCTCCATTCAATGCAAGGGTCTAAAGCTGGATTCACATGTACAATAACGTATATTTTTTTCTCAAGATCCACGAAAAATGTGTTCGAACAAGATTTAAACCTAGGTTGTTATGACAAAGTTAAAAATTGTGCCAATATTGTACCGAAACTTCAATTTGTGGTTGTAATAATTAAAGTACCCCTAATTCCTTAATTTTCTTATAAAATTAGCAATAGAGATATTGTAATATGGATTTTTATAATATCTTGTCAAAGTTTCTCCCACTACTCCACAACATTGATTGTAATATAGGACTAAGGATCAATTTATATATTTAATTATTTATACTATACTAATACATGAATGTTGTGGAGAGTAGTGGGAGAAACTTTAACGAGTTTTACTATACTAATTATGGATTTTTTACCATACATGAAGCCTTAGGTAGCATCTTACCTAAGTTAAAGAAGGGTCCAACTGTTCTTGCCCTTACTCCAACCCTAGAATCAACGGCCATAGCCCATGAAGTTCCTTGCGGTTGCAAATTAAAGAACATCTCCAGTAGCTATATAGAGCACGAAGAGGATACTATCGATCTCACGATCATTGTCAAGTGCCAACACAGATTAATTGTTATGCCAATGCCATGCTCACTTTATTAATTCCAACAATACAACTACCAATAGTAGTGCAATAGTACTGTATATGTGTGTTTGATTTGGATTATCCCCCGTAATAAACTAATTATATGTCATGGAATTGTTAAGCGCAGCGGGCTACTTGTCACGTACGGCCGGTAATGTCAGTGAGCGCGCAGCTAGCGGCCTAGAGCAAGAGAGCAGAAGTTGGGCTTCTTGGACGGAGTTCGATCGGTGATGGTTACGATTTCGTGCAGCAGTTAACAACGAGCGACGAAAACACACTAGTAGTTCAAATATGTGTTAATAGAGCAATAGAGTAGAAGAATGTTGAGGAACGTATAGTTCAAGAAATTGTTGTGAGCGTAACAGCTAGTATCAGAGTAATGTCTCTATGGAGTTAGAAGTGTTAGAGACGCATCCATTGTAGACATAGTACTTGACACAACACAACACAACAACACAGGCGCATTAAGCTCAGCACCATTACTAAATATTTGGCGTTTGTGAAGAAATTGTTGAGCTCACAAGCCCCCAACCAAAAGTATATATATACATATATATATATATATATATATATATATATAAATAAAAAGAGAGACAAAGAGTCGACTGTTTGTGTTTATGGAGAACTTGTATATTAATTATTAGACCATCAATATTATCCGGATCCGGCTAGCTATACAAATGATCTTTTGCTTTTTTGTTACGAAATACCAAATGTCAACATCGACTAGCTAGCTCCTACGCTTTCCAAAAGTTGAAGATGAAGTAATTGGAACTATGCTATGAACAATGGCATCTAATGCCGGATGGCCGTCTCCTTTGAAATATATATAAACCCTAATAAACCAACATTATAACACAGCAAATTAACATAACTGATCATAGAGATAATTAACTAGCTCAGCCATGCTTCCTATCAATATTCTCATGATCTTCTCCCTCGGCCTCTTCTCCTCTTCTTACGCCTCCGACTTCTGCGTGGCCGACCTTGAGGGTCCCAAGACCCCCTTTGGCTACACCTGCAAGAAGTTCTCCAATGTCACAGTCGACGACTTCGTGTACTCTAAGCTAGGGGAGCCGGCCAACTTCTCTACTACCAAGAGTACAGTTTTCATTCGTGCCATATACGTAGAACAGTTTCCGGGGCTCAATGGCCTCGGCATGACTGCCGCGAGGCTCGAGCTGGCCGTCGGCGCTGTGATGCCCCTCCACAACCGCCGAGGGGCCAACCAGATCCTCTTTGTCACCGAGGGGACAATGGGCTGCGGCTTCATAGCATCAGATAACACAGTGTACTACAAAACCCTAAAGAAGGGAGAAGCTATGATAGTTCCACAGGGGATGCTGCAATTCCAGGCATGCATGCATTAAGAATTATGATATGAATTTAATTACGGTTGTTTAGTACCAGAATCTCATATAATAGTTGAAATTATAATTTTGGTTTTCAATTTGTCCGACATTAGTGTTTGCATATTAAAATCAATGTTCACTTGTCTACGTGACTAGTGATTTTAAGACCCAAATACTAACGTTGGACAATTTGAAAATCCATATCCTAATTTCAACTATTATATGAGACCCAAATCCTAAATAACCCACTCAATTATGCCATCATAGATTGAGTTCAAAAATACTCTTAACTAGTTAAATTTTCATAGCATACTAAATACTTAAAAAATAAAAATCTCAACTGTCGCTAAAATTTTACGAATTTTTTTTTTTTAGAATATACTGAAATAACATGTTCACTTCTTGCTAAGTATAATCTATTATAGATTATATAAGAAATATTTTTTTTCTCAATGGAGATAATTAATATGAGTTTAATTAGGATTTATTTTATGACCAAATTGTAAGTTACATTACAAAATAATCATTTTCTCAATTAATACCGAATTAATTAATTTGTGGCAGGTGAACGAGGGTGAGACGAGAGCAGTGGCTCTTGTGACCTTCAGCAGTACAAATCCAGGGTTTCAGGTAACTGGTTGGGCATTGTTCAACAACAACCTACCGACATCGCTACTACAGAAAATCTCTTTCATCGATGAGGCAGAAATAGAAAAGATTAAGAAAAAATTTGCAAACCTTACTGGCTGAGTGTGAGCCCATAATTGGTTTGGAAGATGCGTCGTGTCCTATTAATGTGTTAGCCAATAAACTTCCTTAATAGTAAGGAAATTATATATGTGATGAACCAAGTTGTTTACATTAATGAAGAGCATGTAGTACATTTGGTGCAACGCGTCCTGGATTATGTACGGTTCTATATATGGTGTTTTAACTTAGATTATTCAGGGGGACTGACTCACCACGAGCCAGTAGTGAACCTTGAATCTCCTCCACTAGTATCACGATACACCATTAAGACTAAATTAGATCCAAAAAAAATTGAGAGTGGTACGTGGTGTATCATTGCACTGTTTAAGGCTCACACCACCATCACATGGTGAACCTGTCCCAGTGAATAATTTCCCATACTTTTACCTTATAGATGAAGGTTGTCGTGAGACTATTACTTGTGTAGAAGCATAAAAAAATATACAGGCCGCATAAAGGTCATGCCCCCTCAACAAGCCGCAGAGAAGCCACATGCGGCCAGAACAATCTGGCCGCAGAGAAGCCACATGCGGCCTGAACAGTCAAGCCACAGAAGCGCCACATGCCACCTAATCAACCAAGCCGCAGAGAAGCCGCATAGTATACTATATGCGACCTGAACGACCACAGAGCAGGGAGGCTGCATAAGGACCCCCTGACACAGATTTTGATGTCTGTCAGAAGCTCTGACACATCACTTATCACTATGAGACACTTCGAGACTAGTGAATACGGCGACTCAAAAAAAGATAATAAGTCACATCAGTGTATTAAATTTTTTGACAAACGTGCCATGCCACGTGTCCTATGTATGCAACCTCGTCGCCATGCGGCTTAAGTGTCCATTCGACCAAAAAGCCTGACGAGAGTTTGCATGTGGTCACGCCATCTGCGGCCAAAGTGTCCATCCGACCAACACCCAAACGAGAGCACGTATGCGGCTACAAGACCCATGCGGCATCACCATCATGCGGCCAGAGTATCCATTCGAACAAGGTCAAACAAGAGCACATATACGGCTACAAGACCAATACAGCCTCGCCAACATGCGGCCAGAGCGTCCAGACGACCAACGGCCAAACAAGAGCTCGTATGTGACCGCGCCATCATGCGGCCAAGTTGCTATGCGGCCTCCAGCTCACAAGATCTTTCCGTTACAACTGTAGAGATCTTCGCATAGTTGATGTTGACCATGTAATACCCCATTCCGCTCAAGCGGACTGCCGATTCAAACGGCAAAGTGCAAACGTCCCGACCTGCCTCCCTCAGCGAGGCAACTCGTTTGAGGCAAGGATATCCAGACTTGGTCCCTACAGGAGTTCGGCTTAGGCTTTCAGAGGCTCGCTTGCGGTATCACTCGACCGAGGCGAATCATCGCTAAGGCGGGTGGCTACGGTAAACTTGTCTTTGCTTAGCCAGCACACATAAAATCTGGAATATTCATGCTAGTCGCTAGGTGAATCACCCCTGCATGCTAATAAATCCAACGCACCTAGCTAAGGGAATAATCCCAACTTGTACTGCTTGTCGCTAGAACATGAAAATGAAATATTGCTTATATGTTCAGACCCTCGCATGTTACCTTTGTCTCGTGCAACTGGACCCGCTATGCCTCGAATAGAATGACACAAACGTATATTCAGAAGTGCACTGTTCACTCCCTAACACTGCACAACCCTAGATAGACTTCGCTCGGAAAGGCCCCCGTACGGTTTCGCTCGGCTTACCTTCGGGCCCGAGCGAACTTGAATGCTTAAGTTATACAAGTGCATGCTTGCCTGCTTTTATGTATTGCCTAGTTTCAATGCTTGCTGCATAAATATGCCCCGACCGTGAAACACTCTGCTTGTCATGCATTCATTTAGGTTATCCTCGGAAGACTACCTGATAGTCGTTCCGTGCATGAATAAACCTGAATATACCTGGGACCGTTAGGTCGCTAAGGCAATTCCCGAACCAGGGAACTTGCACCAATCCTGTGATCCAAGAATCCCTGCTCGTTGAGCAATACTGTCCTGTACTAAATCAAATGGCTCGTGGAGCCGATACTCAATATTTAGAGTAATCCTGACCCTGCCACAACAAGTTACAAATATATATATATATATCCTGACTTGAACTTGTTCCATGAAGCTTGTTCTATATATATATATCATGTCCTGAACTTGTTCCTGTACCTGACCTGACCCTGAAGATTAGAGACTTGCATGGTCACAGGACAACTTGGAAACAAGGTTTTAGTTCCGCAGACGGTCGCTGGGGCACTGGCACCGATCTGATCCGGACGGAACTCCTGATAGTCGTCTGCTATAGGACGGAATGCCATGGGACGTCCTGCTCTATGCGTCGCACGACATTCCGTACTGAGACTAGACCGTCCATTATGGCGCCGTGCCAGTGACCTCCTGTTCATATAGATAAGTCATCCTCGCTTAGCGGCTACCCGCGTGCGAGTTACTGCATCGCATCGAGAATAACTGAACACCTGAACGATCTTGTTATAACAACACTCATGCATAAAGAGCACTTGATCATAGTATGCAACACGTTTGATATTTCCTGTAACCCGTACGCCCAGAACGAGATCTCGCACTGAAACGCTTGTGTTTGCATATGCTTTGTCCTGAATGCTTATACATGTTTCTACTTGAATTAACTTGGTTTGCCTTGGACAGGGAAGGACAAATGGTAAGTTGGTAAGTCTCGCCGTGTTTCCTCTCATGTCGCACGGCGCACTGCCACACGGATTAGGCTATTCAAATCTTGCATAAAACTGATCCTAAGGCAACTAGAAAGACAACTTAATAGTTGGTGCACGGAACCTATATTACGTGTTTGGATTTATCGAGCGGGCGAGTAGCCTCCCCACCAGTGCATTCATGTACTGATAACCCACCAGATTGCTTGCAGGGTGCGGGAGAACCTCGTTCGGTGCGGATGTCTCCCTCGTGCGTGCTAAGGCGTGGAGTTCAACTCAGAGCCTTGGAACGCTGCGTCAGGAACTGAAGCACATATACAAGACATAATGTTGGAACATCGCCTCGCCTGAACATCGCCTGAACATTCCTGTATATCATCCATATATGTAGCCACTTGGCACGCTTTTATGTTTCAGAGAGAGCTCGAGTGACTCGTAATCTCGGCTATACGCCGCCTGTAACACTTGTTTTAATATGAATAAAAGAGCTTGCTTTACTCCAACTTGTGTTTCCATGCTTCCGCTATATTGTCGACTCAGTGAACCTGTTATCGATCGCCTATGCATTTATGATTCCGCTGCACTCGGACAATCTGTGCGACTCTGTGGCTTAGAACTCTTATCGCCAGCCAACGAACCACGGCCTTGCACGGGCGCAACCCCAGGCCCGTGCGGCATCACGTCCCCCGAAAGCTCGACTCGGGCCATTCGATTAGCTCCCCTTCCTCCCTTGCGCCCGCGGGACGGGCGCGATCATACGCGTTCGGCGCGCCGAGGCACGGTGATTCGTGCCCGGTTCGTTAAATCCCGGCCGTACGGGGCGGGGCAGGGCGGAGCGGCGGCCCGGGCGGGACCGGGGCGTGACAGACCAAGTGTCCAGCTAACCAAGTCACGCACACAACGGATTAAAAATAATCTTGAGATCTCTTCAAATGTATATCTCAAACAAGACCATATGACAATCAGCCCAAGGCATGCGGCGACTGTTGCAACCATATTCTGTTGAAGGGCGTAAACCCCCTGATTTTCCAAGAATTTTTAAATTTGGATTTTTTACAATTTTCTGGAATTTTTTGGGATTTTTCTGTAATTAAAATCAGGGTTCTAATTTATTAAATGATTTTTAATTAATAATAAATTATATTAAAATATTATGAAAATAATATTTTTGGGTGTAAAATGAAAAAAATGGACTTAGGGTAATTTTTCTGGAATTTATTGGGCCCCGAACCCATTTTTAAATCACCTAAAACTAATATTTATTTATTTATTTATTATTTATTTATTTAATTATTTTCTTTTAACCCAAACCCCAGCCCATTTCGGCCCAGTCCAACCCGTTTAGCTGCGGGTTGGGTCGGGTCCATCCGCACCCGAACCCGCTCACCCGCTCACCCGTTTCTCCCCCACTCCTCTGCCCGAGTCCACCGCCGGATCCGCCGGCCAGCACCCCACGACGCCCGCTCTGCCCGCTCCGCCTCTCCCGGCCCACGCCCCACGACCCCGCCACATCCCCGCACCCGTCGGCCCCTTCACCACCTTGCCCGGAGCCAACCACCCGCCTTCTCCCCTATAAATCCTCTCCCCTCCGGCCGGCTCCGCCTGTCCCCCGCCGCTGCGGCGCCAACCGCGCCGCCCCTCCGGCCCGCCTCAGGTCTCAGCGCCTCAGCTCCGCCGGAGAACCCTAACCCTAACCCTAGTTCTCCCTGTGTGTCGGACACGTGTCGGACACGTGCCGATACGAGATTTTCGGATTTTTCGGACCCTGTTCAGGTACGTGTATCTTTCTGCTCGTTTACCCGTTTCTGATTCCGTCTTTTGCAACACGTAGCCTGCATGACCCTCTCGGTGCCCGTGCAATCCGCTCGGGGCATCGCGTCCTGTGGCGATCGCGAACCGCGATCCAAAAACAGGAAAAACAATGACCAGTTTCACCCTGGAACTGGGTACGCCCCGCCAAACGGGACGACTTGGTCACGCGCGGTCTACACAGATACATGCGCGTCGTTGATACGGACGTGTGGGATTTCGCCGAAGTCGATTCGGGTGTGCGTGCACACCGGAATCAACGCGTATCCGCGGACAACGCCCCGTATCCGACTTTTTTGAATCACGCCCTAACTTTGTGTACACTCGTCGGATTGAAACGAAACTTGCGTCATCGAACTCGTAGCAATACGCTGGTCCTGTGACCCAAGTTTGGTTCGATTCTGAGAACGTTGACGAAATCGCGTGTCGTGGGCCCCACAACTCCCACTCGACGGACGATTTTGTGATCGGCACATCGAAATCCAATTCTGGAAGTTCAGTTGGGTTCGTATCATCGTTCCTGACCTGTTGACACTAAGTTTGGTGAATTTGGAGACCTTTGACCCTGACACGTTTTTCGGTGCAAAGCGGGCCCACAAGCTGACCCCGTTTTGACCCGAAATTGCCGTTTTTGCCCTTGTCTCCAAATTGGACTCAAGGACAGGCGTTTCTAGCTATTTGATATCTTCTGAGCATGATGGTAATGTTTATTTCAGCATCCGAAGACATTTCTGGAAATTTCCTCGAGGATAGAACTCTAGTGGGATCCAAACATCAGGCAAGTACCTGCACTTCAAGTTTATTCTTTATATTATGATAATTAGTTCCTTGCTCTACTAGCACCATTGGATGTTTACACGTAGTATTAGAATACTGGATTTCATGTCTTGCTTTTCGTGTCGGGAGGGAGAATACTATGAGGCATGTAGTTTACCCTTCCCCCTGTCATGTCTGATAGCTGTTGGTACGCGACTGTACCATCAGCCTGATACTCGATTATTCATGTCTGATAGCCATCTATGACGTGCCTGATTAGCCTTATAACCCCCTACATGTCGACTATGTATTCTAAATACACAATTACACACACATAGTTTCTTGTCTTGTTACAGTTGCACTTTCTTGTCTCATTATATCCCTGTTTTACTCATGTCCCTGGTTTCTAGCAATTAATCATGTTTTACTTATATTCCTGATTTTTAGTGCTTAATTCTTAGTTAATTTCACTACTTATTGTGCATATTCTTATCGTGATTGTTTAGTCAGTTCTTTCCTACTTGTCATAAATATTTAGTTTAATCTTGTTGTGCATTTAGTACTTTGCTCCTTTCCTGACTGGATCCATTGATTTAGGCGATGATGAGGACTATGCCCCCACCTATTATGGTTCCTATGAGGTAGCAGGTGATACTGTTGAGGACCCGGTTCCTACTCAGGAGACTACTTTTGAGGAGTAGTCAGCCAGTTAGCTAGTATTTTCTTTCAGCATAGTAATCGGGTTTGTCCCCGATTTATCTTCTGGTTCTGTAATAAACTGTGGATTTGCTTGTCATATTTTGTCTTATGAAATATTAGCATTCCTATTTCCTGTTATTATCCTTGCCTGCCTATTTATTGTGAATGAGCTAGATTTTAATTTACCTGTGGATATGATCTAGACAGCGTACTACCGCCGACACTACGGCGTAGGCTGGACGTACTCACGAACTCGTGCCCGAATATCCGGGTGCGGGTCCTGACAAAGGGGCCTTATGCAGACACCAAACCGAGGTATATGTGGCACCCATAGTCCATCAGCATGATGGCTATAAATAGGAGCAACTTGAACGTTCTAAAGGCGGGCTTTTTCTTCTGCTTCAGAGAGAAAGCACATCACCCCAGGCCAATATAGAGAGAGAGAGCATACCGAGACAAGTGAAGAGAGAACGTAAGCTTCCTCACCCTGCATCGGATCATACATGGAGTAAAGGAGACGTCATAACACTCATTGTCCATTGCCACACCCTAGAATAAAATATATTATACTTAGATTGTCCATCCATGACCCCTTTATACTTTCTTTCTTTTGTTAGTTAAATCAAGCTCTTTTTAGAATTTTTGAATTTAATGACGAACAAGATGGCAACTCTATCGGGGACGTATTTCTCCACTGATGAGAAAGTTATGGCGTAATTCGATGCAGACAAGCTCGGATTCACTCAAAGGATGCACTACCAGAATAAGTCAATTTAGCGACGTAAAAAAATGTCGCTAAATGGCCAAAAAATGTCGCTAAATAATTTTAGCGACATTTTGTTGAAGTCGCCGTTAAACTAGTCGCTGATAGAAAAAATGTCCTCAAACGTCGCTATTCCGACGTTTTCTAGCGACGTATACGCGTCGCTATATTAGCGACGTGCAACGACACAACGTTGCTAAATTAACGACGTATATTTTTGTCGGTATATGTCGCTAAATTAGCGACGTAGATAGAGACGTTAGTAGTGACGTAAATAGCGACTTTTATAGAGACTCATTTAGCCACGTTGTGCGACTCATTTAGCGACGTTATTATGACCTGGCAATACTGCCAAGTCAGCAGTTTACGACGGATAGCGACTTATTTAGCGTTGTATGTAGCGACGTATTTAGCGACGAATATAGCGACGTAATTAGCGACGTGAGTAGACGTCGCTAAACGTCGCAAAATGTCGTTAAAGATACAGTGCAAAAATAAAAAAATGAATACTGAATTATTTCCAAACTATTCTTCCTGCAGTTTATGAATTAATAATTTGTACTAATAGACCCGGAGCAACCCTCCGTTGAATTTGCTGGGTTCGCCGACCCCCTTCGGTTGAACACTCAACACCGATAAATTAACATATATTTAATATAAATAATATAATAAAATTTGAAGAAAATAAAATATTGAGATTACAAACCGAATCAGAAGAAAATATCGTCGTAAAGAATACAACAAATATCCACACAACTGAGTCTGAAAGCCTCGTCCTAAAGAATATAAGAAATAAAAAATAAAAAATATTCATAAATGACTAAATATCATAGGTCTGAAACACAAATAATTAATAAACGGTCCTAACTAGGACTATTGCGGATCTGTAAGAGGATGACCACCGGCGTGCATGAAGGATAAGAACAGATCATACTGCTCCAGTAAAATCGACACCGATGTCGATGTAGAAGGCAGAGACGTCGATGGAGTCTGTGTCGTTATAGGCGCACCAAGAGGACGTATCCGCTCCAACTCTGCTAGTCGCTGGTTGTATGAATCCATGGTAGATAACAGCCTCGTACTACTATGAACCATTGAATCCTGCATCATCGTCAGCCTCTCGCCCATGGACAGCTGTGATGCATGCAGCTTTGTCACGCTGCGCTCTATCGACGCTCTAAGATCAGCTGTCAAATCTTGGAGCTCCCTGATGCTGCGCTCGAGCATATCAAATCGTGCGATGAGCGTCGTATCGTTCGCCTGTGGCTGGACAGGGGCTTCTCCTCTATCCTTTGCAGCAACTCGTCACGGAGAGACGCAATCTGACGATCAACGGCTGCCTGGACTCGGGCCGACGACTGCGAGGGCTGTGTGGAATGCGCACTTATCGAGGAGGCCCTAGATGACTGCGTCGTAACAAGGGCGCCATAGGATCCCGTACCGTAGTACGTACCCCTCTGGAGACCACCAGCGGCTGTCACCCGCAGCTCTTCCGTCGACGGAGCTGGAGAGGGCTACGAGGAAGTACCAGCCTCTCCCGATGTAGGTGCACTAGCATTCGCCCGCTCATGCAGCCTACGATACTCGGCCTAGAAAAGTTTGGATACTCGATAATTGCCTAAGTTATATTAAAATTAACACAAAGTAAAGTAATACTTACATAGGTCTGGGAGGCCCTCTCATCAATGAGATTTTCGCCCATTCGATGGGTGGCTGTAAAACCCCTAATTTTTAAACCGTATTAATTATTTAATTGATTTATAGCATTTATTAGCTAATTAGAAGTAATAGAATTTATTTAATTTTTATTTCGAGGTGATTGTGCAATAGAGGATTATGGAGCAATTATAATTTTTTTATATTATTTTTATGTAGGAGTCCCTGTGGACAGTTGATAGATTTATTGTATGCACCAATATAAATTTCTCGAATTATATATATATATATATATATATATATATATATATATATATATATATATATATATATATATATAAAGTTTATTAATAGAAAAGAATAAAAGAAATAGTAATAAATAGTATAATAATAATAATTATTATTATTATTATTATTATTATTATTATGTTATTATTATTATTAGTAATAATAGAAATGAAATAAGAAAAAGATTAGAAAAGAAAAAGAATAAAAGAAAAGAAAAAAGAAAAAGAAAAGTAAAAGGAATTAGAAAAAAGAATTAGAAGAACCCTAACCCACTAATAACTAAACCCTACCCATTACCTATTCCTACCAAAACCCATTAGCAAAACAAAACCCAAAATCCTATAAACTAACCCCCTCCCCTGTGCTGAGACCCGCGCGGCCCGCGGTTCCCCCCCCCCCCCCCCCCCCGCTCTCTTCCTCTCTCTCTATATATACTTCCTAAACCCTAACATCTAATCTTCCTCCAACCCTGCGACCGTCGCCAACCACCAGAGCCGCCACCGGAGCCCCAGCGCCGCCCGCCGCCGCGACTACCACGTTCGTGTCAACGCGCCGCGACAGGAAACTGCATCAACTTAGCTCTGTTAAGGCCGCATGTCATGACTTTTGTAAAAATATTGCACCATTTAGTGTACGCTTGTCAGAACGCCACGAAACTTGCGCCATTAGATTCGTGGTATCACGCTGGTCCTGTGACCCAAGTTTCACGCTATTCTGAGACAGTTGACCAAGCCACCTATTTCCGGGCCCCACGGTTGACTTTTTGGGCAAATTTATTTTCGGCTCACCGGAATCCAAAATTGGACGTACCGTTGAGTTTGTATTGACGTTTAGAATTGGTTTGACCTATAATTTGTCCTATTTAGAGACCTTTATCCTTGGCACGCTTTTCAGTACAAAGTGGGCCACATGTGGACCCCGCTTTGACCCGTAATTACCATTTTGTGTTCTGTGTCCAAATTGGATGAAAGGGTAGTGTTTTCTAGCTATCTCACTTATTCTGAGAATGTTGGTGATGTTTATTTCAGCATCCTGAGACATTCATTCTGAGACCGTAGCTTCTGATCATGTGTGCCTGACTCCTAGACGTTACACTTTGCAGCTCTCTTGCTAGGCAAGATACCTGGTCAAATTATTTACAGTGCTTTGCATGCTTATTATATTTCTGTATATTCATTGCATTTTTGTATATTTATTGCATGTGTAGTTTCTTTCCGTCATTACTATACATTAGATATGTTGACACACACAAGACACTTAGTATCATGAGAGGACAATCATTAGGCGTATGGGCTTTAACCACTCTGGTAAACCATAGTATCTAGCTTGCAATACGGGAGTGTGTCGCACTGGTCGCTACCCCCGCGGTATATCAATTTCTGGAGTCACACACTGGTCGCTACCCCCGCGGTATGTAGATTTCTGATGTCCCCTGACGTGTGTGTGAGTTGTGAGGTTTAGATCGAGTAGTCTACCCTTGCCCATATGTCGAAAAGTTGTCCTCATTTGCATTCATATAGATTTTCTTGTACAGCGTACTTATATATTTTCAAACATTATGCATGTTTACTGTATTCAATTTGGCATGCTTCTATGTATCTTGTTATGTCCCTCTGAGGACCTGATCCCTTTCCAGGTGTAGATGTTCATGACTATTCGCAGGAGCACGGATCGGGACTTACCACTTATCTCTTCCAAGGAGGTCTTACCTTCGGAGCATCTTTGATTATCTCTAGCGAGGGATCGCTTCGTTGATACACTTCTATCATCATCTTATATATATTGGAGATTTACCCTTCACCCTCATTTTAGTATTGATATAGTCATTGGTAGTGGATTTGTCTCCACCCGACTATTATTTTAGATTATTCAGACTCATTATTCTAGTTTAGTTATTTCCTTTTTGTGACTTGTTGTGTGGATAAGAATAGTACATCTGCGACTTGTGACACTAATTATACCACATGTGAGTTTATATTCATATTACAGCGTACGTGTGTATTATGGTATCCATATATTGGAGTTGCCATATACATACGGCTGGCATGCTTACGTGTTCCTGGTCCTACGTATTTTGGGACTGGGACGTGACAGTGGCCAAGAAGACAGTCACCATGTTTGCATCCTCACCCCTCTGTACCTGTTAAAAATATATTATTTAGTACTAAAATTAAATATTTTTTCTACTACCATTTTATCGTACTTGCATTAAAATAATATATCTGAAATAAAAAATATACCAAACGACAAAAATGTTCCGTCATCGGAATCGACCCACCACACCACTTTGCTGCCTTCCGCCTAGTCGCCTTGGCCTTCTCAGACCTTTCCTTGTACCTCGGATCGTTGAATCTAGCCCTCATCACAGTCCACTGCTCAAGCGTGATCCAACCTTGGATCGATTTTTCAACGCGATCACGAGACTTCAGGTCATCCAGAGCATCACGGATAAGTGTGGCGACAACGACAGGAAATATCTGCTCGATCAACTCGGTCTGGTATGGAGGATAAAAATACGTTTGCTACAATAAATAATTTAGTAAGTTACATAATATGCATAAATTAGAGGATTTATATAATATAATTTTACCTTGAAGTGCGCAAACTAGAACGCCTTCCTCTCCTCCGGAGCTTCAGAGTAGTTGATCCAAGGGTCACCATAGTTGTTCCTCAGAAAGAGGCCCAGGCGTCTCTGTACCGACGAGGGACAATATCTATACAGAGATAATTATTTTTATCAAAAAAGTAAATATATGATGAATAAAGAAATACACGATATATATGATGCTAAACCATCTAATTGACTTACTTTGTACCGTCGGCCCAAATCTCTGTTCTCGTCTCCTCCGGAGGTGCGCATGGAGGATCTAGCTGATGCTGGGACAACATCGACTCGACCTCCTCCATATGCTTATCTGTCTCCATGGTTCCGTCAGCAGGAGGAACGCTGGATGAGGGATTACTATCAGGCCTGGAACTACTCGTCCCAGGAATGATGCCACGTAACGTCGGAGATGTGACTGATCGATATACTGGAGTACTAGGCGACGATAATCCAGAACCAACAGTAGGCAGTACTGGAGGAGTACTCCATCTACCTCGGGACCTCCCGAACCCTCCGCGTCGTCATGTCATACCTGATAATAACATATGATGTATAAAGAAATACACAAATATATAATACATTCTATAGTCAAAATGTTATGCATATCTCACAACATTCATAGAATTGTACAGTAAATAACTAGTGGTGTCACAAGTCTAAATGGATAGTACATTAAACAGTCAAAATATAATACATATCTTTGTCAAAATAGTACATTCTACAGTCAAAATATAGTACATTAATCTACAGGCAAAATATTTTATTTTTAATCATCTTCAAAAAATTTATCTTGTTCGCCTTCCTCGTCCTCCTCTTCCTCTTCCTCCTCATCTTCACTTTCATCTACTTCGACTTCGTCTTCCTCTTTCTCTTCGGATAATTCTACATCTTCTACATTATTACTCGTATAATGAGTAACTTTCGTTGAGTCCACATCTAAAATATTTATTACAAGAGGTAGCTCGTCCTCCTGATAAGCGACTTCGTCAATGTCAAAGGTATTTTTAGCTTTAGTCGTGCATACTGCCCACCAATCCGACCTCGCTGTCCCCCGTCTAAGATAAGTTGTGAAGTACACGAGCTAAGCCTGACTTGATAGGACAAATGGTTCGTAGCCTTGATATCTACGCTTGTAGTTTATATCCACAAGGCCATGCTTGTCAATTTTTCAACCTTGATCTTGAATCGGATCAAACCATTAACACTTGAAAAGCACGATCTTAGCAGGTTCTGTGCCATAATTATATGTCAACACCACAATCTCTCGTAAGATGCCAAAAAAATCATTGCCTGGATCGACGTCTTTGTAGTTCGAAGATTTGATACACAAACAACTATTTTTCATGGAATCAAGATCCAGAAAGCTGTCTCTGATCGGAGAATTTGTTGACTTGAACCTAAACCCATTCACACAGAAACTTGGCTATATTTTGACGGCAGTAATTGTTCCCTTGGCTAGAGTTCTAATAGATTCAGTCTCGGGTGTTATTAGACGATCGACCTAAATATCAAAGTAGCGATAGTAAGTTATTTATTGTGCAAGTGTAGAAAGAAAAAGTAATTACCAAGCTCCTTACATATACGCTCAACCAAGAAGGAAAATGGAATCCCATTTCTTATTCTACTTCTTCGTCTGTTATGTAGGGTCTAACCGACCTCAACTCATCATTATATGTGCTAAAAAATAACGAAGCAATCACTGATTAGTAGCATAATAGTAGCTTATACTATTACATTGAGATAACGTAAACATGGACGTATTAATTATTTATCCCTCTAGCTTCTCCACTTCATCTTCGTCGCAATTGAGTAATATATACAACTGAGCAGCCCTTAGCTCGTCATCATTCAAATATCTATTCTTTATTTTCCCCGAAGGCTTTCCGAATGCATTGAATACTTTGAGTATTGCATCATTAGATTCCTGATATCCGTCGTCATTTCTCGGAGCTCTCGTTCTATTAGTAGCAACATGAGGTTTGAAATACGTCGAGCAAAAGTTTGTAATCTCCTTGAGAACATAAGCTTCACAAATAGAGCCCTCAACCCGTGCCTTATTTTTCATCTTTCTCTTTAGCTGATTCAGATGTCGCTCGAAGGGGTACATCCACCGATAACCGACAGAACCACCAATACGTGCCTCATAGGAAAGATGAATTGGAAAATGCTCCATAGAGTCGAAGAATCCAGGAGAAAACACCTTCTCGAGCTTACATAGTGTTACCGCAATGTCCTTCTCTTGCTTTTTTAGACGATCGACGAGCAACTTAGTAGAACAAAGATCTCTGAAGAATATGCTGAGCTCTGTCAATGGATACCAAACGACCTGCGGTAAGAATTCCCGAAATGCAATCGGAATTAACCTCTCCATGAATACGTGACAAACGTGGCTCTTGATACTCGCCAGTTTGTTCTCCTTGAGGTCGACGCATCTTCTCAAGTTCGAAACGTACCCGTCTGGAAATTTTAGACCCTGAATCCACCTACAAAATCTCCCATTATCCTCCTTTTCCAGTGAGAAAACTGACTTAGGTTGCTTTAACTTTCTATTCTCCTCCTCAATCAAATGCAATGCAGGGCGTCTACATATTTCTTCTAAGTCCAACTTGGCCTTCGGATTATCTTTCGTCTTCCCCTTTACCTCCATTACAGTATTAATTATGTTATCAAACATATTATTCTCGATATGCATGACATCAAGGTTATGTCTGATCAGATTGGTGCTCCAATATGGGAGATCCCAGAATATACTCCTCTTCGTCTAGTTATGGGTGCGACCAAATCCGTCATACTTGTACCCCTTAGCAGGCTCTTCGATAGCACTTGGTAAATCTTTTACCTCTTCCCATATCGTGTATCTGGGCCACCTTGGCGGTGGATTGGCCTTCTCCATAACGCCCGCACGAAAAACATTTTTACTATATGAATACATATTTTCTCTCCTACTACTATTCGTATATGGATATGTTCTCTCTTTCTCTCTCTCTCTCTCTCTCTCTCTATATATATATATATATATATATATATATATATATATATATATATTTGTATGGCTTCATATATCATTCATTAATAAAATCAATATTGTTGATTTGCTTCAGAAACCTTCTTGTAGGGGTAGTCCGATGGGGTCTCACGACCCTTGATGTCGCAGAAATCAAAGGCATAGTAAGAAGAAAGAGGCATAGTAAGAAGAAGGAGAAGAGCGTAGGAGAGAGAATATGAGAATAATCATAGGAAGCATGGCTTGGCTAGCTAGTGTCTCTGGAAGAAACTAGTTAAGTTTATTTTGAGTTTGCTATGCTTTTATATAAAAGAAAGGAACCGGCCGGCCAGTCGGCATTCTTCATAAGGAAAGTTCCATTTCTTGGATTTTACTTTTGACAGTTCAAAAGAGAAGAAGTACTTGATGTTGAATATTTATTTTTGCCAATTTTATTAACAAAAACAAGCGATCATTTATATAGCCGATACTTGACTCTACAACCTCGACAGAGATGTCGTTTGCGGTGGGCCTATCATGATCCCAAACATTTTTTCTCAAAATCATTCAGAGGACTACTGGTTCTCAATTAGAAATTACTACTATATATTTGTTTTATTAATTTGTCATATTTTTCATTAACGATGTCATCAGTAGAATAAAACGAAAAATAGTTTATATTAACAAATCTATCCTTACAGTTACAGATGGCAGTGAAACATACCATGACTTTGTACCATATATGCAGTGTTGGTTGTTTAATTAGAGTGACAAAGTGAGGCTTTGAACTCTAGGAAGGTCTATGAATTATAAATCGAGGCTGCCACATGGCCCGCGGTTCGAAACCGCGGATGCAGCTGACAGAATTTTCGACGGTCGACCTCATGCAAATAGGAGGGATAAGTTTGGAACTGACACGTGGTCTGCGGTCACGAAATGCTAGCCAAATATCATTTTTCATTATAAATATCTCAACTAATTAATTATCTAGCTTGAAAATTTTAGATTGTCTAGAAATAACAACTCCAGTCTCTAAGCAAACCCTAGCTAATTACAAAAGGTGTAAGCTATTCTTAAGACTGGTTAAACATAATTAATGATGTAAATTAATAGATCAAAAACTTATACTCAATCTCTTCTTTTCCTCATACTACAGTACCATATTGTTCTAGATCGTTTCAGAGATAGATTCGACAACGTAAACATCAAAGTACCTTCTACCAAGTTCCCATCGATCATCATAATCGCTTTTGTTTGCAAGGTAGACGTCAATATTTACGGCATTATAAATTTTTTATCAGACTTCTTTTTTTAACTCCCACGTGGATTTTAACTCCCACGTGGATTGAACACACAGCCAGCCAAGGTGCGATAAGTCTCCACCTCCTAGCTACTAGAGCTAGAAGAAATTGACTAATTTTATCGATCGATCCTGAGACTAATTTTAGAATATCCTAATTTTCAAAGAGTTATCCTCTTTCTCAACGGTTGAAATAATTCTCATACAATATGTATTAAGTACTACGATGGAAGATGCACTCTTATCATTTTGCATGTCCTTAATTCACTATCGACGATGCTACGTGGACCATATTTTTTACCTGCACTTTTGATCCGCAGTCCACATGGAGGCTCCTCATTGACAGGTCAACCGACGGCGGGTCCTGTGCTAATGCGGTGGGGGCGACAAATGGGGTTCGTCCACGTCGTTCGCGGTCACAGACTGTAGTAGACCGCGGGCAACCAAGTTGTTTACATTAATGAAGAGCATGTAGTACATTTGGTGCAACGCGTCCTGGATTATCTACAGTTCTATATATATGGTGTTTTAACTTAGATTATTCAGGGGGACTGACTCACCACGAGCCAGTAGTGAACCTTGAATCTCCTCCACTAGTATCATGATACACCATTAAGACTAAATTAGATTAAAAAAAATTGAGAGTGGTACGTGGTGTATCATTGCACCGTTTAAGGCTCACACCACCATCACATGGTGAACCTGTCCCAGTGAATAATTTCCCATACTTTTACCTTATAGATGAAGGTTGTCGTGAGACTATTACTTGTATAGAAGCATAAAAAAATATGCAGACCGCATAAAGGTCATGTCCCCTCAACAAGCCGCAGAGAAGCCACATACGGCCAGAACAATCAGACCGCAGAGAAGCCACATGCGGCCTGAACTGTCAAGCCACAGAAGAGCCATATGCCACCTAATCAACCAAGTCGCTGAGAAGCCGCATAGTATAATATATGCGACCTGAACGACCACAGAGCAGGGAGACTGCATAAGGACCCCCTGACACAGATTCTGATGTCTGTCAGAAGCTCTGACACATCACTTATCACTCTGAGACACTTCGAGACTCATGAATACGACGACTCAAAAAAAGACAATAAGTTACATCAGTGCATTAATTGTTTCGACAAACGTGCCATGCCACGTGTCCTACGTATGCAACCTCGTCGCCATGCGGCTTAAGTGTCCATTCGACCAAAAAGCCCTACGAGAGTTTGCATGTGGCCACGCCATCATGCAGCCAAAGTGTCCATACGACCAACGCCCAAACGAGAGCAAGTATGCGGCTACAAAACCCACGCGGCCTCACCATCATGCGGCCAGAGTGTCCATTCGACCAAGTCCAAACAAGAGCACGTATATGGCTACAAGACCAATACAGCCTCGCCAACATGCGGCCAGAGCATCCAGACGACAAACGGACAAACAAGAACTCGTATGCGACCGCGCCATCATGCGGCCAAGTTGCTATGCGGCCTCCAGCTCACAAGATCTTCCCATTACAACTGTAGAGATCTTCGCACAGTTGGTGTTGACCACGTGTCCCGCTAACCAAGTCACGCACACAACGGATTAAAAATAATCCTGAGATCTCTTCAACAGTATATCTCAACCAAGACCATGTGATATTCAGCCCATGGCATGCGGCGACTGTTGCAACCGTATTTTGTTGAAGGGACCTTATGCGGACATCAAACAGAGGTATATGTGGCACCCATAGTCCACCAGCATGATGGCTGTTAATAGGAGCAACTTGAACGTTCTAAAGGCGGACTTTTTCTTCTGCTTCAGAGAGAAAGCACATCACCCCGCCAATATAGAGAGAGAGCATACCGAGACAAGTGAAGAGAGAACGTAAGATTCCTCACCCTGCATCGGATCGTCCATGGAGTAAAAGAGACGTCATAGCACTCATTGTTCATTGCCACACCCCAAAATAAAATATATTATACTTAGATTGTCCATCCATGACCCCTTTGTACTTTTCTTCTTTTGTTAGTTAAATCAAGCTCTTTTTATAATTTTTGAATTTAATGGCGAACACGATGGCGACTCTGCTGGGGACATATTTCTCTACTGATGAGAAAGCTATGGTGCAATCTGATGCAAACAAACTCGGATCCACTCAAAGGATGCTGGTGGTCCGCTTCGATCAGCAGGCCTTCGAGGATATGCTCTCCGGGGACAGCTCGAGTCCTTCTCCAAGGCAAGTAAAGCCCAAGAAGACCCACAGGACACCGGTAGCAAAGGCCGTCGTGTCTCACCCATCTGCAGAGCTTGTGCTCCCTGTCTTTCTCCCAGCCGCAGGGACCGCACATCATGCGTCCACTGCCTATGCGATAGCCTCTTCCAACCAAAAGAGTGCTCACCACTCAAAGACCCGCAAGACGTGGGCAGCAAAGGCCACCAAGCCTAGACCAACTGCGGCATCCTTCGCCTCTCGCCAGGCGTCCCTTCAGGCTATCCATGTGTCATCCTCGTCTGACGCAGAAAATGCTCAGCACCCAAACTTTGGCAGAAGAAAATACTATGATGCAGACGTTCGGTACTCTATGCGACCAAGGAGGAGGCCACATAAGACTCACTATACAGCATCGATTGACGGCCGCAGAAAGATAGTTGCATGCGACTCTGGAAGTAGTCGAACCTCTATTTTCGATCGAATCTCATGCAGCGCTGACCCTATGCGCCATGCTGAGAATGGAAAAATCCTAAACTTGGCTCTTCGTACTACGTGAGTACGGGTTCCAAGTCAAAGAAATCTTGGGCACTGCTCCTAGAATACTGGGTACATACGGGGACTGACATGGCCAACCATATCTTGCAGAATACCGGAGTAAGCCGTAATGTGTTAAGGTTGTCAAAAAGAAAAATGGGTGAACTCTAGCATGCTACGATGTCTGTCCTAAGGCCGATAAATCCTATTATCTTAATCCAGCAACACAAGTACAAGAGTGTATTCAAAATATACCAGCCATGGTCTAATATATACATCATGTTGACCGTAGTCTCAAAAATATAAAGAGCTAACTTTGATCCTTGCTAAACAGCACAAAAGAAGTAATCAAGACGCGGGGTAGAAGAAGGAAACCCACTCGCGAGCTTCGGCTGCAGTCCTACGAGTACGGACCATCTTGCTGGAAACGCAGTAGATCCAGGTTCTCTTCGGGGTAATCTGGCCATGCAAAGCCAGTGGGGTCAGAACCCCAAGCGACAAGTACCACAAAGGAGCTCGAGGTGATAGAACAGACACATTAACACATAAGCAGAGAGATACATATTCAAAATAAATACAGATCGAGACTTGTACGGTACCAACGTACTTGTCTCAAAAATAATAATGAAAGAACAGATAATAAGTGTAGAATGAAAGTAAGGTGACAACCGACAATAGGGCATAGGGACTACTCTGGATCGGGACCATAACCCATAAACCAAATAAGGACCGGGATTGCAGGCCTTTACCCGAGCAGAACTTAGCACCCTCACCACGTGTCGGAAGAAAATAAAACTAGAAGAGCGAATAAACAAACATCCAATTCACGGCCAAACATGCCAAAGGCTTGCTATAATTATCTAACTAGGGTTATCACAAGCCCTAATTACTAGATATGCATTACTAAGAATATTGTTACCACCGGCACTGTAGTCAACCCGAATGGCCAAGGGTATGATTGTCTAGTAAATTTAAATGCACAGTCAACCATACAATAACATAACTTGAACTCGAAATCATAAACTTGTTTTACAACATAAACTTGTATATAAACTTGTCTTGTAAGTGTCGTAGCACGCGTAAAATTGGTCAATCATGGAGCCCTTGCCTAGCAGGGTTGTCCATGCCGCATGGGGCCCTTGGGGATCGGGGTAGCCGGTAGCACAATATTCTTTCCTCCAAGCTGCTCTAGATAAATCTTATCTTCTTTAATCATTAGTAAATTATTTCAAGTTCTCGAGCCGTGGACACTTGAGAACTCCCTAAAATGACGAATCGTGAGTACGAGCTTATTCATGAGATATATTATTCGCGACACGCGATACATTGGACAAAGCTCACACTTGATTGTTTGATGCCAAATGCAATGGATTTTCATACACAATTATTTCAACGGTGTCGTGAGGATTGTGAATTTGTACATAAACTTGTCTTGTGAACTCATACGTAAAACTTGTCTGGTATCATGAACTTGCATCAATATAATGGAGAAAATAACAATAATCACTAAAGAGGAATTACTAATCAATAGGGAACACAAAATCCAAAAAAGAATTTTTTGGCCGCATGGACACTTGCCGCATGAGGCGGGTGTCGCATAGGGGTCGGTGCCTCATAACATCCAGGCAAAGTCCACTCCTTGAGACAAGTGCTGAAGTGACGTGCATTAAATGCGTGTCAGTGAAGTGACATAAAGTGTGATGTGACATAAAGTGTGTCAGGAGATAAAGACAAAATCATAGAAAGATGTGCCAAGGAAGCGCCAAAGATGCGCCAAAGTTCAGAGTCATGCATCCAAGGGAAAGCGGCTGTATGCTCTGCTTGCCACATAAGTTCGATGTCGCATGGAGTGCCTTTGAGACTTTAGTGAATTTCTCATTCGTTCAGCCATTGAATGCACAAAGTGTCAAGGACACTTGTGTAGACTAGCAGTCACGCGTCCAACAAGATGGATGCGTGATGGTTGACTATGCGGCAAAGAGTCCAGCCGCATGAGGTTCATGCCGCATTGAAGTCTCGGTCGTATATTGTGCTGTCCGTATGAGAAATTCGTCTTCTCCAGACAACAAGTTCAGTCAGGGCGAAAACACTCCAAAAATCCAAAAAATATTTTCTTCATAACAACTTCATTGTAAGTCCAAATCAAGTGAAACAAAAGCCAAAATACTCGAAATAAAATGCTCTAATATAAGGAACAACTAGTTTTCGAAAACACTAAGTTTTAGTATATCAAAACCAAGAAAAGACATAAAACCCCAAATCTTGAAACTTAAACTACAAAAATCTATACATCAAAATTCAAAACTCCAAGAACTAAACATGATCAGCAACTCAAGGAGAACATTTTTCATCAAATATATTTTTAAAACAACAACACATATAAAAATCTAAAAATTTACCATTGAGCAAGATGTACTTGCCTTGGGTGGCTCCTAGCCTCTTCTCTCACGGTTCAACTCACATCAACTCCTTCTTAGGGCTAGGGTTTGGCTAGAGGGAGCTTAAGGGAGAGGAAACAGAGGGAAATGAAAATAAAGAAGAAAAAAGAGAGGAGAGAGAAAAGCATATATATATACTAAGAGAGGAGAAAATAGGGTTTAGCCTTGGGTTCACCCAAAATGAACCGAACCAAGGGTCCATTTTACAAGCGGGTCCTAAACCGGGTCTATGGCAATGTCAATGTCAATTGGTATTCTACTGGTCTTGGGTAGTTTCTCTCAACAACAACAAAAAATAAAATAAATATAAACGACAGGAACCAACATATAAAATACAGCAAAAAATATATTATCAAGAAAAATTTTAATTCTAGAAATTCAAGAAATACTAAATCTGGAATCGGGTGTGACATTTCTACCCTCCTTAGAAAAATTTTGTCCTAAATTTTTTACCAAGGCTTGTCGAGCTAGAACACATGAGAAAACTCAAAAAAATAAATCATAATTCAAATGATTACACTAAGCAAGTAACTAAAATAGAAAAGATAGCTGCAGAAATAACTAATAAATAAATGCACAAAAGCAACACACAGAGAATTGGAGGCATATGGATATATATACTCCTGAGTCAGTCAAATAGGAACTCGTCCTCGCTTGCCTATACTGACTCACACAAATGGACAAGAGCCAAGCCTGGAGGTAAGTCGGTACCATCGACTATACCGATAACATGACTCTAATTCAGGATATACCTTCGTAGTCGGGAAACATGATATACACTATTTACCACGAGTCACGAAGGCAGAAGAGCGGGGCGATGAACTCGCATTTTTGCTCAACGAAAGGATCGAACGACTATCGTATCTCGAACGCATCGGAACACGAGATCGTTCAACAAGAACACAAGAATGAGACAAGCTAAAGAGAGCTCAGAAAACTTATCCACAATTGTAGCGCCTTCGGCTAACAACTATTCTAGGTTGCCAAATATTTTGTCAGGCCATTGACCAGGGGCTATGGCTCTGACTTGCTGCTGGTTCTGTCTCGCTGGTTAGGCTTGCTGAACTTGCGCATACTGCAATGGATGTTTCAGCTAGAACTGCTGAGTCTGAGTCAAGAGAGGACGCTGGGCTAGGGGTCGAACTGCTAATACTGGTCCTCGCGGGCCTTCAATTGTTGCCCGAGGCGGAGCTGGTAACTTTCGGACTGAGGAAGTCTTTGGGTACAAGATTGGACATGAACCAATCATATGGTCGGATGCCCCACATCTGTGACACTGGCCATTGGTCCTCCTACACTGTTCTTTTGTGTGCCCTGGCTTGCCGTAGTGGCTGCATCATCCTGATACAGACTGCCCGGTAGATTGTACTGAGGTTACTATAGAGGTTGAAGGTACTGGAGGGCGAGGTATTCTTACTACAGGTGCTGGAGGTGATGACTGAATACTGGCGCTTCTCAGGGATGAGTGGGACCTCCTTTGGCCTCCGGTCCTTGTTATTAATCTCTAGTCGGCAAGTTATTGTGACCTAACTGCCTTGAGTACTATATCGTAGGTACTATAATTATGGCCCACCATGAATTGCTGCAGCTCTAGATGTAACCCTTGCTCAAATCCCTTGTCTTGGTCTTCCTCGAAAGCTACCATATGAGGAGAAAATCAGCTAAGTCGGCAAAACTCGGCCGCATACAGGTCGACCGATCTTGTGTTCTGACGGAGGTTGATGAACTACTGCTGGAGATGGAACTTGGCAGTAGTGTGGAAATACTTCTCCTGGAAGCTCTCCTTGAACGTCTGCTAGTCAATTGGCTTCGTAAGCGCTATTTCTTGTGTGCTGCCCACCAATCTCGAGCAAGATTTGATAATTGAAGCTTTACGACTGCTACCTTCCTATCGTCTGGAGTCTTTGTTGTATCCAGGATGGCCTCAAAGTCCTGGAGCCAAGAATCTACTGAAACTTCATCTTCCGGGCTAAGGAACTTGGATGGGCGCATACGACTAACATTGGTCGCCACATTGTGAGTATAATGCCCATTGCTCTCGAGTGCTACTCTAACTTTCTGGAAAAGAGTAGTGTTGGTATGTTCTTGTCCTTGCTGAAACTGTTGGCAGAGATGGACCATTTGTTGCTGAAGCTGGAGTTATTATTGATGTTGTTGTTGTTGTTGTACCATCATCATGGCTTGGATCATCTCTAACATAGTCTGCATGTCTGCCTGCCCTGGTTGTACTGGAAGAATTGATGGTATTGTCTGGGCTGGCTGGGCTGGTATGTATGACGGAGCGGGCTGAGCTGGCTGTTGAAAAGATACTGACGCTTGCCCTTGGTTCAATATCTTGATCTGGCCCTGGCCTACTAGATCTGCTAAAGTTATATGTGCAACCGAACCCTCGGAAGGAGGAGCAGGTGGGGTATCCCTGAAGGATAAGGATACAATGATATCAATAATGGATGAGAATGAAACAATCATGTCAAGCAAGCTTGAAGTCCAAGGAGGGCGAGAAGTGCATGTTACAAGTGGAATTTAATCAAAGATAAGTAAATGATTGAGATTCTAACAAGATGAGTCCTCCCACAAGTCTGAAAACTAGACCTACATGGGCTACCAATAAAATTTTGTCACGCTCCGCTCCCAGAATATAGGATAAATACGGGGACTGACATGGCCAACCGCATCTTACAGAATACCGGAGTAAGCCGCAATGTGCTAAGGTTGTCAAGTAGACAAATGGGTGAACTCTAGCATGCTATGACGTCAGTCTTAAGGCCGACAAATTCTATTATCTCTATCCAGCAATATAAGTAGAAGTGTATATCATACTTGAAAGTAACAAGGCATCCCAAATTATATGTCACATATGATCCTGAAGCTAGTGAATACAAAATGCTACACTAGCAGAGTTTAATAATACATTATCAAAATATACCAGTCATGGTCTAATATATATATCATGTTGAATGTAGTCTCAAAAATATAAGGAGCTAACTCTGCTCCTTGCTAAACATCACAAAACAAGTAATCAAGACGAGAGGTGGAAGAAGGAAACCCACTCGCGACCTTCCGCCGCAGTCCTACGAGTGCGAGCCATCTTGCTAAAAATGCGGTGGATCTGGGTTCTCTTCGGGGTAACCTGGCCATGCAAAGCCAGTTGGGTCAGAACCCCAAATAACAAGTACCATAAAGGAGCTCGACGTGATAGACCAGACTCATCACAACATATGCAGAAAGATACATATTCAAAATAAATACAGATCGAGACTTGTACGGTACCAACGTACTTGTCTCAAGAATAATACTAGAAGAACAGATAATAAGTGCAGAATAAAAGTAAGGCTATGAGAGGAAAGAGAGCATATGGACTAATCTGGATTGGGACCATAACTCTTAAACCAAACAAGGACCGGGGTTGTAGGCCTTTACCCGAGCAGAACTTAGCACCCTCACCACGCGCCGAAAGAAAATAAAACTAGAAGAGCGAATAAACAAACATCTAATTCATGACCAAACATGCCTACCGGCTAGTGAAACCCAATGGCGAGTTGCTTATGATGCCTATCAACGGCAAGTTCCTAAAAAAGTACTATGTCTAAGCTAGACTTGTTCTCCCCATATCCCCTACGGGGCAACCCAGATGTACATCTCTACACTTTTGGTTATTCATCCCCAGTAAGTGTCTATGAGCAACTTTTTCCCCTTCTTTACAAAGTCCTGTAAAATATATCATCTATATCCAGGAGACCTGGATACGCAATGGATGATGGATCTTAAAGTCTCCCCAGCTGAGCACTCCTCAGGTCCACTTGCACATTCCCGCAATAACCACTCAAAAACCAATCCCGTTAGACGCTAGATATGTTCATATTATCTCTGAGCTATCGTCCCACCAATCTTCCCAGCGGAGCAATCCTCAGGTCTATCTTCATTTTTGGATAAACCACACTCAGCAAATAACTCCTCAGCGAGTTTCCCGGATATTGGTTTACGTCCATATTACCTTTGAACTACTGTCCTAACACTTCTTCCCGGGTGAGTTTGCCATGTCCATATTACCTCTGAGCAAATCTCCCAGGTCTTGGTTATCGATCATCACGTCCATATTACCCCTGATATCGGTTGTCATCCCCACTTATCAATCGTCCTCACCAAGGTACACCAGCGGTGTTAAGTCCATAAAAACTACCACGTCCATATCACCTCTGGCAAGGCTTATCTTAAACTTATCACTTGCACTAACGTGTGCAAAAAGTAATAGTCCACAAAAACTACCACGTCCATATTACCTCTGGCATGGGTTATTCCAAAATATATTGCTTACACTAACGTGCGCAAAAAGTAATGGGTCCACAAAAACTGCCACGTCCATATCACCTTTGGCAGGGCTTGTTCCAAAATCTATTACTTGCAATAACATACGCAAAAAGTAATGGGTCCACAAAATCTATCACGTCCATATTACCTCTGATAGGGATTATTTTCAAATTTATTATTTTCACTCAACGTTTGCAACAAATAATAAGTACACCAAAAGATCCTCCAGTGGGATTTTCTCAAAGGAAGAAAATTTGTCACGTCCATATCACCTCTGGCAAGGCCTATTTCGAACCTATTACTTGCACCCTAGTGCACAAAAAGTAATATGTCCACCAAAGATCCCCAAGTCGAATATTCTTAAAAGGCGACGGTATTGTACTACGTCCATATCACCTCTAGTACAATACCCAAAAGTCCACAACATACAAAATTCTGAAAAAAAAGAGACTTTATTGAATAATATTCAAGATTATGAGTATATATGATAGAAATCCATTATTTTCAAGGGTTTTTCATTAGTGTTCAAGGTCGTGAGTACATATGATGGAAACCTGTTTTAAAGGGTTTTCATGAAGTCTCGCTGATATAAACATTTTTTATTAGAAGCACCCCTCTGTGCTATCGTCGTTAATGACACAAGTCAAGCCCGCAGCAGAACTCATTTCTTTTTGGATCATCCCTCCATAGTGCAAACCTCAGCATATTGAAAGAATCTATACCGACGGATGGAAAGGGAGGAGCAGGAGTAGGCGCTCTATAATCATGCGAGAAGACCGACGACAGGAATGACAATTAATCCAAATTTTGTCATCGACCCCGCAGTCTTCCAGCCGATATCAAATCGCATAAAAGGGAGAAACGCAGTTGGCACGCTGCATGAACAATGACAGCTTAGCACACGATGCAGAATGTTCTTCCTCGTCTCCTGGATCAGTTCTTGGTGAACCGCCACATAAAGTTGGTCTTCACCCCGAACAACGGGTGTTATGATATCCTTCCATGCTTTATCATGAGCCACGCGATGGAGAAGAAAGCTTGCACAAGGAAAATAAATGACATCAGCAAACAAAGACAAAGTTGACAACTATGGGGCGGAGCCTAGTCAGCGCATGAGGTGTCTTCTATGCGGCAGAGCCATGGTGGTTGCATGTCCGGATCGAACTTCCATCCGTGCGACAGAGTCATGGTTGTCGAATGTCTAGGTCGAGCCTTTATTTATGCAGGAGGATCTTACTTGCCGCATGATGGTTGCCCATCCATGCGATAGACTAATGAAGAAAGCATATGCATGTTCGGGATAATCTCTCATCCATGCGGCAAGACTGTATAAAAAGTTTGCTCGTATTATAGAAGATTTCTCGTTAATGCAACAAGACTGTGCATGGCTGTCTCTGTGTCCATGGAATTCTGACACGAAGAACGCAGTGCTCCCCTACCTCTGAATAAAGTACCAAAATCAGGGGGCCAAGGATCAAGATCACCCTTGACAAATTCCTCAGCAAGGAAAGCCGCAGCTATCAACATCCTTCACAAAGAAGAGGAAACGAAGCAAAGAAATGAAGCGCTCTCTCTCCTCCAAGCCACCAATATATAGTCTTCAAAAGCCCTGGGAAGAGATCGAGGCAATAAACCAAAGCAATTATGAGAATGAATCTGACGCCTCAAATTGTGGGATTCACTTTAAATCTTCTTAGAAACCGATGCCTCAAGCCCCGTGTCATGAGACGGCACAAAATCCTAAGAGATCCGCATAAAGATCAAAGAAAATCTTCTTATTTAATGATAGGACAGCCTGTCAGAGACAACTATGCGACAACGAGACTATACGAAAATCCCTTCATATGTGGACAATAGCGCTCGTCCATGCTTCTTTCAAAGTATTCAAAACTTATCATTTTAGAAACTTTGAAGGGGGTCTTATAGAAGCATAAAAATTATGTACACCACATAAAGGTCATGCTCCCTCAACAGAACAATCAAGCCACAGAGAAGCCATATGCGGCCTGAACAGTCAAGCCGCAGAAGAGCCACATGCGGCCTGATCAACCAAATCACAGAAAAAGTTGCATAGTATACTATATGCGGCCTGAACGACCACAGTACAGGGAGGCCGTGTAAGGACCCCCTAACACAGATTTTGATGTTTGTGAGAAGATCTGACACATCACTCATCACTCTGAGATGCTTCGAGGCTCGTGAAGATGATGGCTCAGGAATAGACAACAAGTCACATCAATACATTAATTGCTTCAACAAACGTGCCATACCACGTATCTTACGTATGCAACATCATCAACATGCGGCTTAAGTGTCCATACAACTAAAAAGCCCGACGAGAGTTTGCATACGGCCACACCATCATGTGACCAGAGTGTCCATCCGACCAAGGCCCAAACGAGAGCACGTATGAGACTACAAGACCCATGTGGCCTCGCCATCATGCGGCCAGAGTGTCCATTCGAACAAGGCCAAACAAGAGCACGTATGTTGCTAAAAGACCCATGCGGCCTTGCCAACATGCGGCCAGAGCATCCAGACGACCAACGGCCAAACGAGAGCTAGTACGTGATCGCGCCATCATGCGGCCAAGTTGCTATACGACCTCCAGCTCACAAGATCTTCTAATTACAACTGCAAAGATCTTCGGACAGTTGGTGCTGACTACGTGTCCAGCTGACCAAGTCACGCACACAACAGGTTGGTAATAACCCCGAGATATCTTCAAAAGAATATCTCAACCAAGACCACGTGACAATCGGCCCCTGGCATATGGCGACAGTTGCAACCATATTCTGTTGAAAGCGCCTTATACGGTCACCAAACAGAGGCATATGCGGCATCCATAGCCCATCAGCACGATAGCTATAAATAAGAGCAAATTGAACATTCTAAAGGCGAGCTTTTTTCTTCTGCTTCAAAGAGAAATCACATCACCCCCGACCAATACAGAGAGAGAGAGCATACCGAGACGAGCGAAGAGAGAACGTAAGCTTCCTCAGCCTGCATCAAATTGTCCACGGAGTAAAGGAGATGTCATAGCACTCATTATCCATCACCACACCCCAGAATCAAATATATTGTACTTAGATTGTCAGTCCAGGACCCCTTTGTACTTTCTTTTGTTTGTTAGTTAAATCAAGTTCTTTTTAGAACTTTCGAATTTAATGACGAACAAGATGACGACTATGCCGGGGACGTATTTCTCCACTGATGAGAAAGTTATGGCACAATCCGATGCAGACAAGCTCGGATCCACTCAAAGGATGCACTACCAGAATAAGTCAATTTAGCGACATAAAAAAATATCGCTAAATGGCAAAAAAATGTCGCTAAATAATTTTAGCAACGTTTTGTTGAAGTCCCAGTTAAACTAGTCGCTGACAGAAAAAACGTCGTCAAACGTCGCTATTCTGACGTTTTCTAGCGACATATACGAGTCGTTATATTAGCGACGTGCAACGACGCAACGTTGCTAAATTAGCGACGTGTATTTTTGTCGCTATATGTCGCTAAATTAGCGACGTAGATAGCGACGTTAGTAGCGACGTAAATAGCGACTTTTATAGCGACTCATTTAGCGACGTTGTGCGACTAATTTAGCGACGTTATTATGACCTGGCAATACTGCCAAGTCAGCAGTTTGCGATAGAGAGCGGCTTGTTTAACGATGTGTGTAGCGATGTATTTAGCGACGAATATAGTGACGTAATTAGCGACGTGAGTAGACGTTGCAAAACGTCGCTAAAACATCGCTAAAGATACAGTGCAAAAATAAAAATATATGAATACTGAATTATTTCCAAACTATTCTTCCTGCAGTTTATGAATTAATAATTTGTACTAATAGACCCGGAGTAACCCTCCGTTGAATTTGCTGGGTTCGTCGACCCCCTTCGATTGAACACTCAACACCGGTAAATTAACATATATTTAATATAAATAATATAATAAAATTTGAAGAAAATAAAATATTGAGATTATAAACCGAATTAGAAGAAAATATCGTCGTAAAGAATACAGGAAATATCCACACAACTGAATCTGAAAGCCTCGTCCTAAATAATATAAGAAATAAAAAATAAAAAATAATCATAAACAACTAAATATCATAGGTCTGAAACACAAACAATTAATAAACGGTACTAACTAGGACTACTGCGGATCTGCAGGAGGATGACCACCGGCGCGCATGAAGGATAAGAACAGATCATACTGCTCCCGTGAAATGGACATCGATGTCGATGGAGAAGGAAGTGACGTCGGTGGAGTCTGTGTCGTTGTAGGCGCACCAAGAGGACGTATCCGCTCCAACTCTGCTAGTCGCTGGTTGTATAAATCCATGGTAGATAACAGCCTCGTACTGCTATGAACCATTTAATCCTGCATCATCGTCAGCCTCTCGTCCATGGACAGCTGTGATGCATGCAGCTAAGTCACGCTGTGCTCTATCGACGCTCTAAGATCAACTGTCAAATCTCGGAGCTCCCTGATGCTGCGCTCGAGCATATCAAATCGTGCGATGAGCGTCGCATCGTTCGCCTATGGGTGGACAGGGGCTGCTCCTCTATCCTTCGCAGCAACTCGTCACGGAGAGATGCAATCTGATGGTCAACGGCTGCCTGGAGTGGGGCCGACGATTGCGAGGGCTGTGTGGAATGCGCACTTGTTGTGGAGGCCCTAGATGACTGCGTCGCAACAAGGGCGCCATAGGATTCCGTACCGTAGTACGTACCCCTCTGGAGATCACCAGCGGTTGTCACCCGTATCTCGTCCGCCGACGGAGCTGGAGAGGACTGCGAGAAAGTACCAGCCTCTCCCGATGTAGGTGCACTAGCAGTCGCCCGCTCATGCAGCCAACGATACTCGAGCTAGAAAAGTTTGGATACTGGATAATTGCCTAAGTTATATTAAAATTAACACAAAGTAAAGTAATACTTACATAGGTTTGGGAGGCCCTCTCATCAATGAGATTTCTGCCCTTTCGATGGGTGGCTGTAAAACCCCTAATTTTTAAACCGTATTAATTATTTAATTAATTATTTAATTGATTTATAGAATTTATTAGCTAATTAGAAGTTATAGAATTTATTTAATTTTTATTTTGACGTGATTGTGCAATAGTGGATTTATGGAGCAATTATATTTTTTTCTTAATTTTTTCATTTAGGAGACCATGTGGACAGTTGATAGATTTATTGTATGCACCAATATAAATTTCTTGAATTATATATATATATATATATATATATATATATATATATATATATATATATATATATATATATATATATATATATATATATATATATATATATAAAGTTTATTAATAGAAAAGAATAAAAGAAATAGTAATAAATAGTATAATAATAATTATTATTATTATTATTAGTAGTAGTAGTAGTAGTAGTAGTAGTAGTAGTAGTAGTAATAATAGAAATGAAATAAGAAAAAGATTAGAAAAGAAAAAGAATAAAAGAAAAGAAAAGAATGGAAAAGAAAAAGAAAAAGAAAAAGAAAAGAAAAAGGAATTAGAAAAAAGAATTAGACGAACCCTAACCCACTAATAACTAAACCCTACCCATTACCTATTCCTACCAAAATCCATTAGCAAAACAAAACCCAAAATCCTATAAACTAAATATTTGGCGTTTGTGAAGAAATTGTTGAGCTCACAAGCCCCCAACCAAAAGTATATATATATATATATATATATATATATATATATATATATATATATATATATATATATATATATATATATATATATATATATATATATATATACAGGGGCGGAGCCAGGATTTTAGAGTAGGGTGGGCTAGCTAGTAGTTCCTATAAGATTCTAAAAATTTATGCCAAAAATTCGACAGACTTTTCTTTGTAAATTCGATTATTCGACAGAATTTTTTTTTTAAATTTATGCCTAAATTTTGGTAATGTTTACTAATTGATAATTTTTTACCAAATATAATTGCTTCCATCTATTCCAAAGATATACTATGTATTTCAAAAAAGAATACTAGGAAGCAAGAATCTGAAAATAAAAGCCAAAACTTTGAGAAAAAAGTACTCTTGCACTCCAAGTTGTTAGGCACCAAGTAAAGTATGAACATTTGCATTTTCAGGTGACAACTGAGCAGCTTACTTGAACAACGAAACAACCTGAAAAGATATATAAGATCAGCTTTTAGAAGATAGTACATATAAATCTATCAGGTCCATTTGCAATAGGTTTCAAGAAGATAACTATAAAGACTTGATTTCATATAGAAGATTGAAAATTATAGAAATAACCAAACAGCTTATGTAAAGAAACAACACACTTAAAATATTTTTCTTAGACCATAAAAAAGCCTAGACATATAGGTAAAATGATTCAATTCATTACTAGGAATCATATTCATATTTACAATTTTAAGACTCTAAGACAGTAAAAATAAATGACATACAAATATAATGAAAAATTGAATTAACAGCAGTTAAATTTTGAACAAGTTTTCAAATTCTAATAAACACATGGATTGTTACTGCATACAACCTCCTTCAAAATCTGAAGTTGTAACTAACAATCCAAACTATATTCCCTTTGTATGTCAATTAAATATAACTACTAAAGATAAGTACATTGAGTAAAATTTGATAAATCTTCCATAGCTTTCATGAAATATCTATGAGTAGATTTGGGTCCTCCCATGTGTGTCAAAAACGTACATCGACTCCCCTCATTAACTCTCTTCCAATTTTTAAACCCATCGACAGTCAATGTGCAATGGAGAGCATTATCATTTTGCAAAAGATAACGTGAAAAATAAAATGTTGCATCATTTGAACGAGAGTACTCTAACCAATAAAATTGTTGGAACCAAGAGTATTGAAATCGACGAAACTGTTTTCCGAACTAAGACGGTGGAAATGTTGTCAATTTTGGCTGATATAGACTCATTTTGATATACGTCCGTACGATCTCATTCAAGAGAATTTAATTCACCTATAACCTCATCCATATGATCAACCCTTGGGGTTGAAACATTAACATTCGAAGGAGGGGAAAACTTTCACTTCCTTATGTTTCACCCCTTGGTTTAAAGAATGAAAAAAAGAATTTTTCTTTCTCTTGTTTTCTTGATTTTTCATTATATTCCAAAGGCCTATTAAATAGTGAATTAAAATCAAACCAAATACAAAATATTTATGGGTTAGAATTTTACAAAAATTTAATTCAAATGAGGATGGTGATGATGATAGGGTTTTACCAGAGGAGATGAAGAGGGAGACTAGGAGAGCCGAGAGCGGGAGGGGGCCGAGGGGCTGCAGCGTCCTGGTCGCCGGTTGGACTGGAGTGTGGAGAAGGGGAGCACCCGAAGCATCTCGGTCGTGGGTCGCGGCCTCGCGGGTCTCCGGTCATCGGTCGCGGGTCATTGTATAATAAATCCTAGACTATGAGAAGAGAGTGAGAGAGTCGGGGTCTGAGGTCTCTGGACTCAAATGATTCACTCTTCACATCTGTTGATTGGTATAAATGGTGAGCTTTATGGAGTATTGGGTGGGCCATAAGCCTATACTAGCATATATATATATAAAAGTTTGCTATTTTTTTTTCACTGGGCTTAGCATATATATGAAAAAAAGTTTGCTAATTTTTTTTTTTACTAGACTTGGCATATATAAAAAAAAAAAAAATTTGCTGTTTTTTTTTTTTGCACTGGGCTATATATATATATATATATATATATATATATATATATATATATATATATATATATATATATATATATATATATATATCAAAAGAGAGACAAAGAGTCGACTGTTTGTGTTTATGGAGAACTTGTATATTAATTATTAGACCATCAATATTATCCGGATCCGGCTAGCTATACAAATGATCTTTTGCTTTTTTGTTACGAAATACCAAATGTCAACATCGACTAGCTAGCTCCTACGCTTTCAAAAAGTTGAAGATGAAGTAATTGGGACTATGCTATGAACAATGGCATCTAATGCCGGATGGCCGTCTCCATTCATAAACCCTAACAAACCTACACTATAACAGAGCAAATTAACATAACTGATCATAGAGATAATTAACTAGCTCAGCCATGCTTCCTATCAATATTCTCATGATCTTCTCCCTCGGCCTCTTCTCCTCTTCTTACGCCTCTGACTTCTGCGTGGCCGACCTTGAGGGTCCCAAGACCCCCTTTGGCTACACCTGCAAGAAGTTCTCCAATGTCACAGTCGACGACTTCGTGTACTCTAAGCTAGGGGAGCCGGCCAACTTCTCTACTACCAAGAGTACATTTTTCATTCGTGCCATATACGTAGAACAGTTTCCGGGGCTCAATGGCCTCGGCATGACTGCCGCGAGGCTCGAGCTGGCCGTCGGCGCTGTGATGCCCCTCCACAACCGCCGAGGGGCCAACCAGATCCTCTTTGTCACCGAGGGGACGATGGGTTGCGGCTTCATAGCATCAAATAACACAGTGTACTACAAAACCCTAAAGATGGGAGAAGCTATGATAGTTCCACAGGGGATGCTGCAATTCCAGGCATGCATGCATTAAGAATTATGATATGAATTTAATTACGGTTGTTTAGTACCAGAATCTCATATAATAGTTGAAATTATGATTTTGGTTTTCAATTTGTCTGACATTAGTGTTTGGATATTAAAATGAATGTTCACTTGTCTACGTGAATAGTGATTTTAAGACCCAAATACTAACCTTAGACAATTTGAAAATCCATATCCTAATTTCAACTATTATATGAGACCCAAATCCTAAATAACCCATTTAATTATGCCATCCTAGATTGAGTTCAAAAATGCTCTTAACTAGTAAAATTTTCATAGCATACTAAATACTTACAAAATAAAAATCTCAACTGTCGGTAAAATTTTATGATTTTTTTTTTTTAGGATATACTGAAATAACATGTTCACTTCTTGCTAAGTATAATCTATGGTAGATTATATAAGAAATATTTTTTTTTCTCAATGGAGATAATTAATATGAGTTTAATTAGGATTTATTTTATAACCAAATTGTAAGTTACATTACAAAATAATCATTTTCTCAATTAATACCAAATTAATTAATTTGTGGCAGGTGAACGAGGGTGAGACGAGAGCAGTGGCTCTTGTGACCTTCAGTAGTACAAATCCAGGGTTTCAGGTAACAGGCTGGGCATTGTTCAACAACAACCTACCGACATCGCTACTACAGAAAATCTCTTTCATCGATGAGGCAGAAATAGAGAAGATTAAAAAAATATTTGCAAACCTTAATGGCTAAGTGTGAGCCCATAATTGGTTTGGAAGATGCGTTGTGTCCTATTAATGTGTTAGCCAATAAACTTCCTTAATAGCTAAGGAAATTATATATGTGATGAACCAAGCTGTTTACATTAATGAAGAGCATGTAGTACATTTGGTGCAACGCGTTCTGGATTATCTACGGTTCTATATATGGTGTTTTAACTTAGATTATTCAGTGGGACTTACTCACCACGAGCGAGTAGTGAATCTTGAATTTCCTCCACTAGTATCATGATACACCATTAAGACTAAATTAGATTAAAAACAATTGAGAGTGGTACGTGGTGTATCATTGCACTGTTTAAGGCTCACACCACCATCACATGGTGAACCTTGTAGTAAAATAGTCCAGTAAAGAGGAAACAGGACACAAGTTTTGTGGAGGATGAATAGACTTGGTGATCTTTTTATTAAATAAAATGGTAGCTATATATAGTTGAACATTTGATGTAAAGAGATAGACTAAATAAAAGATATATCAAAGTTGTTTCAACAAACAAAACAACTTATCAATCTAAACAAACTAACAATCTAAACCAACTAACAATATTATCACCAACAATCACTCCCTTAATCTTGTTGCATCAATGCTTCACTTTCTGCACCCGGATCTTCTTGTGCATCTCGAGGAACTTTAATCGTCTAAGTGATTTATTCAAGATATCGGCGAGCTGATCATTTGTGTTTACATATTCCACTTCAATCTCCCCTCTCTCCACACATCCACGAATGAAATGGTACCTCATGTTATTGTGTTTACTCTTGTCATGGTAGACTGGATTTTTCCAGAGTGCGATTGCCGACTTATTATCTACCTTGAGTAATACTTTGCACTTCGTCTTCTTCTTCAGATCTTCTAGCAACCGATCGAGCCATATTCCTTGACAAGCAGCAGTTGACGCAGCTATGTACTCTGCCTCACAGGATGATAACGCCACGATCTTCTGCTTCTGCGACAACCAGCTAATAATGTTGTCTCCACGGAAGTAAGCGACTCCGGATGTGCTCTTGCGATCATCTATGTCACCAGCTAAGTCGCTGTCACTATAGCCGACCAAGCATGGTTCTTCCTGATCTTTTCTCACATAAAAACACCCAAAATCAACTGTACCCCAAATATACCTGAGGATTAGTTTCACTGCCGTCATGTGCTGCGTAGTTGGTTCTTCCATGAATCTGCTTGCTATCCCGACCGCATAAGCTATGTCTGGTCGTGTATTCACCAAATATCTCAGACAACCAATGATACTTCTGTAGTATATTGTGTCGATAGGAGGATTTTGGCTCACTTTGCTCAATTTTAGTCTCGGTTCCATTGGAGTTTGACTTGGATTGCAATTCGACATCCCATTCTTCTTAAGTATCTTGGCAGCATACGTGGATTGACACAATGCAATTCCTTGGGGTATTTGAGATACCTCAATCCCCAAGTAGTAAGACAGCAGCCCGAGATCACTCATGTTGAACAACTATTTCATCTGTGTCTTGAACCTTGCAATCTCCACGTTGCTTGATCCTGTGATAATTAGGTCATCAACGTACATGCCGACCAACAAGCTTGAGTCATCCAAGCTTCTCTTGTATACGGCATGCTCCAAAGGGCACCTCTCGAAGCCAAGTGACATCAGGCTTTTATCGAGTTTGGAATTTCATGCACGAGGAGCTTGATGAAGGCCATAAGGTGCTTTCTTCAGCTTTAGCACTTTGTGTTCATTGCCCTGTTCAACATAGCCAGGAGGTTGAGATACGTATACCTCTTCACAAATTTTGCCGTTGAGGAACGTCGATTTGACGTCCATATGATGTACCTCCCAACCTTCTTGAGCAGCTAAGGCAATGAGTAGCCATACCATCTCAAGTCTCGTTACCGGTGCAAATACTTCTTCGAAGTCCACTCCCTGTTTTTGCATATACCCTTTTGCAACAAGGCACGCTTTGTGCTTGATCACGCTCCTTGTGGATCCTTCTTCAGTTTATAAACCCACTTCAGGTCAATAGGACTATGTCCACTCGGTAGATTTGTGATCTCCCATGTCTCGTTGTCTTCAATAGCGGCCAATTCTTCCTCCATTGCTCGTCGTCAACATGCTTGTTTCTCGGCTTCGGCAAAACTCGCAGTCTCCTCCGCACCTAGCATACATAGCCCAACTTCTTCCATCGGTGTTGTGGCATCGTACACCTCTTGGATAGATCGATAGCGTGGTTGACGTGGTTGACCTCCTATCATCAAAAAAGTAGCAGCAGCGGCATCGTCCGCTACACTCGATACTGTCGAAGAAGAAGTGACAATAGCGGCTCCCCCCGAAGCTGCCCCATCGCGTGGAACAGCAGCAGCCGCAGCAACCGCATGTTGCTTGTCATTGTCACCGTCTTCCTCATCTCCTGTGCTGCCATGCTTCTCAAGTAGCACGATGAATGTGTTCTCCGAGGTAGGACAGTCCCCTGGTGCTGAGTCCCAATTCTACTCCCTCTCTTCCTAGAATACCACATCCCGTCTTACATGCAACTTCTTCGCAACTGGGTCATAAACTCGATAGGCCTTGGATCCAGTTTCATAGCCAAGGAACACCATTTGAGTGCCCCTATCAGCCAACTTCTTGAGATGTGACATCACAGTTTTCACGTGCGCCACACAACCAAAAGTTCGGAAATGACGCACCTTTGGTTTCTTGAGATACCAAGCCTCATATGGAGTCTTTCCTACCAGACTTCGCGTCGCCGCCCGGTTAAGAAGATGTACGGCCGTCGCCATTGCTTCTCCCCAAAAGATTCCGGACACCTTCTTGCTTTTTAGAAGACTCTGTGCCATGGCAAGGACGGTTTGATTTCTTCGTTCGACTACACCATTTTGCTGTGGAGTATATGGTGCGGTGAGAAACCTTTTAATTCCCAGGTCCTCACAATAGCGGCTAAACTTCTTTGATATGAATTCGCCACCTCTGTCAGTTCGGAGCCCCTTTAACTTGCGATCCACCTCCATTTCGGCATTTGCTTTTATTTTCTTGAAAGCACTCAATGCCTTATCTTTGTTTCTGAGAAAATCTACCAACATATATCGAGTGAAATCATCAACAAGTAGAAGAAAATATATTTTACCTTCCGAAGTTGCTGGAGAGATTGGCCCACACAAATTCCCATGTACGAGCTAGAGTGGCTTCTCTGCCCGATACGATGACTCCTGAGGGAATGGTGTACGTCGTTGTTTGCCTACCATATATCCCTCGCATAGCTGGTCAACATGCTCAATAGGCGGCATTCCCTCCACCATCTTGTTTTGCGTCATATTTTGCAATGATTGGAAGTTTAGGTGCCCGTACCATGCATGTCACAACCATGCGTCCTCGTTGTATCTTGTCAGCAAGCACACCGGTTGAGTTAGACTCAGGTTGAGAATATACAACCGGTTACTCGACCGTTTCACCTTCGCCATCAGCCGCCTTTGTCGGTCGAACATGCATAAGACCCCGCCTTCCATGATCATCTTGCATCCTTGTTCATCAAGTTTTCCTAAGCTTGCAATGTTGGTATGGAGCTTTGGAATGTAGTATACGCCGGTCAGGACCTTATGTTCTTCATTTTGGCATTTGAATAACACATCACCACGGCCAAAAATGTCAACAACAGACCCATCTCCGAATCGCACCTTACCTTTTACTGATGTATCAAGTTCGATGAAATTCTTTCTACATCCCGTCATATGATTGGTAGCCCCTGTGTCAAGATACCATAGGTGGTTCTCGTCCTTCTCGTTGCCTTTTAATCTTTGTTGTACCTTCTCTTCATGGATCTGCACTTTTTCCTCATAAAGCATGGCCATGAGCAGTGTTAGTTCATTTTCTTCTATCTTCTCGGCTAGGTGAGCCCTTTCCTTCTTGTTAGAATGACATTCAGAGGTGAAGTGCCCATAACTTTGACAATTGTAGCACTGTACCTTGGTCTTGTCGAACCTTCTTCCACGGTGATTGAGAGTCGTCCCGTGGTCGCCATTGCTTCGTCCAGCGGTCCCATGGTCGCCATTGCTTCGTCCATGACTTTGGCCACGCCCGCGACCATGACAACGACCTCGAGTGTCGTTACCATGTCGCCACTCACCAGCAGATCCTTCGCCTGACGCTTTTGTATCTCGCGCCTTCCACTCGGCTCTAGACAACAGGACTTGCTCCTCACCGTTGTTACCAGTACCTCATAACCGTTCCTCGTGTGTCTTTAGACGGCCGATGAGCTCCTCTACGGTCATCGTTTTGAGGTCACAGAACTATTAGATCGTTGATACGATCTGTAGGAACTTCGATGGCACTACCCGAAGAAATTTCTTCATGACATAGGTCTCGTCTACCTTGTCGCCCAATGCACGGATCTTGTTGACCATAGTTGTCAACTTTATGGCAAAGTCATCAATCGTTTCTGCCTTCTTCATGCGGAGAGTCTCAAACTCATTCTTTAGAGTCTGGATATTTGCCTCCCGGATGCGCTCGGCGCCCATGTGCATTATTTGTAGCATTTTCCACGCCTCTTTAGCCGTCTCCTTTTCGGCCAGTAGAAGCAGCGTCACCTCCAGGATCGCTTGATAGATGGCAGAAAGGGCTATCTTATCTTTCCTTGCTTCAACCGTCACCTTCGAGTCGATAGGTGCAATGGCGTCCCATACTCCTTGGGCTTGCATATACACCTTCATCTTGATCGCCCATGCTCCATAGTTGCTCTTCGTGAGCATTGGATATTGGAATGTGATCTTCGACGACTCCATAGCTTCTCTGTTCCTCAACCCGAGTTCTGATACCAAATGTAGTAAAATAGCCCAGTAAAGAGGAAACAGGACACAAGTTTTGTGGAGGATGAATAGACTTGGTGATCTTTTTATTGAATAAAATGGTAGCTATATATAGTTGAACATTTGATGTAAAGAGATAGACTAAATAAAAGATATATCAAAGTTGTTTTAACAAACAAAATAACTTATCAATCTAAACAAACTAACAATCTAAACCAACTAACAAGATTATCACCAACAAACCTGTCCCGGTGAATAATTTCCCATACTTTTACCTTATAGATAAAGGTTGTCGTGAGACTATTACTTGTGTAGAAGCATAAAAAATATGCAGGCCGCATAAAGGTCATGCCCCCTCAACAAGCCGCAGAGAAGTCACATGCGGCCAGAACAATCAGACCACAGAGAAGCCACATGCGGCCTGAACAGTCAAGCCACAGAAGAGTCACATGCCACCTAATCAACCAAGTCGCAGAGAAGCCGCATAGTATACTATATGCGACCTGAACGACTACAGAGCAGGGAGACTGCATAAGGACCCCCTGACACAGATTCTGATGTCTGTCAGAAGCTCTGACACATCACTTATCACTCTGAGACACTTCGAGACTCGTGAATACGGTGACTCAGAAAAATATAATAAGTCACATCAGTGCATTAATTATTTCGACAAACGTGCCATGCCACGTGTCCTACGTATGCAACCTCGTCGCCATGCGGCTTAAGTGTCCATTCGACCAAAAATCTCGACGAGAGTTTGCATGTGGCCACGCCATCGTGCGGCCAGAGTGTCCATCCGACCAAGGCCCAAACGAGAGCATGTATGCGGCTACAAGACCCATGCGGCCTCGCCATCATGCGGCCAGAGTCTCCATTCGACCAAGGCCAAACAAGAGCACGTATATGGCTACAAGACCAATATAGGCTCCCCAACATGCGGCCAGAGCGTCCAGAAGAAAAACGGCCAAACAAGAACTCGTATGCGACTGCGCCATCATGCAGCCGAGTTACTATGCGACCATCTCACAAGATCTTCCTATTACAACTGTAGAGATCTTCGCACAGTTGGTATTGACCATGTGTCCAGCTAACCAAGTCATGCACACAACGGATTGAAAATAATCCTGAGATCTCTTCAACAGTATATCTCAACCAAGACCATGTGATAATCAGTCCATGGCATGCGGCGACTGTTGCAACCATATTTTGTTGAAGGGGCCTTATGCGGACATCAAACAGAGGTATATGCGGCACCCATAGTCCATCAGCATGATGGCTATAAATAGGAGCAACTTGAACGTTCTAAAGGCGGCCTTTTTCTTCTGCTTCAGAGAGAAAGCACATCACCCCGCCAATATAGAGAGAGAGCATACCGAGACAAGGGAAGAGAGAACGTAAGATTCCTCACCCTGTGTCGGATCGTCCATGGAGTAAAGGAGACGTCATAGCACTCATTGTTCATTGCCACACCCCAGAATAAAATATATTATACTTAGATTGTCCATCTATGACCCCTTTGTACTTTCCTTCTTTTGTTAGTTAAATCAAGCTCTTTTTAGAAATTTTGAATTTAATGGCGAACAAGATGATGACTCTGCTGGGGACATATTTCTCTACTGATGAGAAAGCTATGGATGCCATGTGGGGGTATTTTTCTAGGAGAAAAAATGATTAACTCCTCATGAAAGTATTTATGTTTTTTGTCATGCTCTTGGAATTATTTCCATAGGATAGCAACTCGGACTCGGACTTGGGCTCAAGGGCGCAAAGTGGCGCTTTGTTGGCGCACTTTGCACTTAGCAAGGCGCTTGTGCGCTCGTTTTATGCGCGAATTTTATGCTTGGGTTGCATGCGCGAGTTTTATGCTCTGGTTGCATGTGCGTGTTGCATGAGCGGGTGTTGAACGGACTATGCATTAGGCTGCGATTGTGGGATATTGTCATGCCCCAATCTCCCGCAAGCTCAATCGTCCCTGCTGAACATGAATCACCATGTTGCAGCGCTCCCGCAGGACAACCGTTCTCATCGGGACGTGATATCGTACGAGCCTGGAGTTGCGCTCATATAAGGCGATGTTGTCAAACAACAAAGTTATCATCGAAATGACCAAGTTGCAGTGAAAGTCAAGTATTGTGTACCAAGCACACATCAGAGTATACACAACGAAGCTCTCGATAGGATCCAAATAAAATGCCATAAAGGAGAATGCCACAAAGGCAATGTAATACTCTTGCTCTTTCTCTATCCCACAAAGGTACTTACCATTCATACATCATGTCCCGTATATCCAAGCAGCGCCACTACACCTGCGTATATGAAATAATGCCCACAAACGTGGATCAGTACACAGCCGTACTGGTGAGAGGGGTAACCCACTCGTCTAAGCCGACACTAAGTAAAATAGTGAATGCAAACAGTTATATGGTGATATTTCTAGTTGAATCCTAGATTTATTTTATGGCATAGGTATGGCATGTTAAGGAAAGCTGTAAATCAAGTTAAGCATGCAAGCATTCAACTCAAGCCAATAGACAAGCAAATATAGCCAACTCGAAGGAAACTAGCATGCAAACCGTCCTACTCAAACCCAAGCAACACGAAAACCTATCGAACCATTATCCAAGCCTCAATATACATCCTCAATCCAAACCTTATAATCCAATCTTTGATATGCACACTCTTGCCGAGATAAGGTGCCAGCCGCCTACGCGAAAGCACAAACCAAACCAAAGTAAAGCAAACCAACTCTTATCTTTATGAAGTCATTGGCCAAGCCATAAAGGACTTTGATCGGACTGATCAAGTACAGTTCTACCCGATCTAGACCGGGTAGCTAGCCCACATGGTCGTATCGAACTACCGACACCGCGCCCAAGGCACGTTACCATTGTCTCCTCCATGGCCGAACGGTCCCGGTGCTCCGGAGCCTATCCCGTTCGAGGAGACGAAACCCTGTGCAACACAGGTTGTCTGTGATCGATGCAGACACCAAGTAGGTATGACGAGAGGATCGAACATTCTCGCCCCACCAAACGATCCTAGACTCATCCAACCAACTATCCAACCAATTATCTATAACCATTCTTCCAACATATAGCCCAAGGCACAAATCTTAAATTATCCCCATAGGCACTATGCAGCTTCTCGACACAGTATTTCCAATTGGTACAACACCCCTCGCTCAAAACAATCCTGTGGCATAATGCCCCAACAGTGGCACAATGCCCTCGCCGATGCAGTTGTTCGATTTTGAACCACAACTGCACGTTTTGCTTGACAAAGCACCCAAGTGATACTCATGCATGGATGCACGCTCGCTCGCTCGAATTCCCGATATTCCAACCAAGATGTATAATTCCAACTGTTTCTCCAACTGCCCTAAATGTATAAATCCAACTCTAGCTCCAACTATCCAACGCGAAAACCAATTCAAGCTACAAACCTATCCAAGCAAACGACGTACGCTCCATGCACGCCACAGTGTAGTGATTTCCAAGTTCCAGTCCAAGTGTTCAAACCTTTACGTGTGTTCCATATTATTAGGCATGAAGGAGTAGAGGATAAGGGACAGAGCCCACTCACCAAGTTTGATTCCGTTAAGCATCTTGTCCTGCCGATACGGCCAATCCCTTGAATCCATGGTCCGATGCAAAGCACGATCTACTCAATTAGTATGACCGTACGAGCAGATCATGCTCTCCAAATCATCCGAACGATCGGAATAAGAAAGACGGCATTATCGCTCCAATCCAGCTAAATCAGTACTGCTCTGAACGAATACCTGATTCTCATCGAACTCTGCTAGCGATCTGCACATGAAACCAACTCAAATAAATACTTGTTCCCAAATCCAACAAATTAAAATATAACTAGCTATTGCCTCATTTAATCCGACTCAGCGTAACGCACCATGCAGTTACGGGGCATTACAGATATCAATTTTGTATATTGGCTTTTTGGTCCCACATCGGAAAGAAGAGGATGATGGGCTTCCATCATTCCCTATATAAAGAATCATCTAGCCTCCTTTTGAGACAAACCAAAAAGTTGAGAAAGAGGAGTCCAAAGGAGTCTGTTCGAGTCACACAAAGAGGAGAATACGAGCGTTCCAGAAGTTCTCATGTGAACTTGCTGGGTCCTGGGAGCATATAGTCGATAGAGGACGAATCTTGCTTTAAGCAAAGGTGGTCTTCACCGCCCCAAGAAGAAGAATTTTTTATTCTGTCTTCTTCTCACTTTTCTTCTTGGGTCATTCTGTCTGATTGCAAGTACATTTTGTAAGAAAGAACGAAGGTAGTTTTTATTTTATTATAACTCTGTTATGTCCGTCTGCAACTACAATTGTAAGATGGTTAATTCTGATTCTTTTGTAATCTTGAGAGCAAGTTGTAATTAGAATCCTTATATAGTTCTTCGTGAAAATCGAGAATAGTCAGAGTGAAAACTTTTGTGTGAACCTCTGATCTCGACCACACGTTCTTTCATCTTTGGTTAAGCCTTGGGACTAACAATCTCAAAGCAAGTTCCGAATAAAGATGGGGAACATTCGTTCAAGTCTTCTGAACACAAGTTTTCACAAACTTTAGAAGATTGACGGAATTTACTTCGAACATTTGGATGAGGGAAGGAGTCATTTATCAAATGTTGAAAGTGAGTTGTCGGTACCTACCATTTTCCAGGATGGAGGAGATAGCGACTGAAAGACGCACATTCCAGTTAGAAAGAAGATTACAAGATTACCAAGGATTGCAGAATATGCGCACAAGGGGCAGACCTTTGCACATGACAGGACTTGGCGCTTTCCAAGACTTGGTGCATGGCAGCGCATTGGAAGTCTTGGCGTCTTGGCGCATGGCAGAGCTTGACACATAGTGTCTCAATGCGCATGATGGTCTATGTGCATGCAGGACGCGCATGAAGGCTTATGCGCATGGATTGATGCATGGTTGCTTATGTGCATGGATTAGTGCATGAAGGCTTATGCGCATGGATTAGAGCATGAAGGCTTATGCGCATGGATTGGCATATGGTGTCTTATGCGCATAGATTGACGCATGGTGGCTTATGCGCATGGATTAGCACATGGTGGCTTATGTGCATGGATTGGCGCATGGTGGCTTATGCACATGAAGGTCGCTTCACTATACAGGACTTGACACATGGCTAAAATTGAAAATTGGAAGTAGAACCAATTCGAACCAATATAGCAAGGTATAACTAAACTTGATTCCTTTGATTACTTAACTTGGTTGCTATGATTGCACAGGTTAAGTCCTATGGCGTGGTTGCTGACCAGTGGATGAAAACTGGTGCATCTAGCCACATGTGCTTTAGGAAGATCTGTTGATCAAGGTTGAACCTTTCAGTGGTGAAGGTCCTGATGGCAAGCAAGGATCAAGAAGAGGATCTGAGAATTGGGACAATGGTTCTAAACTTCAAGAAGTTACAGTCAAAATATGTTATTGAGAGTAGGAACCGACGCAGAGTGATGTGAATTATTGGTGTTGAGGTAGCTCGAAGTACGGAAGTATTTTTTCGTGTCAACGAAAATATACACTTGACATTATCTGTGAGATAGGATTGTTGGGGGCAAAACCCGTAAGCTTTTTCATGGAACAACATCATCAACTGGCATGCTTAACAAGTCAACTTTTGTCTGATGGGGAAGCATATCGACGTCTTGTGGGACGGCTGATATATCTTTCGTTTACTCGGCCGGATTTGGCTTATGTTGTTCACATCTTGTCGCAATTTATGCATGAGCCCCGACATGATAATTGGGATGCGACTGATTTATCTTTCATTTACTCGGCCTGATTTGGCTTATGTTGTTCACATCTTGTCGCAGTTTATGCATGAGCCTCGACGTGATCATTAGGATGCGACTTTGAGGGTTGTTAGATATTTGAAGGATTTTTCTGGTCAAGGCATTCTTCTTCGCTCTGACTGTGATTTGCGGCTCCGGGGGTGGTGTAATTTTGATCGGACCAGTTGTCCCATCGCACGACGCTCTTTGTCTAGTTGGTTGATTTTTCTTGGTGATTCGTCCATCCTTTGGAAGACGAAGAAACAGGTGACGGTGTCCCGTTCTTTGGCTGAAGCGGAGTACCATGCGATGGGCGGCGGTCACATGTGAGCTTAAGTGGCTCAAGGGGTTGCTTGGCAGTTTGGGGGTGCAACATTCGTGTGTTATGAATTTGTTTTGTGATAGTCAATATGCTTTACATCTTGCGCAGAACCCAGTTTTTCATGAGCGCACAGAACACATTGAGGTGGGTTGTCATTTTTTTGTGGGATGATTTTCTTGCTGGAGTTATTCGCACATCTCATGTGCCAACGGATGGGCAACTGGCGGATGTTTTCACCAAAGCTTTGGACAAACGGTAATTTGAGTTTCTTTTGCGCAACTTGGACATTTATGACTTGCATGCTCCAACTTGAGAGGGGGGGTATTGGAATTAAATTATATCATTAAATTGTATTAATGGTGATTAGCTATATATGGTGATTGACTGGCTATATATGGTGATTGGCTGGCTATATATGGTGATTGGGATATTGAGATTAAATTGTATTTATGGTGATTGGCCATGTGACTTAGGTCCCAAGTTGATATGTCGATGTATATATATATATCATGATGAATAAAATACCTAGAATATTATCTTCTATCATTTCTTCACATATGGGGATAAGAATGGCCATTATTTACTTCACCCAAAGATCAAGGGTGACTTGGGTACTAGAAATCCTGAAATAAGCAATGGTTACAAAGCTAGCTTTCAAATCCAAGTTTGGAATGGGTTTCTCTATTTATAAAGGTTAAATATCTTAAGGGAGGTGATTTCTGGTCGGCTGAACTCTCCTCTTCCTCTTCGTGCTTCTGGGCGAGCATTCTCTACAATAATGTCTATTGGCCCGTTGGTGATGGTACTTCTATAAATACATGGACGGACCGGACCCATGGGTCCCTAGTTTGCCATCCATCGTACAGAGTCCAAGGCTTAGCGGGTGTTAATCTAAGAGTGACCAGAGTCTGTGATCTCCTATTACAGGGTTGCTATAATTGGAACATAGTTTTGTTCACATACCCGGACTTCACCAACTGGAAGCTACTGTGGAAATTACATCACATGATCTATCCCAGGGTTGTCATATTTACATGGAGGTGAGGTCCCTAAGCGATCGATGCCTTACCTACGGGGGATAATATCCATCGACGACTACAACACGTCAACCCAGTTTGCCCTCTAAGTAAGGTAACATTCTGAAACATTGGATCACCTTTATTTACATTGCTCTTTTTCAGGTCCTATCTGGAGTAACATCCATACTGCATTACGTTTTCTCCATCCAAACTCCACGGTTCGAAGCTTTGTTCAAGACATTCTTACCGATGGAGACGCACCACAATCTCTTAAGAGCTTCTTGTTGGGAATCAAGTCTGCTGAAGGGGCAGAATTCGGTCCGAACTCGGTCCCTAGCCGAGTTCGGACCGAACTCGATGCGGTGTTCCAGAACCTCAAAACCGAAGTCGGTCCGAGTTCGATGTCTGCGGCGACTGTTCGGATTTTGGAAATTTTAGGTTATATTTTGGACCGTTGGATGCTAGTAGACGGCTGGATCTTATGGTTGGCTATTTTAAGGGTTTTCTAACCCTAAAATAGGTTTCTTATCCTATAAATAGGGGGGAGGGTGGAGGCACAAAGGAGAAGCACAAGTTGGAGATTCGGGATGCTCGTCCACAGAAAATCTAAGAGAAAGTCCTTACTTTGCTATTAGGACTTCGTCATCCAAGACAGAAGGAAGAAGGAGATCTAATCGAGGAGTCGCCAACTTCGGTTAGGGAGATTGCTACGGGTTAGTGATTGATTTCAATTGTAATCTTCTGTCTTTCTCCTTGAGTGTGGTGAGGGGGTTAAACCTATTAGGACAAAGGGTTTCAATATTAGTTTTTGCAATCTTGTAATTTCATCCGAGTTATGAAGGTTGGGATTTGTCCAGGTGACGTAGTCACCGCAATATACTTGTCTTCATCTGTGCTTGGTGTTCGTAGATTGGTTGATCATCTCAGGTGGGTTGGCAAAGCACTTCTTCCGCTGCGCAACCAACACGTGGTATCAGAGCGTACGTGTTCCCAACACGTGGTATCAGAGCCAGGTTCTTCTCAAAAGGGAAGGTACAACTATGCCTATGAAGCAGATAAACACTCGTATGATCACCCTCACAGGGGAAAAGTTGACGATTTGGAAGCCAAGGATGGAGGATCTACTCGGGTGCAAGGACTTGCATGGTCTGTTGGAGGGCGACAGCGCAAAGTCGACGGACAAATGTGCTGATGACTGAAAATAACTGGATCAGAATGATGTTGGATTCATCCGCCAATGGTTGGACGAGTCGGTGTTTCACTACGTATCCATGGAGAATTCTGCAAAAGCATTATGGGAGAAGCTGCATTCGTTGTACGAAAGGAAGATGGCTGGAAACAAGGCGTTTCTGATTCGCCAACTCGTCAACTCGAAGTACACGGAGAGTGCACTGGTGGCACAACATCTGAACGAGGTTTAGGGCATCATCAATCAGCTGTCTACGATGAAGATGGTGATTGAGGATGAGCTTCAGGCCCTTCTACTTTTGAGTTCTCTGCCGGAAAGCTGGGAGACGTTGGTGGTGTCGGTGAGCAACTCCGCTCCTGATGGAGTTGTCACGATGGAGGCAGTCAAAAGCAGCTTGTTGAAGGAGGAGATCCGACGTAAGCAAGTAGAATCGCCGCAGGAGTCCACTCTGGTGGCTTCCTACGGAAAGGAAAGACCCAAGTCACAGGCGAGGACAAGAGAGTTCTCTAGATCTTGCGATTATGGACCGCAAGGAAGGCGGCTATCACTGTGGCGAAAGGGGTCATATCAAGAGGAACTGTATGAAGCTCAAAGCTGAGAAGGCCAAAGACAAGGATGATCAGAAATATCTCACGGCTATGGGAGATCTCTTAAGAGCAGGAGTCCACTCTGGTGGCTTCCTACGGAAAGGAAAGACCCAAGTCACAGGCGAGGACAAGAGAGTTCTCTAGATCTTGCGATTATGGACCGCAAGGAAGGCGGCTATCACTGTAGCGCCCCGTTCTCCCGATGCGGAGAGCGCGGCTAAGAAACACAAGACGGTATCATTCGATCGGGATAGATTGAATTAAGAACTCGTCCTCGTTATGGATTTGTTTCTTCGGAATCGATTCCCATATTCAGTGGACTGCGCCCCAAGGATCGGCTAAGCGGCAGAGTCAGGAGGGACCTCTCCGCTGCTATCTTTTATTGCCTCGGTTTTCGAAGTCGCTTGTTGCTTTCGTGCTTTGAGTTGGTTTTGGGAATTGCTTGTTTTTCTTGAACGGTTTCGATGGTTTTCATTGTTTTCGTTCATTGACTTGCACTTCTATTCCGAGATTGGAAAGAGAGGAAGAAGTATTAATCAAGCTGTTCGTGTGCAGGTGAACGAGCAGTAGGCGGCTTGCGAGCGGAGTCGTGAAGCGCCTTTCCTTCTTCTTTCCTAAATCTAAGTGAGTGGCTACCAACCCGATTAGCTAGCTCTGCTTCCAGCTTCACTCCCTTGCCCCGATCAAACGATACCAAGTAATAATAAAAGAAACCAAGATAAAAGAAAATAGACTTGGTTATATGCTTGTCAATAAACTTCGTGAACGGTTACTTACTTGCATGCTATCCTCGTCCTTGACTAGTCCAAAATGGCAACAAAGCCAGTGATCCTCGTGTGTATATGCTTGCAACGCCTCGTGTGTTTATCGTGTGAATATGGCTTGCAGTGCATCGTGCGTGTATCGTATATATTTAAACCTGTTGCATACTAACTTGTGTCTTCGTGGCAGGGAAGGCAAGGTAAGTATTGTGCAGGTAATTCAGACGGTCAGGTAAAATCCACCGAACGGTGGCACGTTCATTTCAGTAAATTCAATATGCTGCTTACTTGTAAATGAACTAAGGCAAGATAGAAACCCACAAGAATATGCATGCTTCATTAAACAACGTGTTGATTGGTATAGTCAGGCTAGCTCGCCTTCACCAGCATGTTTCGATATGCTGACCCTCGTTGAAACAGGTTCACCGCACCAAGGCGAACCGAGCGAGGAGCCGAAGTCGTCTACCCGATCCAGTCCAACTGTTGGCGCATCTTCACCGCGCCCCCGGAGCATTTTGGAGTCAGGAGCCTGCAACTCTTCATACACAAATGCAGCTCCGTGGCAAAGCGATCCTCCAGCCTGGAGGTCCTTATCGTTTTGAGTTTATAAAAGGATGTAATGTACAGGACTGCTATCTCATTTTGAGTCAACCCTTTTGTAAGCCGTTCGGCATATTAGCTGACTCGTTCAGGAGTTTGTAATAGATGTTCATTATCAATAAAGAGAACTTTTCTATGTTTCAAATCTGTGTTTCAATTTATCTGCGTACTCTGAATATGTGCTTGCTATGCAAATCATTAAAGCCTTGTGCGGGCGCAACTCCAGGCCCGCACGGCGGTCACGACTCGGGGGACGCCTCGGGGCGTGACATAGTGGTATCAGAGCACAGATTCAAAGTTCCTTAGACTTCGTGCTGGAAAAGTTCCTTTAACGATCAAATTCCTGTGCGAACTCTTGAACTCGCTAGGCCAAAATGAGATACGTTCATGCAATAAGTCCATAATACATTATGATCCTAATGTAATTTACCTTCTTTTGAAGGAATGGATCCAGCGCAATCTGCAGCGCAACCACCGATCGAAACACAAGAAAGCAGTTCGGGCAATTCGGGAAGCTCTCGGAGCCAGCGAGGCATGTCTCAAGTCGACCCGCTAGAGCGGGTAATGAAAATGCTAGAAGAGCAACGACAAAGAGACGATGCTCGCCAAGCCAGGTTCGAGAGTAATCTAGAGAACCGATTCTCAGTCCAACAGAAGCAGGTAGATACCCTGCAACAGATCGTTCAGACTTTGGCTGCCAACCATTCCGCCGCAACAGCAACGACTCCGGTGGAACAGCCCGTGCTTGAAGTGGAGACGCCTCAAATCCCAAGGCCGAGGGACGTGACTGCCTTCAACTTGGGCCATTTCAAGAAAGTCTGTAACACCCCGTTCAACGGGACTGAGGACCCAGTGGTAGCTCTAGATTGGCTAGCCGAGATTGAAGACCACTTCACTCTGCTAGAGGTCCCCGAAGATAAGCGCGTCGCCTGCGCACAACTGCAGCTCCGCCTCAACGCACACGATTGGTGGGACGTGCATCGACGATCTCTCCAATTTGATCACGGAGAGGAGGCGATCTCGTGGACGACCTTTCGTGCCGCGTTCGAAGAGGAGTTTATACCCCCTCCAGTGCAACGTAAAATGGAAAATGATTTCGTGCAACTGAGGCAGGGCAGCTTGACAGTGAAGCAATACTCCGCCGAATTCAACCGGCTCTCCAAATTCGCTAGGGCCTATTTACCTGATGCAGCGAGTCGAGCCAGAAGGTTTGAAGGTGGACTACGCCCTGCCATCCATTCGCACGTGGTCAATAATCAATATGGAACAATGCGTGAAGTCATGAATCACGCCTTATCGCTGGAACCACAGTATCCTCACGTTTCCACCGGCGCTGTGCATACCTACAATCACAAACGCCAAGGCAACGATGGAGGAAACACTGCTGCAAAGCGCCGAAACAACGGTGGTCAGCACAGGGCAAATCCCAACCAAGTATGTCAATACTGCAACAAACGTGGGCACTCCTTCAATCAGTGTCGTAAGAGACTTGGGTTATGTCTCGCTTGTGGCAATCTTGGCCATGCCATTAATTCCTGGCCGAACCTTCCTGTTCATCGCCCGCAACGTAATAACCCCTAACGGTAAGCATTATTCCTAAGTTTCGGGACGAAACTTCCAATTGGTTGGGTAGGATGTAGCGCCCCGTTCTCCCGATGCGGAGAGCGCGGCTAAGAAACACAAGACGGTATCGTTCGATCGGGATAGATTGAATTAAGAACTCGTCCTCGTTATGGATTTGTTTCTTCGGAATCGATTCCCATATTCAGTGGACTGCGCCCCAAGGATCGGCTAAGCGGCAGAGTCAGGAGGGACCTCTCCGCTGCTATCTTTTATTGCCTCGGTTTTCGAAGTCGCTTGTTGCTTTCGTGCTTTGAGTTGGTTTTGGGAATTGCTTGTTTTCCTTGAACGGTTTCGATGGTTTTCATTATTTTCGTTCATTGACTTGCACTTCTATTCCGAGATTGGAAAGAGAGGAAGAAGTATTAATCGAGCTGTTCGTGTGCAGGTGAACGAGCAGTAGGCGGCTTGCGAGCGGAGTCGTGAAGCGCCTTTCCTTCTTCTTTCCTAAATCTAAGTGAGTGGCTACCAACCCGATTAGCTAGCTCTGCTTCCAGCTTCACTCCCTTGCCCCGATCAAACGATACCAAGTAATAATAAAAGAAACCAAGATAAAAGAAAATAGACTTGGTTATATGCTTGTCAATAAACTTCGTGAACGGTTACTTACTTGCATGCTATCCTCGTCCTTGACTAGTCCAAAATGGCAACAAAGCCAGTGATCCTCGTGTGTATATGCTTGCAACGCCTCGTGTGTTTATCGTGTGAATATGGCTTGCAGTGCATCGTGCGTGTATCGTGTATATTTAAACCTGTTGCATACTAACTTGTGTCTTCGTGGCAGGGAAGGCAAGGTAAGTATTGTACAGGTAATTCAGACGGTCAGGTAAAATCCACCGAACGGTGGCACGTTCATTTCAGTAAATTCAATATGCTGCTTACTTGTAAATGAACTAAGGCAAGATAGAAACCCACAAGAATATGCATGCTTCATTAAACAACGTGTTGATTGGTATAGTCAGGCTAGCTCGCCTTCACCAGCATGTTTCGATATGCTGACCCTCGTTGAAACAGGTTCACCGCACCAAGGCGAACCGAGCGAGGAGCCGAAGTCGTCTACCCGATCCAGTCCAACTGTTGGCGCATCTTCACCGCGCCCCCGAAGCATTTTGGAGTCAGGAGCCTGCAACTCTTCATACACAAATGCAGCTCCGTGGCAAAGCGATCCTCCAGCCTGGAGGTCCTTATCGTTTTGAGTTTATAAAAGGATGTAATGTACAGGACTGCTATCTCATTTTGAGTCAACCCTTTTGTAAGCCGTTCGGCATATTAGCTGACTCGTTCAGGAGTTTGTAATAGATGTTCATTATCAATAAAGAGAACTTTTCTATGTTTCAAATCTGTGTTTCAATTTATCTGCGTACTCTGAATATGTGCTTGCTATGCAAATCATTAAAGCCTTGTGCGGGCGCAACTCCAGGCCCGCACGGCGGTCACGACTCGGGGGACGCCTCGGGGCGTGACAATCACTGTGGCGAAAGGGGTCATATCAAGAGGAACTGTATGAAGCTCAAAGCTGAGAAGGCCAAAGACAAGGATGATCAGAAATATCTCACGGCTATGGGAGATCTCTTAAGAGCTTTATTTACATTGCTCTTTTTTAGGTCCTATCTGGAGTAACATCCATACTGCATTACGTTTTCTCCATCCAAACTCCTCGGTTCGAAGCTTTGTTCAAGACATTCTTACCGATGGAGACACACCACAATCTCTTAAGAGCTTCTTGTTGGGAATCAAGTCTGCTGAAGGGGCAAAATTCTGTCCGAACGCGGTCCCTAGCTGAGTTCGGACCGAACTCGATGTGGTGTTCCAGAACCTCAAAACCGAAGTCGGTCCGAGTTCGATGTCTGCGGCGACTGTTCGGATTTTGGAAGTTTTAGGTTATATTTTGGACCGTTGGATGCTAGTAGACGGCTGGATCTTATGGTTGGCTATTTTAAAGGTTTTCTAACACTAAAATAGGTTTCTTATCCTATAAATAGGGAGGAGGGTGGAGGCACAAAGGAGAAGCACAAGTTGGAGATTCGGGATGCTCGTCCACAGAAAATCTAAGAGAAAGTCCTTACTTTGCTATTAGGACTTCGTCATCCAAGACAGAAGGAAGAAGGAGATCTAATCGAGGAGTCGCCAACTTCGGTTAGGGAGAATGCTACGGGTCAGTGATTGATTTCAATTGTAATCTTCTGTCTTTCTTCTTGAGTGTGGTGAGGGGGTTGAACCTATTAGGAAGGGTTTCAACATTAGTTTTTACAATCTTGTAATTTCATCTGAGTTATAAAGGTTAGGATTTGTCCAGGTGACGTAGTCACCGCCATATACTTGTCTTCATCTGTGCTTGGTGTTCGTAGATTGGTTGATCATCTCAGGTGGGTTGGCAAAGCACTTCTTCCGCCGCGCGACCAACATGTGGTATCAGAGCGCACGTGTTCCCAACACGTGGTATCAGAGCCAGGTTCTTCTCAAGAGGGAAGGTATAACTATGTCTACGGAGCATATGAACACTCATATGATCACCCTCACAGGGAAAACTGGACGATTTGGAAGCCAAGGATGGAGGATCTACTCGGGTGCAAGAACTTGCATGGTCTGTTGGAGGGCGACAGCGCAAAGCCGACGGACAAATGTGTTGATGACTAAAAATAACTGGATCGAAAGGCTATTGGATTCATCCGCCAATGGTTGGACCACTCGGTGTTTCACCATGTGTCCATGGAGAATTCTGCAAAAGCATTATGGGAGAAGCTGCATTCGTTGTACGAAAGGAAGACGGTTGGCAACAAGGCGTTTCTGATTCGCCAACTCGTCAACTCGAAGTACACGGAGAGTGCACTGGTGGCACAACATCTGAACGAGGTTCAGGGCATCATCAATCAGTTGTCTGCGATGAAGATGGTGATTGAGGAAGAGCTTCAGGCCCTTCTACTTTTGAGTTCTCTGCCGGAAAGCTGGGAGACGTTGGTGGTGTCGGTGAGCAACTCCGCTCCTGATTTAGTTATCACGATGGAGGCAGTCAAAAGCAGCTTGTTGAAGGAGGAGATCCGACGCAAGCAAGTAGAATCGCCGTAGGAGTCCGCTTTGGTGGCGTCCTATGGAAAGGAAAGACCCAAGTCACAGGCGAGGACAAGAGAGTTCTCTAGATCTTGCGATTATGGACGGCAAGGAATGCGGCTATCACTGTGGCGAAAGGGGTCATATCAAGAGGAACTGCATGAAGCTCAAAGCTGAGAAGGCCAAAGACAAGGATGATCAGGAATATCTCACGGCTATGGGAGATCTCATCATCGCAACAACCGACGCAGAGGAACCTTGTGGCATGTGTCATGATGACGACTAGATCATTGACATGGGAACGTCGTATCACGCCACTCCATATAGGAGGATCTTCACGTTATACCACGACGGCAGTTTTGGACGTGTGAAGATGGGCAACAAGGAGACGGCTGCAGTTGTAGGCATCGGTGATGTGCACTTGACAACGGAGCTTGGTGAGAAGCTCGTTCTCAAGGATGTGCGACATATACCGAGTTTGCGCTACAATTTGGTTTCGGTAGGGAGGCTGGCGGATGATGGCTGTCGCAGTTTGTTTGGGGACAAAGATTGGATGCTTACGAAGAATTTCCAACAACTGGTTCGAGGAGATTTGTGTTGTGGCATGTACAGGCTCAAGCCGTTGAGGTGTACAGGCAGGTCACAAACACCGGATGGAGGCTCGAGGGATATTCGACAAGAGGTGGATCATCAAAAACTTGTCTTGGAGGGGCTTCGAGATACTTTGAGGGATACAGAGGATTTGGTTCGTCGAGACAAAGCGACGAATGGTGATGAGTCAAAGATTGAGGGTCAGTCAGTTGGTCACATGACAACTGGTCGGTCTCTAGGTGGGGGTTGCTTCACGGATCCGGATTTGGTACGGGTGGTTTGCCAAAACTTTATGGAGCGACATTGGTTTCAGCAGTTCGAGGCCAGGGAGGAGATCAAGGTTTGCAGCAAACTCAATCTAAGGCGGGAGCATCATCATTCACACAGTTCAGGGGAAGCTGTGGGTCATCGACGGCATGCACAGAGCATAATGTTATGCTCGAGGACGCATGTGTATGGGGGAGCTTCAAGTTCGGACATGAAGGTGGACAGATTCAGGAGTTTGAATCTCGGAAGAATCGTACCGTCCGCTGGTTGGGCCAGCCAAGGGTGAAGAAGCTCGTCGGAACGTTAACACGTTTCGGTGGAAGACGAAAGTCGGGGACATGCAGCCAAGATTCACGGTGAGGCTAATCGTCGGGGACTTCGGTCTTGGTCGTGTTATTGATATCGGCAGGATCCCAGTGGTGTAGGAGGTACTACGCATGGGAGCTAGCGTCGACGTGGCGGTCGAGGAGCTGGAGATGATGGAAGATGCAAAGCAACTCGGGGGATCGAAGATCGGTGGCATGGGGGAGCAGAATTTCTCTTACGGGACGACAGGCATGGAGTCCAGTTGAGGAGCCATGGAGACAACACCTCTCATCGGACTGGAGGGAAAGATTGTTGGGAATCAAGTCTGCTGAAGGGGCAGAGTTCGGTCCGAACTCGGTCCCTAACCGAGTTTGGGCCGAACTCGGTGTGGTGTTCCAGAACCTCAAAACCAAAGTCGGTCCGAGTTCGGTGTCGGCGGCGGCTGCTCGGATTTTGGAGGTTTTAGGTTATATTTTGGACCGTTAGATGCTAGTGGACGGCTGGACCTTATGGTTGGCTATTTTTAGGGTTTTCTAACCCTAAAATAGTTTTCTCATCCTATAAATAGGGAGGAGGGTGGAGGCACAAAGGAGAAGCACAAGTTGGAGATTCGAGTTGCTCGTCCACAGAAAATCTAAGAGAAAGTCCGTGCTTTGCTCTTAGGACTTCGTCATCCAAGACAGAAGGAAGAAGGAGATCCAATCGAGGAGTCGTCAACTTTGGTTAGCGAGATTGCTACGGGTTGGTGAGTGATTTCAATTGTAATCTTCTGCCCTTCTTCTTGAGTGTGGTGAGGGGGTTGAACTTATTAGGACAAAGGGTTTCAACATTAGTTTTTGCAATCTTGTAATTTCATCTAAGTTATAAATGTTGGGATTTGTCCATGTGACGTAGTCACCGCCATATACTTGTCTTCGTCTGTGCTTGGTGTTCGTAGATTGGTTGGTCATCTCAGGTGGGTTGGCAAAGTGCTTCTTCCGATGCACGACCAACACGTTGTATCAAAGCGCACGTGTTCCCAACACTTCTACCTAATGTGGAGCATTTGGAAAGCAAGGAATGATGTTATTTTCAAGAATCAATTTTTTGTTCCTCATAACATTACCCGAGCTATGCAAAGCCTTACGGACAAATTTGGTAGCTGTTTCCGATCTCAGAGTAATAACATTGACATAGCAGCAGAAGTGGAAAAGTTATCGTGGAAGTTGGAAAAAAAAAAAGTAATTTTTATTGTCTTCTCAATACTTTTGCATCGGAGCATTGTCTTGTATGGATATAATTTTGCCACGTAAGAAAGATATCGTCTTGTCTCTCATGCCACATAGGAATCACAACATAAAACAAGACAATAGGGTTGGAGATGCTCTTACATTAGCCCTTCTACGTTTTAATTCAATGAATTTTATTAGCAAAAAAATAAACAGATAAATTGTGAGAATAACACGCATATTGCAACTGTTCTCATTTTTTTTTTTTCCTTTTTTGAAAGAAAAACTTTTCATTTAGTAACCGAAAGGCTACAAAGAGACATATCATGAATGAATAGGTTCAGAAATACAGGCGGGAAGATGAGAATACAAATTCTCCACATTACAGTGGCTGTTGAGTAAAACAAAAGAAGCTAAGGAGTGAGCAACTTTGTTTGAAGATCTGGGAGCATAATAAAAAGAGATTTTGTTGCCATTGCTCAGTGCTCCGCTCCCCTCTTTCAACTGCATGCCTGGCACACCATGAGACTAGTTTATTGAGTCAACTAGAACCTTAAAATCTCCTTCAATGATGACATTGTTCAAATCCTTGCTTGAACAGAGATCCAAAGCTAGGTGAATGACCCTGGATAGAGGGATCAATGCTGCTTATGTAACAGAGGTGACCTTTCTTTAATAGAACAAGAGAAGAAAATTGGATAACAGAGGTGACCTTTCTTTAACAACACTACACTACAGAACACTCTCTAACACTGTCATACACTTCACTTTGACACTCCTACACCACACAACACTCTCTAACACTGTCACACACTTCACTTTGACACTCTTTAAAATTGTCCCAAATGGGATGGCAATGCCCCCTTTTATAGGAGACCCAAAAATAATTCTAGATTATAGAATAATCTAGAAGTAGAAGATACAAGAGATTTTTGGGAAAGAGTGGAGGAGAAAAATCGACAAAGAGAGAGATAGAAAAAAGCTTTTAACAAACAAATTTTTATATCCTCTTATGACTAGCCGTTTCATAGCATCATAGCATCCGTTATTTTCATCTCTTGTGATGAGAATTAAATTTGTTTTATAAAATTCTCATTTATTAATTTTTGCAAAAAAAAACTAAGTTTATTATTCGAGGTATTTTTATGAAAATGATCACTCCCACCGGAATTCGAACACTGCCCTCTCGGATCTTATGTCTCCACTCTAGCTACTTATATATATATATATATATATATATATATATATATATATATATAAGAGGAATTGGGATCTCCGCTCTTAGGCATTCTGTATGTTCCTCGAAATAATAGTCGTTGAATTTTTTATTTTTACCGTTAGATTGGATCAAAATTTTACGATAAATTGGATAATTTAAGGATCTAATCTGAACGGTTAAAAAAGATAATATAACAAATATTATTTTGGAGAACATACGAAAATGCTTAAGAGTAGAGATCCTGATCCCTCTAGTCTCGTTCCAAGTACTAAAAATTTTGAATAGATTCCGTCCAAATGACATAAAAAGAGCATTTGTATTTCATATGTACGAAGCACTCATTTATACGTAGTATCTCAACTAGCTAGTAGAAGGTATGTGTGCTCTTTCTAAGTGTGTAATTCTTGTCCCTAACCCACAAAATACAATACATGTGTGCATCCCTCCATTCCGCTCTAATGTGCAATGCTTCTCTAGCAAGCTCATTGTTGTGTTAGGGGTTGGTCGTCAATCAGAAATTCAAAAAAAAATTAAAATCTACTGAAATCCGTTGTTACTCAAAACAAAATTTATAAGACTTTTCCAAATTCCAACCTTAGTCAATTAGGGTTTAAACAAAATCCCATAAAATCTTTCGTTTATGTCGGATTTAGTAGGATTTTCTCCCAAATTTATGTTTTAAAATTTTTTAGAGATTTTCAATGCGTTATTATTTAAGAGGAAAACCGTTGACAAATCATCTCCAAAGTGAGAAAATTTTGTTTGATTCTCAAAATTCTAACCCCCTCCTAAAGTAACTTCACTATCAAACATTATCTTCTTTCCTCTTTATCTTTGTTCGAATTTTTTCAAATAAAGTAATAATTTTTCGGATAATTGTGAGAAAGGGGAGAAGTTTTGACAAATGGCAGATGGGGGGAGAACTCGCCAACTGAGTTGGCAAGCTAGGTGTGTGGCGAGTGAGGGGAGGAAATTAATTTTCCGCCGTTGGCTTCTCGGGATGGGGGCGGGGAGAAATTATAGCCGTTGAGGGTTGGGGGGAGGATTATAGCCGTTGCACAACGGCTAATACAAACTTCTATATATTTTCTATCTCAACCAAATCATCCAACACTCTCACTCTCTTCCCTCTCTTCCCTCTAACAAAGTCCCCAGCACTCTCTCTGTCTCTCTGCCTCTAGCAAACTTTCATCCAAAGTTCTGTCTGCAGCTAAAGTTCATCTGAGTTTCTTGTAGCAAAAGTTCCCAACCGTTATGGATCGTAGCGTAAGAATTGTATGCTCGCACGGCGGTAAAGTAAATGGGTTAAATTACGAAGGAGGAGAAAGTATAATTTTTCAACTTATCCGAATATTAGTTTTGAAAATATACGTAATCATATTATTGAACGTTGTTCTATTCATTATGATTTTATCCTGAAGTCTATTTTGGTTCTAATTATTTTTTGATAGATAGTGAAGATGCATGAAATTATATTTTTGAGATTAATTCACAATCACGGTATATAAAAATATATGTTATTAAAGTAGCAGCAACATTAGATAATAGAAATAATAAATATTTTTCTGAATACCAGCATGTTAGTTCGGGTGCTAGTTCTTCTCAATAAATTGTTTCATTTTTCCAAGAAGGTCATTCATCAGATGAATCTAACCATGATGATGATAGTGACAACGACGATGGAAATAGTGATGATTTAGTTAAAAATGTAGATTATACGGTAGATGATGATGTTGTAAAATCTATCACTGATGAAGTATTTAAGGGACAATCATTTCCTAGTCGTTCTCACTTTAGAAGCTTTATAAGTAATTTAGCAATTAAATATAATTTTAGTTGTTCAGCTAGTGTTATGAATAATGCTCGTGGAATTATATATAGTTGTGATCAACCGAATTGTAATTGGAGAGTATATATCAAATCTATTGGAAATGGCGATATAGTTAAAGCTAGTACATTAGAAAATTGTCATTCTTGTTTAGGGAGACTTAGTACAGGACGTCATCGACTAGCTACCGCTGCATGGATTAAGACCATGATAATTGATATTATTAGAGATAACCAGTCATATAGTCCATCACAAATTGTTAAAGATATATATAGGGAGCACCGTATACAAGTTAGTTATTCCAAAGCCTGGAGAGCCCGAGAGACGGCATTAGCTGAAATTAATGGTAGTTATGATGAGGCATACGCTAGTCTTGAGGAGTATTATTATAGAATTATGGAGACAAATTCAGGTAGTACATGTTTTATTAAAACTGCCAAAAATAATAGTTTTCAACAAATTTTTATTTGTTTTAAGTCATGTATTAACGGATTTTTAAGGGGCAGTTTACCGGTTATCAGTACTGATGCTACATTTCTTTCGTCTAAATATCAAGGTATCTTATTTATTGCTTGTTCTCACGATCCTAACTATCAATTATATCCTATAACTTATGCTATTGCTGAAGGTGAGAATAGTGATCTTGGTCTTGGTTTTTAAACTCTCTTAAAATATCTTTTGAAAGTTGTTTTAATGATTGGAGTACAATTTCATTTATATCTGATAAGCAAAAAGGATTAATAAATGTTGTTCGTGCTATTTTTCCTACATCTCCTCATTTTTTTTGTATTCAGCATTTTAAACAAAATATGAAAAAGTTACCAAAGAACCAGTATTTCAACACTTGTTAGACTCGCTTGCTAGATCATATAATAAAATGGATGCAGAGAGTGTGTTTGATATAATTAAAGTCGAGAACATAATGTTGTACGATTGGCTTATTGGTGTAAACGATAAAAGTCGTCGATTTGAACATTGGATAACAGCGTATGCTACTTGTCCTAGATTAGATATTAACACTTCTAATCTTGCTGAATGTTTCAATAGCTGGATTAACAAATTACGAGATAAGCCAATAACAATACTTCTCGATGTTATTAGAGCCAAGATTATTACACTTCATGACAATCGTAGAAAGAATGCTAAAAATATAGACACAGATTATTGTCCGAAGATGTTAAAGACTATGGCTTGTATTATCAAAGAGAATAATCACCTAGAAATATTAGCTATTGATAGTTATAAGTTTGAAATAATAGACCGTGCAACAAGTAGAACCTATATTGTTAATATAACCGACAAATCTTGTACATGTTTTAGATGGTACCATACTTATATACCATGTATACATGCATGTTTTCTTTATAGATATTGCAATATTAGTATTGATAGTTTTTATCCTGCAGTATTTTCGACGGAGACCTTGAGAAGTGTATACGCTCCAAAAATGGAGCCAATTCCAGTTCCCTATAAGATCCAAGCTCCTTTGGTTAGAGGAGAAATTGGAGTACCAGATGTAAGACGCAAAGCCGAAAGACCAAAGAAGAACCGCACCAAACCCCGGGATTCATCAACGAGAGATCTTTGTTACAGTAATTGTGGTGTGATGGGACACAACCGAAGAAGATGTACTAGTCAACCGAGAGAGTAAAATAGAATTGTTCAATACAAACTTAAAGACAATGAAAGTCTACTTAAGAATTGTTCAATACAACCAAAGATAATGAAAGTCTACTTAAGAATTGTTCAATACCCAAACATTACAATCAAACATTGTTACAAATCATACAAATATTGTATTCAAACATTGTTACAAATCATCTACTCATCATCCTCATCGTCTTGTTGAGTTTGGGTAGGCAGCGGTGCTGATGGAGTCAAAAAAAATTGTGTGAATATCTGGTAGCTTTCATCTCCAGCAGTCTCATGACTAGGACCCCCTCCAGCATACTGGTCACTGGGGTCCGCTCTAGCATACTGGTAACTCGGGCCCGCTCCAACATACTGGTAACTCGGGCCCGCTCCAACATACTGGTCACTCGGGCCCGCTCCAGCATACTGGTGACTCGGGCTCGCTCCAGCATACTGGCGAATAGGTCCCTCTGTACCATCCCTCCTACGACGATGAGAGTGTCTCTGTCGTACAAAGCCGGTCGGATAGTCTGGTGGAAGACATGATTGTACTGGAGGCATTTCAGGTTCCTGCCCAATACCTAGATGATCAACACAAGTCACAAGTTCCTCCATAAGAAATTGACTTTGTGGGGGAAGTTTTATCTCAAGTTGTTGCAAATATTGTTGGTATACACCACTCTGAAATATGAAAGATGTAAATTAATTTCTTTATCATATCTGTAATTTTTAAAGTGTAATAAAGTCATACCAAATTATGAATACCATCGACAAAAGCATGCAAAGTAGAATCATCTACGGATCTACTCTTGAACCTTTGCTCCTCATATTGGTAAACTCGGTTGCTCATAAGAGGGCATCCCCACCATTGCCTATAGTTCAGGTTACCAAAGTCTGCATAATGTAAACAAAATTTTAGCAAACTATTTATACTAAATTAATATGAATAATGAGTAACTTAGAACTTACATTCCTCAGCAGATCTTAGTCCGGGAGACATGTCCCTCACACTATAATTCTTGAACCGATTATTCCAATCAGCAATGAGACCAAGAATTTGTTGTATTGCATTTGTTGCCTCATAATCGACAGTTGGTGGATCATCGGGAATTATTTGACTCATCCCGAATTATCGAAGAACACGGTCTGCCGGATGGTATATGGTGAACCGATCATATATAATATAAGATCTGTGTAAACTAAACGAATATGATGTCCTCTTGATTTCTGGAGCATCATCTTCACATGTGTAAGGTAACCAGGTAACCTATTTAATGACATTGTATCAAATAGATGTGATGTTTATCTACGATCAAAACTGTAATAATTTAAAGATATTTATCAGATATTTAAATAATTACCTCATGATATTGCAGTATATCAAATTGGCTACGATAAAGTGATACACTCATGTATCGGGTAGTGTTGATAATCCACTACATCTGTGGGTCATCGCATAGCAACCTGAAATACTCCAACATTACTGAGAATGCTAGTAACAGGCCTACCAATATAGAAGTGCTCGTAGGACCAGAACTATAAAACAAAAATATGATATTAGTACAAACAAAATTTGCGTATAAAAATACTCTAACTAATTTAGGTCTTTCATTTATACCTGAATCGGTGAAATACATCCACAAATACTCTTGCGACTGTATCTCACAAATTATGTCAAATTTGCATATAAAAATGCTAGAGTAGCAGCTCCCCGTGCATGCTGAGTAGGTTTTGTCAAATCATCCAAGAATGGTAGAAGCTGCACATTTACCATATTTTCTGATGCATCAGAAAATAGAATTGCACCACATAAACAGAGCAAATATGCTCTAGTGCAACGAATGACCTGAAAATATTAAGTGTTATATAAACACTAAATTAAGTCATAAACAAATCTTACTAATTAAAATACATACCCGTATTTTATCTACATCAACCACCCCGTCAATAGTGTGATGTAGGTCCATGAAGTTGCCACGAAGCCATGTAAACTTCACAAAAATTGCCGTCTTTTATACCAGATGGAGAAGTAACACCGAGATACCTCTTGATCATATCAGATCCCTTTAAGTACGGATCAAAATATATAGCGTCACCTTTAATAGGTAACCCTAGTATATTTGCCACATCAAACAGGGTGATTGTCATCTCACCGAATGGGAGTTGGAAAGTGTTGCGTTCAGGCCACCAATGCTCCGCAAGACTTACAGCTAAATGAAGATCGTGGATTAAATATCTAATACGGTCTATATAGTGGAATCCAAAAGATTCTACCAAAGCCTTTTGGACAGAATTTAGCTCCCACGTATGATAATTTCTTTCGGTCAGTCAATGTACATGGATATGGCTTCCTAAACCAAGATCATGGTCATATAACTATAAAAAATATATGCATTATATTTTGTGTATAAATTACTTAACTTGCAAACTTATAATTTAAAAAATTACTTCTCTAGTAAATATCCGACTAGATATGTGGTCTTCACGTTGCTTAATAATAAGGTCGGTAGTCGGTCCACAGGGAATATGACCGTCATTTTGGTTAGTCATCTACAAAAAAAATTAACTGTGATCATTTACGACTAAAATATAATAAGTCTGTCAACGATTTAAAAATTATCACAAATAATATGTTTACTTATATTAGATTTTTTGGTTATTTTTTTTCCAGTTGATCTTGTTGCTTGCAGACAGGGAAGTGGGGGAGATGAGAGTGTTGTGAGAGTGTGGTGAGAAGGAGGAGGAGGAGGAGGAGGAGGAGGAGTTGGGTTTATTTATAGGGAGAAGGGGGAGCTTTTGGAGGGAGGGGAGGAGGGGAAGTTGAGGGGAGGGGGGTCTCCGAGGGAGAAGGGGGGTCTCCGAGGGAGGAAAGGGTATCCGAGGGAGAGGGGGGAGAGGGGGGGTCTTCGAGGCGTTGTTACAGCCGCATGGCCCGCCAACTGAGTTGGCGAGCGTGCCCAGAGCCCGCCAACTGAGTTGGCAAGTTCTTCTTGGACTCTAGGCACCGCCAACTCAGTTGGCGAGTTGTCCCCCTCCCTGCCATTCCCAATAACTTCTCCCCTTTTTTGCAATTATACGAAAATTTATTGCTTTATCCGAAAAAAAACCGATCTTTGTTTGACTATTCTTCAAGAGATTTTTTATGTTTGATTCTTCTTTTGTTTGATTATCAAAACCCTAACCATAGATTATGTACAACAAATAATTTAGTCCACTAACCTTCCATTTAAAAATCCAAGCAATTAATCAATATATATGTACTATAGTTAGAACATAAGTAGCACTGAAAGAGATTAAAATTAGTAAATAGAAATAAATTTATCAACAAAACAAGATTGAGGTAAAAATTAATATAGAATTTAAGCAATTTATTAATAAATTTTACTATAATTCGAATAATATTACAACTAATATAACATTAAAAGATCAATATCAAAACTAGCATAAATTCAAGAAAATAATGATAGAATTGAAAACAAGTTACCATAAACAAGATTAAAAGATTGAGATATAGAGTTTAAGTAATTATCAAAAAAATACTGGAATTAAATTAAACATACATCTAAAACAAGATTAAAAGATAAAATTGAAATCAGTATATAGCAATCAATTGGTTAATAAAATTTGCTTAAACCGAAATAAAATACAATTAGAACAGTATAAAAATATCTTGATCAAAATTAGTACAAATTATATATAAGCAAATGAACAGTAAAATTCCAATAATAATAACATTAAAATGATATTAGAATATTGAAATCAAAATTATTATAGAACTAAAAATCATGAAATTTACTAAAAGTAAATAGAAAATTTACTAAAAATAAATAGCAGATTAACATATTGAGATCAAGGTCAGTATAGAATTTAAGTAATAGATCCCTAAATTCTAGTAGATATACCAAAGATTAAACTTTTGATATCAAAATTAATAGAGACAGGAATGATTATATCAAGCCGGTTCACGAAAACTCAAGAGGAAGGAAATGATCTTCATACTTAAGAAGCTAAAGCGGGACAGTAATGCTTGGGTTCGGCTTGCTACTGATATCTAATGTTTAAAAATTGTCTTTAAAAAAATATTGGATCAATTCTCATTTTAGTACATTTTGTTGGTGTTTTTGTCTTTGGACGAGTAAAGATAGTCCCATATTGGTTACACCACCAAGTGGGTATCTCAATATAATACTTTGTATGAGTTGAGGTGTGCACATGTGGTGTGGTAGGGCACATGGGTGCCATGCATGTGGGGGTGTCCTCCTAGGAGGAAAAAGGATTAACTCCTCATAAAAGTATTTATGCTTTTTGTCATGCTCTTGAAATTATTTCCATATGAGCTAAGTCTCAAGGCGACTCGGGCTCAAGGGCGCAAAGTGGTGCTTTATTGGCGCACTTTGCACGACCAAAAAGTTAAAAAAGAGGAGTCCAAGGGAGTCCGTTCGAGTCACACAAAGAGGTGACTACGAACGTTCCAGAAGTTCTCTTATGAACTTGCTGGCTCCTAGGAGCAGATCGTCGATAGAGGATGAATCTTGCTTTAAGCAATGGTGGTCTTCACCGTCCCAGCAAGAATAAATTTTTATTCTGTCTTCTACTCGTTTTCTTCTTGGTTCATTCTGTCTGATTTCAACTGCGTTTTGCAAGGAAGAACGAAGGTAGTTTTCGTTTTATTGTAACTATGTTCTGTCCGTCTGCAACTGCGATTGTAAGAAAGAACGAGAAGTTTGGTTAATTCTGATTCTTTTGTAATCTTGAGAGCAAGTTGTAATCAGAATCCTTATATATATTTCTCCGTGGAAATCGAGAATAGTCAGAGTGAGAACTTTTGTGTGAACCTCTAATCTCGACCATGCGTTCTTCTATATTTGGTTAAGCCTCGGGAAGCAAGATCTGGATAAAGATGGGGAATATCCGTTCAAGTCTTCTGGACACAAGTTTTCACAAACTTGAAAAGATTGACGGAATTCACTTTGAACATTTGGATGAGGGAAGGAGTCCTTTGTCAAATGTTGAAAGTGAGTTATCAGTACCTACCATTTTTGAGGATGGAGGAGATAGCGACTGAAGGATGCGCATTCTAGTTGGAAGAAAGATTACAAGATGACCAATGATTGCAGAGTATGCGCACAAGGGGAAGGCCTTTGCGCATGACAGGACTTGGCACTTTGCAAGACTTTGCGCATGGCAGTGCATTGGAAGTCTTGGCGTCTTGGAGCATGGAAGAGCGGGGCGCATAATATCTCAATGTGCATGATGGTCTCTGCGTATGCAGGACACGCATGAAGGCTTATGCGCATGGATTGGCGCATGATGACTTATGCGCATAGATTGACGCATGGTGGCTTATGCACATGGATTAATGCATGGTGGCTTATGCGCATAGATTGACGCATGGTGGCCTATGCACATGAAGGTCACTGCACTATACAGGACATGATGCATGGTTGAAATTGGAACTTGGAAGTAGAACCAATCTGAACCAATATAGCAAGGTATAACTAAACTTAGTTCATTTAATTACCTAACTTGGTTGCTATCATTGCACAGGTTAAGTCATATGGCGTAGTTGCTGACCAGTGGATGGAAACTGGTGGATCTAACCACATGTGCTTTAGGAAGAGTTGTTGATCAAGGTCGAACCTTTTAGTGGTGAAGGTCTTGATGGCAAGCAAGAATCAAGCAGAGGATCTGGGAATTGGGACAATGGTTCTGGACTTCAAAAAGTTACAGTCAAAGGAGGGTGTGTATAGCAACGTACCAGTGATTACCAAGGACCTGATCTTAGGAAGTCTGTTGCTGACTTGAGGATGAACATCCATGTTTGCCAGATGGTAATATCTTGGCAGGAGACATACTTTGAAATAAGGCGTTCAATTTCAAATGGATATTCAAGCTTCTGCTTGTGATTGAAGTATCATTGTAAGAGTTGTGGGACCCAGACTAGGACATGTACTTCATACTGCCAGATGTCTAATCTAGGATTTATCTCTAAATGTGGGGGTAAGGAGGTGGAGAAGTGTAAGGTCTGTGCGCAAACAAATATCATAAAAAACTATTCAAACGGGTAAACCGAAGTATAGATCTTCTGGAGTTGGTTCACTCAGATATCTATGACTTCAAGCAGTTCTCCACAAAGGCCAAAAAAGAAGTACTTCATTACTTTCATCGACGACTACTCGAAGTACGCGTTCGTCTATCTGCTTTAGTTAAAAGATGAAGAATTCGAGAAGTTCAAGAATTTCAGGGTTGAGGCTGAACTTCAAATGGGACAACAACTCAAGAGACTCAGAAGTGATCTAGGCGGAGATTATAGGTCCATTGAATTCGCATCATTCTGCAAAAAAAATAGAATTGTCAATGAGACAAATGCTCCGTATTCTTCTCAATCAGATGTAGTAGCTAAAAGGAAGAACAGGACGTTGACAGAGATGATAAACTCAATATTGTTGACTACGGGTCTTCTAAACTACTTCTAGGGAGAAGCTGTGCTAGCGGCTACGTTCATTCTGAACATAGTGACATACGCAACTTTCGATGTCACTCATCAGGAACTCTGGATCAGAGTCAGACCCAACTTGAACGTCATTCGAGTGTGGGGGTGTCTGGCGTCTGTGAAGCTTCCGAAATTAAAGATTCAGAAGCTGGAATCGAGGACTACGAAGACAATCTTTCAGGGTGATATTGAGAAGAGTAATGCTCGAAGATTTTTTGATATCGAATTAAATTATATCATTGAATCTCGTGATGCAGAACTCCTCGAAGATAAATTTGCAAGGCACAAGAACATTATTATCTCGAATATTTTAAAAAATAGTGTGGGTGCACAGGAGGCTGAAGCTTCCAACGAAGATGTAGTCCAAGAAGAAGTTGTCATTCCAACGACAACGATCGAACCAGAACTCGCAGAGCCGGTGTCTAAACGAGTGAGGAGAGTGAAGAACTTCGAAGAAGATTTTATCACCTATCATGTGAAAACAGATCCGCTTACCTATGATGAGACGATGAAGACCAGAGATGCTGTCTTCTGGAGGAAGGTTATAAATAATGAGTATGACTCAATAACCTCCAACCACACTTGGGTGTTGGTCAATCTGCCTGGAGGAGCTAAACCGATCAGATGCTTATCATATCTTCAAGTCGATGAAGATGAAAGCAGACATGACAGTTGAGTTCAAGACAAGGCTATCTGCCTAGGGATTTTCTCAGACAATATGGGATTGAGTTCTTTGGCACCTCGATGAGGGTGTCATAGATCAGGATGATGATTGTCGTAGCTGCTATTCACAAGCTGATTATTTATCAGGTGATGGGAAGACAACAAGTCTTGGATGAAGACAAACATGAGAGATTCACGGACAACAGTCAGAACTATTATCATTCAGGTTTGAAGACACTCTGCGAGTTGGTAATATCTCGATACGGCCTGAAGCAATTTCCAGGATGTAGCATCAGGAGTTTGACAAGTTATTTAGTCAAAGTTGTCACAAGATCAGCGAGACGGATAAGTGTGTGTACACGAAGTTCGCTGATAATGGAGGAGTCATTGTTTGTATCTATATGGACGACTTGCTAGTCCCAGTCGTGAACACAGAAGTATTACTAACAAAGATTTTATTCGTGTCCAAACTTGGGACATGGGATAGGGATTATCTTGAGGATATAAGATAATTTGAATGCCAGGTGGACTTGCTTAGTCACAAGATCTCAGCATGAAATACTGATCACACGCTTTGAGTATCAGGGACAATACTCCTCAGGTGTGACATTAATATGAAGCCAAATCCAAGAAAATCGTCAGACAATTGGTGTACTCGGGCATCATCAGGTGAATGATTCAAGCTGCGTGTACCACCAGGCCTGACATAGCTTTTGCTGTAGGGATGCTGAGTCAGTTCACAAGCAGTATATGTATTTAATACTAAAAGCTGTGAAGAGAGTCGTCAGAATTCTCAGAACTCAGTAGTAAATTATATGCTACAATAGTTATCCGGATATGAAGGAAGGCTTCGGTGATGCCAGTTGGTGCTCAGGAAAGAAGAGTGAAAGATTCACAGGAGAACGTGACTTCTTCAGGGGTGGTGTTGCTATATCGTGGAAGTCGAATAAGCGGTCTTTACTCTCAAAGTTATTTGCACTATCAAACTGCAGCATATAAAACAGAATGGCTCTGGAAGCTCTCAGATGATCTTTATATGGTTAGTACACTGATTGGGGTGATACTGACATACTGTAAAAATCAGGAAGCTGCGACAGTGGCATCTGTTCATCTCTTCAAAGGTTTGAAGAGAACTATGTGGATAGAACATAAGACACTGAATGAGTACAGATTGCGTGGATCATTATAGTGCTTTAATGATCGAAGTCAGGTAAATCTAGCAGATTCGTTCATGATAGGCCTCAATGGCCAGTACAGGACACTGAATGAGCGCAGCTAGCATAGATTATTACAGTGTTTGATGATCGAAGCCAGGAGAGTCTAGCAGATCCGTTCATGTAAGGCCTCCAGCGCCAGCTGATCCCAAGAACTATAAAGGAGGTTAGTACTCTATGTTACAGTGGCGTAATACCACACGAGGGAGTGAATCTCGGCTTTGGGTCATGTCACAATGGCGTAACACCGCATATAGTCAAGGACACAACATATATGGGCTTGGAGGACCCTGATATTGTGTCTTTGCAATCCTACCATTTAGTTTTATATTATTAGTTCAAAGAAAAATCTACTAGACATCTAGTTATTGGTTCAAGGGAGGACCATTGACTGGGAGAATATCAGGAATAATGGGTAGTCCTTTGAGACATTGAGGGATTATGGACCCAGAACCACTGTTGTCTACTAATTGTTCTTTTGTGTATAATAAGTCATGTGGGAGGATGGCTTAGATGCCTTAATGAGTTATCGGGCATTTTGAATATCTGGTATGCTTAATAGGAAGCACGGTAGTGCAGCACTACAAAAGAGTGTAAGGTCTCCATGCTACAGTGGGTGACACCACCAAGAGGTTCCTCGGTGAGGGTAATGCCTCGGCTTCGCGAGCTATGTCACAGCAGCGTAGCACTGCACATAGGCAGGTAGCCTAATATTATAGAATAAATAGTGTAGGCAGCACTACAAAGAGGTCGGTGTCCTCATGTTACAGTGGTGTGACACCACAGAGGTAAAAGATGTAAATCCTCGGCTATGCGAGCCATGTCACAGCGGCGTAACACCGCAAGGAAGCGCAAAGCTTCATTCTTGGTAGTTTGGTACTAGAAAGAGGCTGGGACCTTATGCTACAATAGCATAACACCACGATAAGATTTAGCCTCGGCTCTGGGCCATGTCATAGCGGAGTAGCACCGTAAGGAAGATCGAGGCTTCATGCCAAGGACTCTTTAAAAGAACTCACCTAGAGTGTATGGAAAGAGATATAGGCCGTCTCTTGAGAGAAAACTTGTAGACGCCCAAAATATATACACCGAAACTAGGCATGCACATAGCCTTTAATGTGCAACCGGAAGCACAGTTGATGTCATTGTATGAGTGAGAAAAATTACAGCTATAGTGCAGAATCAAGGCTTAGTCCATTCTTGTATCATATTGTTGTTTGACCCATGCAGGAAGATTCAAGTCGAAGCGACATCTATCATAATGCATGATGGACAGTCACTGTGGCGAACGCTCAACCCATATATATTAAGATATGTGGGAGATTGTTGGTATTTTTGCCTTTGGACTAGTAAAGATAGTCCCACATTGGCTACAACATCAAGTGGGTATCTCAATATCATATTTTGTATGAGTTGGGGTATGCAAATGGGGTGGTGGGGCAAATGGGTGCCATATGAGGGTATTTTTCTAGGAGAAAAAAGGATTAACTCCTCATGAAAGCATTTATGTTTTTTTTCATGCTCTTGGAATTATTTGCATAGGAGTTAAGCCCCAAAAGAGCTTAGCGACTCGGACTCGAATTTGGGCTCAAGGGCGCAAAGTGGCGCTTTATTGGCACACTTTGCACTTAGCACGTCAGCATCGTCGCCAGGCGCTTGTGCGTTGTTGTTGCGCTCGTGCGCTCATTTTATGCGCGAGATTTATGCTCGGTTTGCATGCGCGTGTTGCATGAGCAGGAGCTGGACGGGTGCTGAACGGACACTGAGCAGGCTATGCATTGGGATGCGATTGTGGGATATTAATTTTGTATATTGGCTTTTTAGTCCCACATCAAAAAGAAGAGGAGGATGGGCTTCCATCCTTTCCTATATAAAGAGCCCTATAGCCTCCTTTTGAGATAGTCCAAAAAGTTAAGAAAGATGAGTCCAAAGGAGTCTGTTCGAGTCACACAAAGATGTGAATACGAGAATTCCAGAAGTTCTCTTGTGAACTTGCTGGCTCCTGGGAGCAGATCGTCGATAGAGGACGAATCTTGCTTTGAGCAACGGTGGTCTTCACCGCCCAAGCAAGAATAATTTTTTATTCTGTCTTCTTCTCCCTTTTCTTATTGGTTCGTTCTGTCTGATTGTAACTGCGTTTTGTAAGGAAGAACGAATGTAGTTTTCATTTTATTATAACTCTGTTTGTCCGTCTGCAATTGCAATTGCAAAGAAGAATGAGAAGTTTGGTTAATTCTGATTCTTTTGTAATCTCGAGGGCAAGTTGTAATCAGAATCCTTATATATAGTTTTTCGTGGAAATCGAGAATAGTCAGAGTAAAAACTTTTGTGTAAACCTCTGATCTCGATCACTCGTTCTTCCATATTTGGTTAAGTCTCGGAACTAACACTTTTTAATTGAGTACAATATTGAAACAATGTTCATTGTGATATCATTTAATTAAATTTACATTTATCATGTTTTTACCGAAAATAGTCAATTTGTAATAAAGAAAGAAAAAAGTAAACAAAAAAAATTTGAGACAACGAAACTAGACAGAAGAGTGTTTGTAACTAGTATAATCACTTTGATTTGAGCTTGATGGAAAAAACTAAAAGACCATTGAAATTATTTTTCAGTAATCCGTCACTTCTTTAATTAAAATATGGATGATTTAAAATTCTAATTGACTACGTCTACCGTCCCCTTAGGCTTCATAATCCATCATTATCAGGATAATGCAAATTACGCGAAGTGTAATACCAAAGATATTTTTCGTAAGAATAGACACAACATATCAAAAAAAAATTTAAAAAATAACTAGAAATGATGTCCAATGCCCAGCATTTTAGGAGCGTTTACAGTCCAAGTTTGAGAATTCCATCTAACACACAAGAATAGACGATAATCCCTTAGATTAATTCATAAGTTTTAACTTGAACATCTACCTGTTAGTTTATGGCCCATAGCTTTTGCTCCAACTCTTTCTATACCTAAGGGAAGTTACTAACTCTTCTTATTCATAAGAGAAATTACTAACTCTTCTTATTCCTAAGGAAAGTTTCTAACTCTTCTTATTCCTAAAGGAAAGTTACCAACTCTTTGTGTTCCTAAGTGGAAGTTACCACTTTTTGTGAAGTGGCAACATTATGAACAAGAGCATGATGGAAAGCTCAATTTTCTATATAAAGGGTTTTGGTCCCCAAGCTAGACACACACTTCTAAAGATTATACCATCAAAATTGAGTGTTCATAGTTTGGAAGTCCAAACCCAGAAGAAAGAAGAGAGTACTAGAGTTCATCCACTGTTGAAGCAACAATGGCTGGAGGTTAGATTTATTGGAATATTGTTATTTTGATCCTTTTGTTTATTTCCGCATCTAGGATCACATTGAATTACATTTGGTATCAGAGCTATCAAATACCTCTGCTTTGATGCTTTTAATCATGAAAATTGCTCTCTGTTTTGACATATTTTTCATGGCTGAATATGTCAAAAATAAATTTAATTTAAATTTTGAGTTAACTCTTAATACTGTTAGCTTATATCAATCATGGGTTTGAGTATTGTTATCCATCATATGTTCTTTCATAATCAATCCATGCATGTTCATTGTAAACAAAGGTTCGTAAGCCATGTAGTTTTAATGCATTTGAAGTATCTTCAGTTCTCTAACTACATGTACATTTCTTGATGTCTAGCTATAGCATATGAATATATACTGTATGGTAGATAGTCAAGGAACATTGTTGAAAGAATGTATTGCTGGAAAGGGGATGCATTTTTTATTTAAAATTGCTCCATTTATTTATTTTATTTTAAAGTTATTGCTTATGTGTATTATAATTAGAAATCATTAAGTTTTTATTTCTAAGATGTAATATGCAATATAATTGTTAATAAGCAGTAAGAATTAATTATGTTGGTGCAATTTTATTTAAGTTATTATACATGTAAATTTATAGCTTTATTTGCATGCAATATTATCTAAATTATGCTAAATAAATCTCAATTATAATTTTAACATATAATTTCAGTCAAAATTGTTTGGCACATTAAGATGTTCACCATTTAATTAAAATAATTGTTTTAGGCATTTAGTAGAGCCTAAAAAATAAAGAATTTGAATGTCTAGTGAACCATATAATTTTAAATAATTAGGGAGTAGCCATAGCATCTTTAATTATTTAAAGTTATATATGAGGTGGATTGGGATCACTTAATGGACATTAATTGTAGTTAATTATATGAAAATAATGATATTACCCCACAGGAATTTTATTATATTTATACAATTAATTAGGATTAAAATATTAAATTAGTTCTTCTTAATTTACCCACAGGAATTAGGAAGAATTAATTTAATAGTTTTATTGTAAAGTAAAATTAATATGATCTGATTGAATTAGAGATTTAGCCCACAGGCAATTTTTAATGAAAATTAGATTTATTTTTTTAATGCATGTTTTACATTGGTAAAACATGAATTCTTTTAAAAGTCTCAAATATTAATACTTGTAATCTTTGTGCAGTTTTACCCAATATCTCTGATATTCACTGTGAGTTTCCCGAACTTAGGGGAGATAACTTTAAGCTTTGGAAGGAGAGAGTTCTCCTTCAATTATGGTGCATGGACATAGACTATGCTATTACGAAAGATGAACCACCTAATATCACTGATACCAGCACACCTGCTCAAGTTCTTTTGTATGAACGTTGGGAGAAATCCAATCGTCTCAGCGTAATGTACATTAAGACTAAAGTTAGTGTTGTATACGTGGTTCAATTAAGCAGTACGAGAATGTCCGTGAACTGCTAAAGGCTATTGGCGAGCAATTTGTCACTTCGGATAAGGCCCTAGCAAGCACCCTAATTATGAAATTCACAACCTTAAAGCTCACCGGTATAAAAGGTGTACGCGAACACATAATGCAAATGAGGGACATAGTGGCTCAACTCAAGAAGCTCGAGGTAGAAATGTCCGATTCCTTCTTGGTGCACTTTATCCTCAACACTCTTCCGCATCAATATGGACCTTTCAAAATCTCTTATAACACACATAAGGATAAATGGACCATCAATGCATTGATGACCATGTGTGTTCAAGAGGAAGGAAGGTTGGCGATGGAGCAAGGAGAAAGTGCCATGCTGGTAACGCAAAAGAAAGGAAAATCTCAAGCCAGTCAGAAAGGAAAACATCAAATTCCTCCCAAAGCTGACATTAAGAAAGACGATAAGTGTTTCTTCTGTAAAAAGAAGGGACGTGTGAAGAAAAAATGTCTGAAATTCCAAAGTTGGCTTGAGAAGAAAGGTAACCCTACCTCATTTGTGTGTTATGAATCAAATATGGTTAATGTAAATATGAACACATGGTGGATTGACTCTGGATCTACAATCCATATTTCAAATTCCTTGCAGGGTACGCAAAACCTCAGGAAGCCAGTGGGAAGTGAGCAAAGTATCTTATCTGGTAATAAGATAGGCTCTCATGTGGAAGCCATAGGGACATGTTTTTTAACTTTAGATAGTGGTTTCATTTTAAAATTGCAAAGGACTTTTTATTTACCAAGTTTCTCACGAAACCTAATTTCAATTTCTAGACTTGTGCCATTTGGATATTCCTTTCATTTTTCAGAAACATCCTTCAGTTTAAATTATAAATATGATTGTGTTGGGAATGGTATCTTGTCTGATGGTCTTTATCGCATATTCTTATAAAATGATACCACTTATAATTCATTGCATGTCCAGGCTGGCATTAAGAGATGTGTTTTAAATGAGGATTCCTCTACATTATGGCACCGAAGATTAGGTTATATCTCCATAGATAGAATTAAGAGGTTAGTAATTGATGGGGTACTTAGTACTCTAGATTTTACTGATTTTGAGACTTGTGTAGACTGCATTAAGGAAAAGCAGACCAACAAATCAAAGAAATATGCTAATAGGAGTTCCGCCATATTAGAAATCATATACACTGATAGTTGTAGTCCAGACATGGACTCATATGGTCAGAAATATTTTATCTCTTTCATAGATGATTACTCACGATACATGTGTCTCTACATGCTTCACAATAAAAATGAAGCATTAGATGCCTTTAAAGTTTTCAAGGCAGAAGTAGAGAAATAATGTGGTAAACAAATTAAGATTGTGAGATCAGATAGAGGTGGAGAATATTATGGTAGATACACAGAAGATGGACAAGCACCTGGGCCATTTGCAAAGTTTCTTCAAGAGCATGGCATTGTTGCCCAATACACCATGCCTGGTTCCCCGGACCAGAATGGTGTAGCAGAAAGAAGAAACCGAACATTGCTGGACATGGTGAGGAGTATGCTTAGCAGCTCAAAACTTCCTAGATCCTTGTGGACTGAAGCACTTAAGACGGCAGTGTATATATTAAATCGAGTTCCAACGAAGGCTGTTCAAAAGACGCCATTTGAGTTATGGAAAGGTTGAAAACCGAGTTTGTGACATATGCGCGTTTGGGGATGTCCGTCTGAAGTGGGAATTTATAATCCACAAGAAAAGAAGTTGGACCCAAGGACCATTAGTGCATATTTTATTGGATATGCTAAAAGGTCTAAGGGGTACAGATTTTATTGTCCATCTCATAGCACTAGGATTGTGGAATCAAGAAATGCTAAATTTCTTGAATATGACTTGGTTAGTGAGAGCGATCAAATTAGGAACATAGTTTCTAATATTGATCATACAGGGTCTCAACCTTACACTTCAAGTGATAGATTAATTGTTGTTCACAATACCCCTCAAGAACAAATGGGTGTAGAACAACCAATTACTGAAGTCCAACCAGTCATTGAAGTTCCACAAGTTGTTGACAACATTCCAGTAGATCAAGTCAATCAGGAGTTGCCTGGCACTTCTGAACTGCGAGTTGAACCTCATACTTCCCAGGAAGATGATGGTGCAACATTAAGGAGATCTACTCGAACTAAGAGATCAGCAATTTCTGGTGATTATTTAGTGTAACTGCAAGAATCTGACTATAATATAGGAGTCAAAAATGATCCTGAATCTTTTTTACAAGCCATGAGTTATAAAGAATCAGAATTGTGGTACAATGCCATGAAGGATGAGATAAATTCCATGAGTTGCAACGATGTTTGGGACCTTGTTGAGTTGCCTAATGGAGCAAAAGCCAATGGTATTTAAAATTCCATAACGTAATTTCTTCATTTGGTTTCGTAGAAAACGTTATGGATCAATGCATATACCTTAAGATCAGTGGGAGTAAAATTTGTTTTCTTATTTTATACGTGGATGACATCTTACTTGCAACCAATGATAAGGGTTTACTTCATGAGGTAAAACAATTCCTCTCTGAAAATTTTGACATGAAGGATATGGGTGATGCATCTTATGTCATTGGCATTAAGATCCATAGAGACAGATTTTGAGGCATCTTGGGTCTGTCTCTTATGTAGTTTCTATTGTACAAATAAAGTTATTAATGAAACTCTTATTATGATGTTTTCTCATATTTAAGTGCACTTTATTTAATTTGAGAAAATTTATTCATTGGACCAAGAATGAATATATGGTTTATTCATTAAGTTACGTTGCCACATAAAGTATAATATTAAGAAATAAATGCATTGTAATACATGAAAGATAATACTCATCATATAGAGGACCTATCGTCATGATTCATGTGTTTATTACTTAATATGAATTGTAGTTGGTTTTAAGATAATACATTGGATTAAAAGTATAGGCCAAGTGGGAGAATGTTAGTTTATGGCCCATAGCTTTTGCTCCAACTCTTTCTATTCCTAAGGGAAGTTACTAACTCTTCTTATTCATAAGGGAAGTTTCTAACTCTTCTTATTCCTAAAGGGAAGTTACCAACTCTTTGTGTTCCTAAATGAAAGTTACCATTTTTTGTGAAGTGACAACATTATGAACAAGAGCATGATGGGAAGCTCAATTTTCTATATAAAAGGTTTTGGTCCCCAAGCTAGACACACACTTCTAAAGATTACACCATCAAAATTGAGTGTTCATAGTTTGGAAGTCCAAACCCAGGAGAAAGAAGAAAGAAGGGAGTACTAGAGTTCATCCACTGTTGAAGCAACAATGGCTGGAGGTTAGATTTATTGGAATATTGTTATTTTGATCCTTTTGTTTATTTTCGCATCTAGGATCACATTGAATTACACTACCATGTCAATATTGCATACAATTTTTAAAAAATATTCTATACAATAACAAAAAAATAAATAAATTATAAATAAAATTAAAAAAATTAAAATAAAATAAAATAAGATATAAGTCTCCAAAAACATTGCCGACTTCATTGCTTACACTAAAGTCGCCACTGCTTGAATATATATATATATATATATATATATATATATATATATATATATATATATATATATATCATAGAATCGCCAATTCATTTGGTCATTTTAATGCAAAACAAATATAAAAAAAGAAGGCTAACTATAAATGCACTACAAAGTTTACTTGGGGCTAGCCCATTAATGAACAAAGTTTACTCACACTAGCCCATTTTTTACTCGTACTAGCCCAAACCCCCCTAATCTCCACCGAAGTTCTCCTCCATCTCCACCGGAGTTCTCCTCCCTCCTCCATTTCTTGTCGGAGCCCTCCCCCTCCGCCTCCTCCCCCGTCCTCCACCGCCGCCTCCCGTCGCCGCCTCTCGTCGTCGTCGCCGTCGCCGCCTCTGCCTCCTTCCCCGCCTCCCGCCGCCTCCTTCCTCTCTCATTCCTCCGTCTCGTACCCCCTTTCGTTGCTCGACTACCTCGGCACCCTCGGCGTCCGCCGCTCCTCCCTCCCCTCCTTCCTCCGTCGCTACCACCAGGTCCTCCACTCCGCCGTCGGAAGACATGAATAATAACACAATGACAAAGAAAAGAAACCAAAAAAGAAAAAGAAAAAATAGAAGAACTGTCAAAATTTGACATATATGTTGATTTTTAGGACTGTCAAAATTTTGACAGTCCTAAAATTTATTTTCTGTTAATTTATTTTGTTAATTGGTGGGAGGGCCCATTTATTTTGTTAATTTTATGTTTTATTTAAGAAAATATATTTTAACGAAATAAAATTAAAATAAATTAACAGTAAATTTACTGTATCGAAATTTCAAAATTAACAAAAAATTAAAATAAATTAACTCAGTTGTCGATATGTATCAAAATTTTAAAATATCTCAAATTTATATCCTTAAAATTTGTTAAAGTATTCTGTTATTTAAAATAGTAAATTTATTATTGGTACATTAAATATTTTGTAAAAAAAAAATTTACTAAAAGTAAAATTTGGAGGTCGAAACATCATTTTTTTTGCGATTCTAAAAATTTGGAAAGTCCGTCAAACGGTGAAATAGTTTATCCCGAAGTAATTTTCCATACGGTCATTTTGGCTCAAACTGGACCTTGTTTCGATCTCCCAGTCAAAAGTTATGATACTTTAAAGTTTTATATTTTATATTTTTGCCTGTAATATGTACGTCTTACTTCGAATGAAAATTCTCTCTACACGAATTGTGTTACTCTCGTCGAAAACATACAAATCGATCTATTGTGTAACGAAAAACGATTTGAAAACAAATAGTTATGGCCGTTCGAAGTCTGATCGACGGCAGACGTAATATTCCTACGGTAGAATTTTTTTTTTTTTTTTTCAATGATAACATATTTTATTTTGGATGTTAAACTAAATAAAAAAAATCAAAATCAAAAACTAACTAAATAGAAAAAAACAAAACAAAACAAATCCTGACAATTAATTAAAATGAGGACTATCAAAATTTTGACAGTCCTCATTGTTTGTGGGACTGTCAAAATCCTGACAGTCCTAGTTTTATATAAATTTTTCAGTGGGTTAAAATTAGGACTGTCAAAATTTTGACAGTCCACATAGCTTGTGGGACTGTCAAAATTTTGACAGTCCTCATTGTTTGTGGGACTGTCAAAATTAATTTTCAGTGGGTTAAAATTAAGACTGTCAAAATTTTGACAGTCCACATAGCTTGTGGGACTGTCAAAATTATGACAGTCCTAACAATTTGTAGGACTGTCAAAATTTTGACAGTCCTTCCAAGTGGTAGGACTGTCATAATTTTTACAGTCCTGATTATAACAGTCCCGAGTGAATTGCTGATGACAAACTTGTAATTTTTGATATATATGTTGATATAAAAATTTGGACTAGCCCCAAATAACTTTTAGGATGGCAAACTTGTATTTTTTGATAAATTTTTAATGGGCTAGTCCCAAGTAAACTTTGTAGTGCCCTTATAATTAGTCAAAAAGAAGCAAGTTGACTCCACTTGAAAGCAAGCAAGCAAAAAAAATAATAATAACCACCAACAACAACAACAACAACGTGAAAGCAAAAAAAAAAAAAAACAAGTGAACCATAGAGCCGCATTTGGCGATTTAGATGTTGTAGTTTATTTTTATTTTTAACAGTCAGAAAAAAAAAAAAAAAAAAAGAACAAAATGCCCACCAAATCGCCAATTGGTATGATGATTTCAATGTATGTCACCAGTTAGATTTTGTTGTTGTTTTTTCTTTTTTCATCCTAAGTCGCCAGTTGAACTGACGACTTGAGTGGAAACACTGAAGGTATCTTTATTTTGAATTTTTACAAATTTTTTGCTTTATTTGTGATCTATTTATTTATCGTTATTGTATAAAAAAAATTATGATTTGTTTTTACCAAATTACAGTAATTAGACAGTAATTACATTATTACCCATGGTTTTTTTCTTTCTAAATTAACAGATTACAGTAAAATTCAGATATTACCAAATGACAGTAAAACAATTATATAAAATAAAAAAAACTGGATAAACAAATTACAGTACATACAATCGGATTGAACATGCATATTACTCCTGGAAAAAAAAACAATTTAAAATAATACCCACACAAAACTAACCTCAAATTTTAGATCCAGACCACTTGATGTGCAGATGGAACATAAGAAAAGCTAATTTAATTTCCAAAATATTGTTAGAATTGTCAAAAGAAGAAGAAGAAAATGCATAACCAAAAAAATATTGTAGATCCAAACCAAGTGGATGCTTGGCAAATCCAAGAATTGAAAAATCGTACTTTCTAGCCCACTTCCTTCCAAAGCAAAAAGCCCACAGTGTTGATGTTGTTAATATGGAGAGAGATTCGTTTTTCAGCTGGGGAAGAAGAAGAAAAAAAAAAAGTGAGAAACAAATGAATGTAGTTAAGAAAAAGAATTAGAGTGTGGTCATTTGTGTTCATACTGTGCAAACGCAACATATTACTTTTATTGTTGAGTTATTTGTATTTATTTTTCTAATTACTAATTATATCTCTGCTATCCTCCATTTTTATTTTAATTAGTACTAATCTCTCCCTCCTCCAACCAATTCTCAAGAATTAGGTTCTCTCTTTTTCGCATGGTGCTTGTACGCATATATTGCGTTCGTTTTATGCGCGGTTGCTAGCGTGGGTGCATGAGCGAGTGCATGCACAGGCTACGCGCGGTTGTTGTGCGGGTTGCATGCGTGGTTGTTGCGTATGCGCGATATGCACGGTTATGAACTGTTATGCGCATATACATACATGCACGGCATATGCGGCTATCCGCAGCTGCATGTCTGCGAGTCTGCGTGCATATGATGTGCGCTACTGTGTTGTTGCGCACATGTGCGGACTTGCATAGATTGCACGTGACTCCGTTGAATCCCTGTAATGTTATTTATAACAAATTTATTTTTTAACAATTTTATGTAATATTAAATTTTTTTAAATAATTAATTGATGATATGTATACGGCTTGGATGGTTCACTTTTGAACCGTTTACCAGCAGCATTATATATATATATATATATATATATATATATATATATATATATATAGAGAGAGAGAGAGAGAGAGAGAGAGAGAGAGAGAGAATATACATATTGTATAAAAACATGGTACCCCTTAATTCATGGGCCCAGGCCTGTGCGTATTACTAGGTAGAGGAGGCTCTGCTTAGACTGATCAATCAAAACACAATAGTCAAGGGCGGTCCAAGGGAGGAGCAGACAGGCCTGGGTCCAGGGCACCAAGGGGCACCAAATAACTTTAATAGTTAGTAATATTAATATATAATTAAAGAGTTGGTAAAGGAAAAAGAAAAAAAGAGGAAAGTTATTTTTTCAGTCGTCAAAATCTTGTCATTTTCTATTCCCGAGAAGTTTTTTTTTTTTTTCTTCCGATATCAAAGGTGAATTGAAGACCAAAAGCAAGTGTTTTTAAAAATTGTTGATTTTAGTTCTATCTTCTTTCTTCTGCTTATAATTGAATTCCAAACTCCTAATTTTCTTCAATCTCTTCAAATCCGTCGGAAATCGCTGTCGTAACTTTTACGACCTTAGCTGGGTCACCGGCACCGACGACAACATCATTGTTTCCAAACCCGACCAGCTCATTCATGTCCCCATATCCCCCTCAGGTGAGCAAGCGGTAACCCAATCCACTTAGCCCCTACCATTTGTCACTGTTTCCAGATAAAGAATAGTGCCGGAGTACGTGTACGTGTTGTCGAAGGGCACAGCGGCTAAATGGTGCTCTCTTGAGTGTGTAACATTTCTAGTTTTTGACTTTTTGTACAGCAAAAACGGTGTAAATTGAAACATTACATTTCCCGCTCTGGTCAGTACGGACGAAGTGACAAATGCTCCATTACAAAGGGAAACCAAGCTATCCTAAACCTAAACCCCGCCACCAAATAGACCTGACACGTCTGAACCAGTGCATTGGGTCTGAGTTTGACTTTGTTGACCCGTTTAATTTAATTAATGAATACAAATACATATAATGGTCGATCTTATTAAACCACTTCTCTAATTAGTATGGGAATTAGGATTGCTCAGATTTATCAACATTTTCTATCGCATCTAGTAAAGAACTTTTCCAGTATCAAAGGATTAAACAAGAGATCATTTAGATATGCAGGTATATGAAGGAAACAATAAGTAGAAATGGAAAAGGAGAATATCTTGACTCTTGAGTGACAACTACAGCAAGAACCTGAGTCAAATCCAGAAGACAGATGTATCTAAATTTTACTGGACAACGAGTCAAACTGCAGTTCAACAAGTCAGTGCAACAACCGCCGACTGCATCACAAAGAAAAGATCTTTTCACGTTCACCGAGGGTTTGATCACCAAAATTCTCTCAATTTAACAAATTAAATCAACACAGAAGGGAACCTGGAATTCAGGACATCATAATTCACAACAGGTCAAACTACGTATACCAAAAGAAAAGAAAAGAGCTTCACAATCAATACACATTATATAAAAAATCGAGTCTTCAAAGGTCCAACTTAAATATATCTTGGACGCAATAGTGTACATATAGATGTAGATACCATAACACAAGCTGTGGAAATTAACATCCTCAAAGTACTACATAACAATCAAAGTTAAACAGCAACAGCACAGAGATGGAGCTGACGAACCCGACAAGACCTTGTTGGATTACAAGGCATCCTTTGAGTCAGCATTTCAAAGTGAGAATCTCTGTACATTTTCTTCCCAATATATATACAATGAAACAAATGGATTAACAATAGGTTGAGATGGTCAAGTGTCATACATTAACAAAGATCAGCAGGCCCTCCATCCTCATCTTGGGGCAGAGGCAGCTAATCCTCGGCCACGATCATACATGCGCTGGATCTCTTCCCTATATTCTGTGAGAGATTTGTCAGGTATTGTTGGTGTCAGCTCCACAACATCCCCCATCTTCAGCATTTGATTAGGCTCATTAACTGGCTCACGGTTCAGCCTTGGCCTCAGCTCCTCCTTCACGGGGAAAGTACAAGGGCTCCAGCTTGTGCACCCTCGACCAACTCTCTCCAGGAGATCCATAACTGTCGAGTTCGGGGGAAACTCCTGCACTGACATCTGAAACATACATGCTTTTCTGTTAGCTACTGATCAACATATATGAGCAAAAGCTTTAACGATGAAGGGAAAGCACAAAGCAACTAATAGTATGATATATAGACTCGTATATTGTTATTTATGATAGTTATAAATGCATTTATCATTAATCACATTATACATATACTACTTTCAATACCAACAATAATAAATTTAACCAACTCTATTCCATTAACAGTGAGCAAGAAATTGTGGAGCCATAGATGCCTCCTGGATGGAGCAGCGATAATATAGTAGTCAATGGAGCCACTATAAGTCTAGAACTAGATGTAGGCCTAGACTAACTTGGTTTGAAGTGTTAAAGAAAGATATGGATCTTGTCAGCATTACAAAAGACATGGCCCTTGATATAGGGATGGAAGAAGAGGATTCAAACAGCCGAAAGGGATAAAGGCTTTGTTATTGTTATAGAAAAATAGAAAGTGCCCCCACTATCTAGATTGGCAAAAAATACATTGACCAATAAATTTAAGAAGCAACTTTCTGAACATGAAGGAAGCTAGCAATTTTACCAGCGATTAGATTATCTTCTATATTTCAATTATATCGTCAAAAGATTATCGACTCCATTGACCCGGACTTGAGTACCCATGTGAATTTGAGAAGTTCATCAGACAAATGAGTTCCATATTTAATTAAAATCCAACTCGGTTTCTTTTTCGCCCATAGATAACCAAATATGTCATACAAAAATACATTTGAATTAGAATTGCAAATGTTCTTAAATATCACTATGCAACTTCTGATATCTAAATCTAACTATACTCAAAATATTTGCATTACTTGAGAGCCTAGACCACTGTATACATATCAGTAGTGTTTTAACACAATATTTTCGAATGATCATAAAACTAGATGCTGTATGCCTCAATTCGTATTATGTATCTGCTAATGTTCCCAAGGAAATGTGGATATAAGTCCAATACCCAAACTGACCATTATCAGTTTGAATCCTGTGATAGAACAGATAGGGATATGAATATATACCCGATCCATGTCCAATCATCGGTTTTCTGCCATGATAACAAATCATACTCTTTAGTTTGTCTAATCTGTGTAGCACTCAAAACCAAATTAAGAACTACACAGCTAAAATCCAACTACTGTAGTTATGAGCCAGCTATCTGTCATCATGAGAAATAGCTTGACATTTCAAGAAACAAAAATAGGAATCACCTTCTCGTTCTCCAACAAGATTATGAAAATGGGTCCATCATGATCATACTGCCTAGTGTACGAATAAGGGCAATCTTCAATATGAGACGGAAAAGGGCATGGTGGCTTTATCGAACTAGAGTCCCACTTTGACAAGGGCCGGTAACTGGTCAATGTCTCACACTGCCAAGTCACAACCCATCTAGCCCATTCCACCATCTGAAGGACGAAGGAAGAGTGTTTGGAGTCACCCTCCTTGTATCTCCAATGGGCAGCAAACCCAAACTCTGCCTGCAAATGCATCTCTTTAGTTCGTATCTGAACTTCCAGTGGAAGCATGTCTTCACCCATAACAACAGTATGCAGAGATTGGTACCTGACAAGTAAATAGCATTCAGTACCAAAGCAAAGATGAGAACAATAAATCATACTTCGTTGAACATACCCATTAAACTTGGGGTGGATTATGTAGTCCTTGAGCCTACCAAGAACTTTGGGCCACAGGCGATGAACAATACAAAGTGCTGTATAACAATCTTCCTCCTCCTCAACTATTAAACGTAGCCCATGGATGTCATGAATCTCATCCATGCTCAACTTTTTCCTGAAAAAGAAAATCCACAAGACCTAATTAGACTTATTTGCAGGTAAATACTACACCAGTACATAGATAAACAAGATGAGAAAAGCTAAAAGGAATAGAATGGTGAGCATACTTTAGCATCTTGGAGTGGATGCTGTATAAGCTCTTATGTCTCCCTGAGACAACATGATATGAAATGCCCACATCTTTGAGTGCACCTTCCAACTTTTTTATTGCAGATGAGATCATTGCTTCGTCGAAGGACTTGACAAGCTTAGAGGAAAGCTCTTCATGCTGCTCCGGATTAAGGTACTTGAAGCACAGATTTTCCAGCTGCTCCTTCCAACTCGAAATTCCCAATCTATTGGCTAAAGGAGCAAAGATCTCTAGAGTCTCCTTTGCAAACCGCTGCTGCTTGATGATAGGCAAAGCTTCTAAGGTCATCATGTTGTGAAGTCTATCAGCAAGCTTGATAAGAACTGCCCTTGCATCAGCCATCGCTAGAAACATTGTGTGCAATCGATCCGCCTCTGCAGTCTTACTTGCAGTATTATTATCACGTGCAAGCTTGCTTAATTGACTTAGCTTGGAGACCTACACAAGAAGCCAACCAGAAGTTAGAAACAAAATTGTATGGTATCACATCTTCAGGTGAGGCATATACCATCCAGAAATTTTACTAATTATCAAAATAACAGTCAACATGCGACTGCATGATAGTAATGAGGCTCATTTCAACAAAAATAATTACTAACAAGTTTATATCACTGGGTACATGATTTGTAAGAAGTCAGCAGACAGATCCCCAAACAAGAATTTGAGCTAAATATTTCTCGAATTTGTAAGTATCGCAGGCGAGAAAGTCATCAACTACACAAACAATCATTTCCTACCTAAGGTTACATTAGGTTATAGAATCAGAACTTATGCCATGCATGTCAGAATTCAACCAACTGAAGGTATCATATCCTTAAGAAGTTCAAGCGATTCTACAATATCTCAAATTACTTTTTCATAATTAAAACAGAATATGACACAATAAGTCGATAAAAATGAGCTTCTTGCAAAGAAGTTATGTGAACACTACTTGTTAAAGGAACAATCAGCACCACATAAGTAGTAAACCTAAGGTACAATATATCCATCAATAACTAATTGACAACAAATGCTACCCAACAATAATACATAACAGGTGCAATAGCAATTGTTAATACTTAATACCCGGATTAAGCTAAAAAAATATCCCCACAATGCTAATTACAGGGCATTTGAAATAAATTCAAATTACATTTGAAGCATAACATAAATTGGATCTTGACATGATGAATGTGCAAAAGCTAGGAAGAAGGATACTTCAAAAACCGTTCCCGTGTTCGTCGTGTTGGACACATAAATGGAACGACGCATACACCCAAAATATATAATGGCATGCCAAAATTTGTCACAGGACCCTTGTTGTGGTGCTTGCAGTCATTTTATACGTTTTGCAAGTCGTATCTAGTAGTTGTGGCTCCGCAAAATTGAAGGTAGCAACAATATTCGAAGTGCCGTAGCTTAACAAATGACAGCAGGAAACAGAGATTTACCCCTTCGACAAGATCGGCAACACCAGCTCCAAACGTCCTGAAAATATAATCATAGTTCATAAAAGAATCGTCGAGCGTATCGTGCAAAAGCCCCGCAGCAACAACCGTAGCATTGGCACCGATCTTCGCCAGCAACTCCGCAGTCTCCACGCAATGCAGCAGGTACGGATCTCCGCTCACCCTCATCTTCATCAACAACAACAAAAATAGAATCGAATTCATACCAATAAATGACACAGCATCGCACCAAAAATAACAAATCCCAAACTCGAACAATGATTCACCTGCCCCCGGTGAGCTTTCTCGGCCTCGTAGAAGGCCTTCACCACCACCTCCTCGCGGAAAATCTGATGCCTCGACTGTACTCTCGAGATCAAATCCTTCGCGTACGGGTCCAGATCGAACTTCCGCTCCTCCTCCGCCGCCGCCAAGCCCTCGTCAAGATCGAACGTCAGCTCCTCAACGCCCACGCCCCCGCTCGGCATCGGGAAGCTCGGAGGGTCGTAATCGAGGCAGGAGCCGAGGGCGTTCCTGACGAACCCGTTAAAGATTCGATCTTTGCCCCCGTCCTTCGGGTTCCTGGCTGGGGAGCCCCTCGAGGGGGTGGGGAAGTGGAGCACCGACACCGGGCTCTGGTCGCGCGGCTTGAACGAGAACGAGAAGGAACTCGAGAGGAGGTCGTCCGACCGGTCGTGCCATGGCGAGTTGAGCTCGTCGCCGCCGGAGAACGAGACGGAGGCGGTGGCGGAGGAGGAGGAGTGGCGGGAGAAGAGGCAGGAGAGGCCTCCGGCGATCGGTTTCTGGCCGGAGGAGGAGGGAGGGGAGGAAGTGGAGAGGGGCGCTCTGGAGCTAGGATTCAGGTCGTACTCCGGCGAGTAGACCGACACCGGAGGGGTCGCGTAGAGAGCGATCGCCGGCACCGACATCGGGACTCGAACTCGGAAACCCTAACCCTAATTCTGATCGGAATTTGTAGGAATTTGAGGGTGGGGTGGGGGGAATTTGTAGTATTTTGGGAAAACCCTAATTTTGGGAAATGGTCAATTGGGGGAGGAAAAGAAAGAATTGGGTTTGATTTATGTGTGCGGAAGGAGAAGAATCTGAGATTTCGTTGTCGATGCTTCCTGGCCAGGAAAAGAGGGAGAGGGAGAGGAAGTTACAGAGATACCCCTGGTGATATTTTGTACGAATTTTGGAGAAATATTTTATTAGGAAAGGCCCAAAGTGTCGACTTAGTAGTATTTTTTTAATTTGGTGGATGATGATTAGTGGTTTAATTTGGTGATTAGTGGGAGTAACTAAAGAGTGGAAAATTAGAGAGAATTTGAGTTACGTAGAAGAAAGTGCAAGGAAGTCATAACTTGCATAGAAATGAATAATACAAAATGAGATTTACTTGATTTTAAGGATGTTTTGACTAGTTTTGACTTGTTCAAAATTTGTCAATTTGGAGTCACATTGATGTGGATTGAATTAGAGATTAAGTAGTAATTTCAAACATGAAGACTGATAGATGAGGTTAGCATTTGCTCCAAAATTGTTTAAAAAATATGAAAAATTTTAGATATTTCTAGCCAAATCAAATAACGCAAAACAAAGAGTTCTCTTCATCACAAGTCAATTAATTTCGCATTCTATTCCATTAAAATAAAGACAAGATTGAGAGAAACGGAAATGACCTAGTCTACTTAGTTTTGTTTCTTTATAAGTAATTACATATTACATGAGAAGGATCATATTCACATTAAAACTTAAAGAATAGCATGACCTAAAAATAATATGCAACATTTTATGTTTTATGCATCTCTACTCTTTGTAAGAGTCTTGAAAATGATCAAAATGCGTCGTCAAAATCGTATGTATATTCTCACATAATTAACTATTAAAAAGTTAATAAATTCTAACTACTTATTTAACTATTTAATATTATCTAACTATAGTAAAATATTTCTAATCCATATGGTTAAGATGTGAGACATTCTCTCTGACTAGATAGATCGATTACACAAAAATGTATTATCTATAATAAATTTTAATTTTAATTAATTTTTAACATTTTTTTTTACATGCACGTCACTATTAACTTATAATGAAACATGAACTTATAATGAAACAAGATCTCTTGATTATTAGAATTAGGGTAAAGTACAAATAAATCCTTCTTAGATTTACGTTTTTTGTAATTAAAGACCCCTGGATTTAAAAAAACTTTCACTTTTTTATTTTTTTCGGTTTACATCTATTTTTTATTTTTTCGTTAACGGACGTTAATTTAGACGTGAAATAACTAATATACCCCTCCTAATCATAACATAATCAAAATCATAATCCTCCTAACTAATCATAACCCTAACCCTCACTCCCCCCTTCTCTCTCTGGTCGGCAACCCTTCCCCTCTATCTCTCCGGCGGCGGGAGGAGGCTTGCGACGCGGGGAGGATGGGGAGAAGGAGGAGATGAGGAGGAGAGAGGAGCTGGTGGAGGGAGAGGGTTGCCGACCGGAGCTGGCGGAGGGGAAGAGGAGGCGGGAAGGAGGAGGAGGGAGGAGCTGGCAGAGGGGGAGGAGGGAGGGGGAGTAGGCGAGGAGGAGAGGGAGGCGTAGGGGAGGATTGGAGGGAGGCGGATGAGAAGGGAGGGTGAAGACGAGGAGAATGGGAGGAGGGAGGAACTGGAGGAGGGGGGGCGGCGGGGTAGGCGGGGAGGAGGGGGAGACGCGGGGGAGGAGCTGGAGGGGGGGGGGAGGTGGCGGGGGCGACGGGGAAGGGATAGACACGGGGGAAGAGGGGGAGGCCTTTGGGAGCTCGAGGAGGAGGGGGGTTTAGTTGGAACGGCGAAGGAGAGAGGTGAGGCGCTGGGAGGAGAGGGGTGAGCTGGAGGGGGGGGGGGGGAGCTCGGTGGCGGGGAGGGGGTGAGGACTCGGGTGGGAAGAGGGAGTGGGATGGGGAGGAGGATAGTTTATGTTTTTTTATTTTTTTTACAATCTTTAACGTTCACTCTAAACAGATATATGACGGGAGAAAATGTTTTGAGCAAAATTTTTATTGCAGGAAGATGTATTTATTGTAAACATCTAATAGACCTTAATCTGCAAAAGTAGTTAATCTAAGAAAAATTTATTTGCATTTTATTCTTAGAAGTATTTCATGATGTCCAGCAAAAACTAATAAAAATTAACCACACTAGCATCAATAGAAGAGAGAAATACCAGATCAAAGATCTTCGAGGATTATTTTATTAATTTATTTCTCGTCAGTGCGCGATTATTAAATATATGATCGGTGTTATGCAAACAATTGTTTCAACATATAAAAATTATTGGCTTATTATTTAGTACCTTAATTATTGTAGCATACATGACAAAACATATTGTCTCTAATATTTTAGTCACAAGTCAACATCTGTTATTGCTGGATACACTCGTCATTTGTGAGATAAAAAAGTGTGTACGTCATTTAATATTAACAAGTAAAAGTTGAGAATGGATTAGAATATTATATTTAAAATACATCATCAAAATAAATAAATAAAATGCGTTTCCACCAATTAAAAATGTCCTAAACCTTGTAGCCACTAAAGGTGTTATTGGATCCTATAATAGTTAATACCAACTCTAGATCAAAGCATTTTCGGTAGTTATATTTTCGATCAGATTGGATTTAAAACGTCAAAAAAATATTTTAAGTGCTATTTTTTTTTTTCAAAAGATCGAATTGAACTTGCATCCTTTATCTCAATCTATAAAAAAAAATACACAAAAAGTTTGTAATTTCGTATACTTTACAATAAAATTATAAATCAAATAGAGACTTCTACCAGGTACGTCATATTGATGGGGGAATCCAAAGGCTAATGTTCAATTTGAGGACCTATTGTACCACCAAATTTTTTTTTACGTTCGGGATTCAAGACTTTGTGCACACTGCATTGCATATCTTTGGATCCACTGTCTTCCAACTCCCACCATTTATAAATGGAAAGAATAATATGTCCCCGTGTCTCGATCCACTAATCTTCTGCGACCCAGCCATGGTTTTATAACTCTCTTCGGTAACCGCAAGAGCCACTCGAGTTCGATTCCACCACCAAAATCTATTACCAATTCAGTTAGAACCAAGTCATTGTCTAAGATCGTATATGGCTCCTTCAGCAAGTATAAAAGAATAAAATTTAAATGTCATATATTTTAAGGTGAAATTTTTCGTGTTCATAGCACCAAATCACGAACATATGATAAACATCCCAATTTTAGATTCAATCGACAAAGTGTAAAATAAAAAATAGAGAAATAATAGAAAACCCTTACTATAATAATTGTATCTTATATTTCATATATGGTTTTGTTAACATGTGTCCTAATGGCACATGTTAAGAATAATTAATACATAGCTTTTTTACTTTGAAAATTGTTATCAACATCCAATAAACATTTAAAATGTAATTTTTTTTGTATTGAAAAATGTCATCAAGATCTAATAAAATAAATTTTTAACGCAAAAAGTTTTTTGCACTAAATTTTGATAATATTTTCCAATTCAATTTTTTTTTATGTTTGTTGAATTTTGGTAACAATTTTTAAAGTCCAAAGTTATGTATTAATTATCCACAACACATGTCCTTAGAGCACATGTTAACAAAATCCTTCATATATTTATGATAGATACATATGGATGTCATATGCGTTCATTAGTAACTAAGTCTACATGCACTGAAGTCTATTTAGGTTGGTGAAACTGCATTGAATGTGCATTGAAACTTTTACTTTCATTGCAACTGTCCCACATATGTAGTTAGGCAGTTTACGTGTTTGGATTGTCACTACAACTTCATTGCTAGTGGCTATGATCTTGATATTTTTGAGTTGATGTACCTCCCATTTCTTCATTTCTCAATTGCTGGAGAAAGGGAGAGAAACTCCATTGCAAGTGGGGGCTTGCTGTTCGGAGTTTCCGTATTTGGGTTTACCATTGCATTGTCAAATATTGAGTATTCATAGGCTTATTTGATATGATGTGGTTTACTATTTTAAATATACTGGATTATTTATTTGAAATGACGATTATAACACTTACATGCGGGGTGACATCCAAACAATGAAACTCCATAATTTTAATTTGAGAAATTTTGAATTGTCTTCCACTTGTTTTACCATAATTCAATGTGCACCTTACCGAATTACCATAGTGCATTAAACCCCTCCACTTTTAACGAAAACCGTCAATGACTAACAATCAACTCCTTTGACCCCCTGTCACTACCCAATTCTAGAAATTAGGATTTTATTTTTATTTTTTGGTAAATTGTGTATTGATCATAAATAATTGTATTTATATTTAATTAGTGGTTGTATTTATTTCTATTGGTTGTTTTAGGGTTTTGGCTAGTCTGGACCCATGTCAGATCCTAGTGGACCCATGTCAGACCCAACCAACACCCTTGTCAGACTTATTTATTGGGTTAGAATAGTTATTATATTATTATTAGTTAATTGGAGAGTTTTGGATTAGTTAGAATGTGTTTAGAAAATCCCAAACCTAAACCCTATTTTAGCATGACTAATTTGGAGGGTATTTTGGACATTGTGTTATGTTCACAAGCCCTAACCCTATATTCTTTCACCTGGCCGACCCCCCCCCCCCTCCCATTCCATTTCATTCCATTCTTCTTCTCCATCTTCACACTCTATTCTCTTCTTCTTCCTTCTTCAATTTTCTCCATTTCAAGTAAGTTCTTCACCCCTCTTCTCTTCCTTCATCTACTTCTTCCATAGATGTAAACCCTAATCCTTTATTTTTCCCTAACCTAGGTGTGTAGAGCCTAGACTTGGTACAGAGGCTTGGCTTGGAGGCTTGGAGGCTTGGAGGCTTGAGGGTGGTGATTTCTAGGGTTTTGGAGACTTTGGCCTTGAGATTCCAACTCCAAGAGGTCAACTCTAACTTTCCTCTTAGTGATTGCTCTAATATAGTATAATTAGTAGTTTACCCTTCCTAAACCTTAGGGCTACCCATGGGAGGAAGTTAGAGCATGTTTGGTTTTGTTTGGAGACTTTGACATTAGATTTTGTGTCAATTTTGGATGAAATCCGAGATTGGCCCATTTTGGGTGATGCCCTAGGTTAGACGGACCTAGGTAGATGTACTTGGATGTCTTGAGGGTAAGTACGTGTCCCCGTTCGGACACGTGAGGTCGTGTCACGGAGATTTGGGCATTTCGGACAATTCGGGAGTTTTTCGTCGCCGTTGGTTCCACATGCATGTGGAATTTTGCCACGGACCTAGAATCGGAGAGTTAGCATTTTTTTTCTTCTAGGTTTTAGACATCGATTAAAACTCGTGAGTAAATTTTGGATCGATTCCGAGTAGGTTTGGTGTGCGTTTCACGAGGTATCGCGAACCGCACTCCACGTGTTTGTCGAAATGACCAAGTGGCCATTTTGACTTGGTTTCTAGGTTTCGGGCTTGTGTGCGGGTTGGTTTAGCTTTGGGGAGTGTGTATTAGAGTTTTCAAGTTATATTATATATATATATATAATATATATATATATATATATATATATATATATGGGTGGTTGTGCGTGTGTTGGTGGTGTTTGTGTGTTAGTGTGTGGTGTGTGTTTGTGTGTGGTTATATATATATATATATATATATATATATATATATATATATATATATATATATATATATATATATATATAAAAGTGTATATATATATATATGTTTGTGTGTGTATATATATTATACATGTATGTGTGTGTGTGCATTTATATATATACATAGGTGTGTGTGTGTGTGGTGGGGGAGTGTAGATGTGTATGTGTGTGAGGGAGTTTTGAGAGCAGCAGCAGCAGCAGCTTTAGGCATCAGCGGTAGTAGCAGTAGCTAGAGAGAGGTAGAGAGATTAGATATATATATACATATGGGTATATATATATATATATATATATATATATATATATATATATATATATATATATATGTATGTATGTATGTATGTATGTATGTATCTAAGCACATATATATATATCTACATACATATCTATATATATATATCCATACATATATACATACATACATATATATATATATATAGTTAGCTAGTTAGTTAGTTAGTGAGAGAGGGGTAAGTTAGATATCTCAATACCTTGAGATATCAAGGTATTGAAAGTAACTAGGGATACCCAAGGTATTGAGTATCGGGGCGAGGTATTGAGCGTTTGCCTAGGATTGGGATTAGAATTGAGTTTATATGTATAGATGTATATATCTATACGTGTTAGGATATGTGTTAGTGGGTTTATGCGGGGTATATAGCATAGGTTGAGATATCGGATACCGAGGGTATCCCGGTATCTCAAGGAGGCGAGTTTGAGGGTTTACTAGCTTAATGAGCTAGTTTTTGACCTAGAATTTTAGGGGCACCCTAGTTTGACCTAGAGTTGACCATAATTGCCTCCGTTGACCGCAAAAGTCAACGCTTGACCTAGTTTTGTCCCAGAGTTGACTTTTTGGACCCCGGGGTTGACTTTTTGACCCAAATTTCACCGGTTTGATCCGTTTGACCTAGAATAGTCCTAGAAGCTTGTTTTTAGTTATTTTATATTTGTTTAACTCTTTAGAACCCGATTTAACCTTGTTTTTCGTAATAGGTCCTTGCGACGCCAGTCCAGATCTCGATCCTCACTAGTTGCTCCGGACGTCAGGCGAGTACTTACCTCTGATTGTTTCTATTTCATGATAGCGTATATATTACCTGTTCTAGAACTGTAATACTTGATTCTGACACATTGTTTCAGGAACTGGTACTAGTTGGATCCCGTCATGAGATGTTATCCCCCTTACCGTGTTCAGCGGGTACTCTATTACGTGTATTTTATCATGTGCTTCGGGTATTGATTCTCATATGCTATCATGTGCTTCGTGTGCTCTCGCCTTCATGTGCGCGAGTTATTTATCATGTACGTAGCGTGTCGTGGTTCGATCCAAGAGTATTAGTGGGGGAGGGGAGTAGAAGTTGGTTATGTGATCAAAGCCAAACAGTATTCATGTGTATGTCGGTTATGCAACTCACGCATAACGGAGTTATCGTAGATTATTCATGTGCAACCTAAGCCGATCACATAACGAACTTGTGCTCAAGGCACTTAGCTAGTATTCCTATTTTCTCACATGCAGTTACTTCTCTACTACTTGTATTGTTCCCCAGTTTTACATTATAGTTACTTTATCAGTTCTACCATGTATTTACTTTCCTGTGCATCTTGTATTCTTTTCTATTGCTAGTCAATATATACATTACCATATATTTGGAGTTGCTTTCAGAGTTATGTACTTCGCTCCAGTCCTGACTGGACATATTTTTTTAGAGGATCCGGAAGATTTTTGCCCGACCTACTACGGGCCAGGTGTCGACGAGTGTTGCGACCCTGAGATTGAGGAGAAGCCTGTCCCAGCTGAGGAGACGCTGCTAGCACCCTAGTAGCTAGGTGGGTTTCACTGGGTTGCTCCCAGTTGGTGTTTTGGATGACTGTACTATTATTATTATTTTGTTGTTTCTGTGAGATATTGTAGACTCTTAGACTTGGGTTATATATTTTGGATTCGTACTTGCTCTCTTTGGTTCTTTGGTTCTTTTGTTGATATCTTATCGTGCGTTTACTCTTCCCCTAGTTATTGTGATTGAGTTTATATATATTGTGTTATTGCCCTCCTTTTGGAGAGGTTATCTTGACAGGTTATTGTGAGATATATATAGTTGTGACCTAGAACGTGTAAACCCCCTGATTTTTCAAGAAATTTTAATTTGGATTTTTCATAATTTTCTGGGATTTTTTGGGATTTTTTTCCGTAATTAAAACTAAGATATTTTGAATTTAAATAATTTTTAATTGATGTTAAATAATATTAAAATATTATAAAAATAATATTTTCTAGTGTAAAATGAAAAATTAGACATAGGGTAATTTTTCGGAATTTATTGGGCCCCAGAATCATTTTAAAGCCCTAAAAACTAATTAATTCATAAACCAAAATAAACCTAGAAATAAACCCGATTTATTTAAAATAAACCAAACCAAACCAAACCAACCCAGACCGGTTTAATAAACCCAACCCTGAGTCTGCGGGTTGGATCCGGGTCTAACCCCGCGACCCGAAACCCACTAGACCCGTACCCGCATTTCTGTTGTTGGATCGGGCCTGATCTGCCCGACCCGACCCGTCACCGACCCGACCCGAAACCCCTCTTCTCCCCCGACCGCTCAGCCCCGCACCCGCCGCCGCTCTGGCTCCCAGCAACCGCCGCCGCCCGCTCGCCTCCCAGCCGCTCCGGTTCACCTCCCCGCACCGGCCGCCTCTTCCTCTCCCTCTTCCCCTATATAAACGCCGTTGCCCGACGCCCGCTCTCCTCTCCTGCTCTTCCTGCCACCCGGCGCCACCTCCTCCTCCGCCTGAACCCTAACCTCCTCCGCCCGACGAACTCCCTCGCAGCCTCCGCCGAGCCACCTCCCTCCGCCCTAGGCCAGCCCTCCAACAGAGCCCTAGCCCTGAGCCGCCTTCCCCGACGAGTCGACCCCGTAGCAGCAGTGGGCCAGCCCCGCCGTGCCACCGCCACCATCGATCGCCCCCCCGCCTCCGCCAGTGCAGCCCAGCCGCCCCAACTCCGACCGCAGCAGCAGAAGCTGAGCCCAGCCCCGGCCAGCGCAGCCTCCGGCGAGTCTCCGGCAGTAACCAGAGCCCTAACCCTAGAACAGCCCGGACACAGGACACAACTCGTGTCGAGACGACACGCGGACACGTGAAATCCTCGGTTCACGGAGCCCTGTTCAGGTAACCCGTTCTCTCTCCTCGCTGCCCCATTTTCTGTTCCGTCAGTTATGACGCTGTCCTTGCGTAACCCTCTCGATGCCCGTGCAACCCGCTCGGTGCGTCGCGTCCTGTGGCAATCGCGAACCGCGATCCAAAAACAGGAAAATTAACGCCATGTTTCACCCCGGAACTGAGTACGCCCCGCCAAACGGGATGACTTGGTCGCGTGCGGTCTTCACCGAAACGTGCGAGCCGTCGATACGGACGTGCGAGATTTCGCAAAAGTTGATTTGGATGTGCGTGCACACCGGAATCAACGCGTATCCGCTGACAACGCTCCGTATCCGCCTGTTCTGAATATCGCTGTAACTTGGTGTACACACGTCGGATCGAAATGAAACTTGCGCCATCGGACTCGTAGCAATACGCTGGTCCTGTGACCCAAGTTTGGTTCGATTCTGAGAACGTTGACAAAATCACATGTCGTGGGCCCCACGGCTCCACTTGACGGGCGATTTTGTGATCGGCTCATCAGAATCCAATTCTGGAAGTTTCATTGGGTTCGTATCAACGTTCTGGACCTGTTGACACTAAGTTTGACGAATTTGGAGACCTTTGACCCTGACACATTTTTCGGTGCAAAGCGGCCCATATGTGACCCCGCTGGACATGAAAATGTCATTTTTGCCCCTGTGTCCAAATTAGACTCAAGGACAGGGGTTTCTAACTATTTGATATTTTTTGAATGTAATGGTGATGTCTATTTCAGCAACCGGAGCAGTACCTGCAAATCTCGCTGAGACCAGAGCTATAGTTGGAGTCAGAACCCCAAGCAAGTGTACCTTGTCAAATCTTGCAGTTCTTGTTACATATTTCCTTGTCTTATTTATCTGTTGTACATGCTTGACCTAGAACCGTGTGACTTACTTAGCATCCGATTAATAGTCGGATGCTAACACTGTACGCAGAGTTGTGTAACGTCACCTAGACATGGATTCCGAAACCCTATACTTCTCGTGCTTGCATTATCAAGTACGTTATACCCAGGACACCTGACACTATTCATGAGACAGAATCTTCCTAAAATATTCAAGATGATTCTGTGTAGGTTACAGGATTATGACATAGACATTATATTCATAGACAGTATATGACTTGCTGCATTAGTTTTGATCTTGCGTGTCATGGACATGAGACGTGTGATTACATTGGGTGGGGAGAGACACACAGGCTACCGGCTGATTTATATATATATTTATTATGGTGAGGCCTTAGACTCTATATCAGAGCTAGGCACTCTACTATAGAGATATTATTGTGAGGCCTTAGACTCTACATTAGAGCTAGGCACTCTACTAGTGATATCACTGCTACCGGCTCCCCGACACAAAGCTTGTAGTGGTCTCAGCCTGAGTTTTAGTGATGCTCTCATCTTGCATTTCACATAGATGGTTATATAGCTTACCCTATTATTTCATTTATTTCTGCACTGCATTTATTTTGGCTTGAGTTATATTGTACCTTGCTATGTCCCGTAAGGACCTATATCCGAATTATGTCCCCAGGATTAGCAGACGAGATCTACCCAGAGGTATACGGTACAGGAGCATTAGCATGAGCAGAAGCAGGATCAGGTGCATACAGTGGAGCAGAACCAGGAGCCGAGGACTAGGTGATTGCCATAGATTTTCCTGAGTATATGTTCTTCCATACTCAGTCTGTGTTGTTATTTACATTCTTGATTAATGAACAATTGTATCAGACTTGATTATCGGGTTGTTCCCCGATTTATTTACTTGTGACTGAAAGATGTTTATTTCTTTTTATTGATATTGCTGTATTTATTCTGTGGATGAGATTAGTAGACCCTGATTATTGTTTTACAGCTTAAGTATGCCCCGATGGATCCATTAAATTGGGTTTGTCCATCGGTGTGTGCTGCTGGCCATTGCCACGTGTCCGGTCCCTCGGTATTTTGGGACTGGGGCATGACAGAATGGACCTAGACAGCGTTCTACTGCCGATTCTGCGGCGTAGGCTGGACGTACCCACGACTCATGTCCGATTTTTTAGGTGCGGGTCATGACACCCCCCACCCCACCCCTATTTATGACCAAAACATGTCACGCCCCAGTCCCAAAATACGTAGGACTAGGAATACGTAACACGCCCAGCCGTATGTATATGAACTCCAATATATAGAAATCATATACACACGTACGCTGTATATGAATATTCAATCCATCAGTGGTAATATACTGTTACAACAAGTCACACAAAATCTATATCTCATCCACAGCATAAATAATCAGTAGGAATAAAGAGCTGAATAATAACTGAATATCAAGATGAGTATCTAGTCTGATAGTCGGGTGGAAATAAATCCACTACAAAATGACTATACTGAAGTAGCAACAAAATCTCTAAACAGTAGAAATAAATCACAACTACTCTGAGGGTAAGACCTCTTCAGTCTGGTAAGTAGAGTCAGGTCCAGGTCCGTACTCCTGTGGATACTCCTGCTCGTCCATATCTGAAAAGGGACCAGGTCCTCAGAGGGACGTAACAAGATACATATAAACATGCCAATAAAGTACTGAAATATAAACATCCAATGGGTCGCTTAACCGTCTAAGTGAATGCAGTTTGAGAACAACTTTCCAACACGTGGGCTATCTGACCATAATGGGATTGGCATGATTCTCTCGGACAATCAGGGGCCTATGAGCATACCGTCTTTTGAACGGCAGAGGCTGCCTGCATTATATAAGGATCATCACCGCCAGTATCTCCAGTGGAGCTTCCGGGTTACAGAGGAAAAAAGTACAAAGGAGCCCAAACGCCTTACTTGTTGTTCTCCCCACCCCATGCTCTAGGCATGTCATATCTATGACACGATAAAACCTCTAAATAACTGCCAGGTCTACTAGCATACAAAGTTTTATCAGCAGTCATCCCTAACGCACGGCTCATACGTACAAGAGGCCAACCCAATACGTAGTCCAAAATCTACATGAGACTCACAACTCGTGTAACAACTGTGTCACGGCCAATGAACCTAATGATGCTTCATGATAATGGGGTAGTCTCATATACAGGGTCGATGCATATACATAAATAAAAGTAGATACGACGACACCGTCGTTGTACCCAAGTTTTCTTGGACGCGCAATTTATATAGCAATAAATTATGCAGACATCATATGGAATATAAATAACAGTATGATGGCAAGGTATACTTGCCGGGCAAGAATTCTGTATAGTGCAAGCGTCCAATATTGTGTTTGGAATAAGAAGTGGAATTATGGTTTGGGAGAGTTGTGATATATATAGAGATCAAGAGGCGGTGGGAAAACTTAGTGGTTAAGAACTACTGCCGCTGCTGTTTCTTTCTTTCATTGGTTTTGGTTTCGGTTAGGGAGATTTTAGTAATAATAGGTAAAGAGGCGGTGGAATGAGGCGGTGGTGTTGCTGCTGATATTTGTTCTATGCGGGTTCGGGTGCAAGCGGGTAGTGGGTTCCGGCGGGTAGGGTGTTTGGGTTTCGGGTTGAGATCCAATAGGAAATATATATATATATATATATATATATATATATATATATATATATATATATATATATATATATATATATATATATATATATATATATATATATATATATACACATATATATATATGTATATATATACATATATATATATATACATATCTATTCATAGAAAATTTCTAAAATTATATTGGTGCATACGGTTAAGCTAGCAATTGTCCAAAGGGTCTCCTACATGGAATAAATTAGAAAAAATTTATAAAGGCTCCATAAATCTCCTAAGTGCACAAATACCTCAAATAAAATTAAATAAAATATATTCCCTCTATTTAGCTCATAACTATTATAAATAAATAATTAATATGGTTTATAAAATTAGGGGTCTTACATTCTACCAAACTTATAAAAATTTCGTCCTCGAAATTAAAACTAAGTCACGGTAGAAAGTCAAGGATGGTATAAGGTATAAATTAATAAAGTAAATTTATACCTTGGTCAACGTATAGGTTCAGAAAACGTTCGTGCCTGTCGTCATCGCGATGCCAAGTTGATTCTTCTGGTCTATTCATCTGCTGAGCTGGCTTTGGTGCTGGAAGTGCTAGCTCCTGTACGGGCGGTGGAAGTGTCACTGTCTGTTGCTTTGGATAGTTTCTGTAGCGCCCCGCTCCGCGTAGGTGCTATGTACAAGTGACATCACCTTGCTTGCTCGAACGGAAGTCTTCTCGGAGAGCTCCCGACCGATTGATCAAAGTGAGTGGACAGAACTGCATTCTCTGATTCTTGCATGACTTAATAATGAATCTGAGTTTTTGAATGCTTGTTTGCTTAAGAAGAATGTTTTCATAAGAGAATGATAGAACCGATTCAGCATGCTAATAAGAGAACTCACATAGCTTGTCATTGAAACGAATCTGCTGCCTAACTAGAGAATATGAATGCTTATCAAAAATGAGGTAGAACTATTGTCATGCTAAAGAGATATAAGAAATATTGCATGCTTAGTTACACCGACACAGCTCAAACGAACCCTTGCTATGCTAAGAAAGATAAGTAAATGAATTGCTTGAATATGTCCCTTTGTAATATACAATGAAAGAGATAGTTTTGCATGTTAGATATGAAATCAATCGTGCTTGCCATTATATGTTTCGTTTGTCTGTTTGCTATATCGAACTGCTATAAGTCTTGATTCGTATAAGCATAGTCTAATAGTGTGCCCTGACGTCCGGTCCTTCGGGATCTTGGGGGGTGTGCTATTAGATATGTGAAAAGATGTGTTTGCCTGAATGAATGAAAGAGAAGAGTCTAATAGTCCGCCCTGACGTCTGGTCCTTCGGGATCTTGGGGGGTGTGCTATTAGATTGTTATATTCTTGTAAAGAGTCTAATAGTCTGCCCTGACGTCCGGTCCTTCGGGATCTTGGGGGGGTGTGCTATTAGATTGTTATATGCTTGTGAAGAGTCTAATAGTCTGCCCTGACGTCCGGTCCTTCGGGATCTTGGGGGGGTGTGCTATTAGATTGTTATATGCTTGCGAATGTGAATGTGAATGTGTTTGTATATGGTTTGAATGATGCTTGTCATGCATAGGTCTCGGACAACTTGTGCACAAGGTGATAGTCTCTCGATCGATCCCTAGCGCACTGGGAATCGGTCGGTCCGGAAGGGATTGTGAGAGCACCCTGACGTCCGGTCCTATGGATCTTGGGGGTGTTGTTGTCTAATAATGGAGAAACTCATGGACCGTCATATAGATAGGGCGCATGCTAGGTTTATCTTCTTGCATACCTATCATTGTTGACACCAAAAGATTGATTCATAAGTTTATGCACATATGCAAATTGTGGCTAACTTGTGTGTCTGCTGCAGGGATAACCGTTCGGTCATGGATAAGAAATACAAGTGTTTACATATAAGACTGCTTGTTCATTAAGAAGTGCATCGTAGAGATTATCTGTTAGTGCTTCATGCATTTGCATCGGTCAGACAATGACTATTAGTGAAGAGCTGAACCTTGGTCACAGCTGCTAATAGGATCAGAATGTGAGTCATTGATTAGCTGGATTACCGCTACCGATCCTGAGTCTCTCGGGGACCGACCTTTGATTGATAGTTCAACTTGTGTGCTTGATTGAATGATAGTCCCTACATGCAGCCTTGCCCCAAAAGAGATAGATTGTGATGCATAATACATGCTGCGCACTACACGATAGAGCACTGTCCCGATTCGTATGCTTATGAGTTTGAATATGCAAATTGTTTCAAAGTTATGTTTTCAAAAAGATATAATCTGACTATAGTCCTGAGCTACATGAAATGAACTTAGGTAAAAGTAGCAAGATCACTAGAAATGCAATATTTTGCCACAAGTTTACTTAGTGTGGGTTTCAGGGGGTGTATCTTCTGTTCAGTTGTTTTATCTCACCAGTACTTGTATAAAGTGCTGACCCACCAACAGTTTGCTTGTTCTCAGGTGCTTGTTCGTCCGAGGAAGCGATAGCCGTGCCTCATCCCATGGAACCGAAAATCTGGAGTCGATGCCTTGAGCCGCATCGAGATGTGCCTGCTTTGAGTTGCTTTTGTATAGAGGGACATAATGTATGGAACGGTATCATTGTAATCGAGAGATAGAGTGCTTGAGCGAATTGTAACCTCGGCCATGCGTCACTTGTAACACTTGTGAATATCAATAAAAGAGATTGTTTTCTTATGTCATTGTGTTCTTTACTTTTCTGCAATATGTGTGCCGCTGCTTCAGTATTGAATAGCTTACTTGCCCTTGTATCAAAGCTTTGGCCTTGTGCAAGCGCAATTTAGGCTTGCACGGCATCACGCCCATGCGAGGACGATCGGTTCCGTAGGGACCAAAGCGAGGACGAACGACCCTGCGGGACCGGGGCGTGACAGTTTCTTACCAAATGTTGTTCGGAACCACACCTTATACATTATCCCAAGCGGTTCCGACTATCTCTTGAAATATGCCCGAGTCTCCCACAATAATTACATTGGGGCTTCTCCGAAATCTGGTACGACTTGGCTCTATGTTGATACTGTTGTTGTTGTTCCAAAGGACGTCTGATAGGTCCTCCTTGTTGTGTTCTTATTGGTTCCGGATGTGTCCTTGCTGATCCTTGTTGTGTCCTCAGTTGACCTCTCTTTCCTCTGCTGATGGTTTCTTGCAATCTGGCTTCTGTCAGTAGTTCAGCATAAGAGATCCGTGACTGTGAGCTAGTGTAGTGTTGTAGCTCCTGAGTCAATCCGCGATGAAACCTCTTAGCCTTAGCCAAGTCATCTGGTATCAGGGCAGCGCCATATTTACTGAGGCGACTAAACTCAGCATCATACTTGTCCACTGTTTGGTTCCCCTGCTCCAGGTGGAGAAACTGATCGTATAATACATCTCTAACGGTGTCCGGGAAGTACTTCCTTTCAAAGCACTCCAGGAATTGCTCCCAAGTCTGGTATGTACCCAACTGGCACTCCATGGATTCCCACCAGTGATGAGCATTACCATCTAGAATCGTCCTTACACCCGTCATCTACAGCTCTGTAGGTAGCTGTGATGCTTCTAATAATTTTTAAGTGTGAGTAATCCAGTTGGTAGTCTCCTCTGGGCTCTCAATGCCTTTGTATGGCCTCGGACCCATTTGTACAAAGTCTTTTACTGATCCAACTCTAGCTCGAGGTTCTGGAGCTAGTGCTTGAGCTGGTATAGTAGTCTTTGCAGCCATCCTCTCAAAAGCTGCCAGAAATTCTTGTCTCTGTTCTGCTGCTTGATGTCTCTGTTCCTGTATCATCATCTGGAAGAATTGGAACAGTTGTGCCTGGCCCTCCTGCGGTGTTGATGAGACTGGAAGGTTCCTATTAGGTGAAACGGGAAGATCAGATAGAACTGGATTGTGAATCTGTCCATCTGATCCCGAAAGTCTAGAAATTGTTGAGGTCCCTCCTTGAGTCTGACCATTGACTCCAGGAGTTGTATCACCATCAGTGACAGTACATCCATTCTGCATATCCATCTTTCTGCAGGTGATGTACACAAATGTTTAGATGAAGTACATGAATCAAACATGATGCAAGTATTAAATAGATTGTAGAGGCATGAAATACGCTGGAGAATTGTCCGTGTATTTACAGTCAAAAATCCCCAACATTCATGAAGTCCCTCCCTGCGTAAAATAGGGCTTCAAGGTTGTTTGCGTAAAACAGGTTGATAAGTTGTCCGCATAAAGTAGAGGTTCCAGGGAGTTTGGCGTAAAATAGAGATTCAAAGTAGTCAGCGTAAAATAAAGATTCAAGAAAGTTTGGCGTAAAGCAAGACTTCAGAGCTGTCCGCGTAAAGCAGAGAATCAAAACTGCCGGCGTAAAATATGACTTCAGAGCTGCTTGTGTAAAAGTCTGCGTAAAAAAGTCTGCGCGTAAAAGATCTGCATGTAAAAATTATGCGCATAAAATATATGCTGCGTAAAGTCTGCACGAAAAAATTCTGATGTGTAAAGTCTAGCATACGTTGTAGCGTAAAGTTTGTGTAAAAGGGTGCTGCGTAAAGTCGTATGGGGAACTCTTTGTATTTTCTCGGATGAATTTGTTAGACAAATCAGTGAACCTGACATCTGACAAAAGTACTGCACGATGATCGAGAGGACGGCTGTGATGATGATTTTGCACAGAGACCCAGGTTGTCGTTTAGTGACATATTGGATACAAGTCATTTTTTTTACGCATCCAAAAAAGGAAGAACGGGGAGTCTTCTGAATACCCTGCCTATTCCATATTGACAGAGATGAGTTTTTACGCTCAAGTCTGAAATGAGTTTTTACACTCAAGATAAAACAAATCAGACGCCACGTAAAAAGCTGTTCTGTACAGAGATCGAGGCATATCTCTGCATTTAATGCACGAGATTTGGTCTAATTGGTCATGACTGAGAAAACTAAGACTATGACAATTACGCTCCCATCACCATTCTTATATTTTACGCCTAATCAGGCTACTCTACGCTGGTTATCTATTATTCAGGAATCATCAAGTTTACGCTGGGTAGTTACCCACGTGGCTTGCATGACGTGTCATACGCAGGATTTAGAAGTCTAAGGAAACGTGGGTGGCAGTTGTCATTACTGCAGCGTAAAGTAGGCAATCTTCTTCATAGGTTGACATTTACGCCAACAAGACAATTATTTGGCTTTTACGCCAACAACAGTCAATCGACTTTTATGCCAACCATAGCCGTTTAGCTTTTACGCCAACAAGGGTAATAGGGTCTGGTCACAGGGTAAAGGGTCTTTGGCGTAATGTCACGACCCGCACCCGAATATTCGGGCACGAGTACGTGGGTACGTCCAGCCTACGCCGCAGTGTCGGCGGTAGTACGCTGTCTAGGTCATATTCCCAGGTAATTTAGAATCTATCTCATCCACAGTAAAGTAAATAGAGAAGGAAAATAACAAGAAATAGGAATACTAAGATTTCATAAGACAAAATGTGATATACAAATCCATGGTTTAATATAGAATCCAGAAGATAAATCGGGGACAAACCCGATTGCTGTGCTGAAAGAAAATACTAGCTAACTGGCTACTACTCCTCAAAAGTAGTCTCCTGAGTAGGAACAGACTCCTCAGATGTATCACCTGCTACCTCATATGGGCCATAAAAGGTGGGACAAGGTTCTCATCATCACCTAAAACAACGGATCCAGTCAGGAAAGGAGCAAAGTACACAATGCACAACAAGATTAAACTAAATATTTATGACATAGAGTGAAAAGACTGACTAAGTATCATGATCAGAATATGCATAATAAGTAGTAAAAATTAACTGAGAATTAAATGTTATAAATCAGGACTATAAGTAAGACAGGATTAATTGCTATAAGCCAGGGCATGAGTAAATCAGGAATATAGTGAGACAAGAAAATGTAACTGTAACAAGACAACAAGAACTGCAACACGACAAGAAACTATGTGCGTGAACTTGTGTATTTAGAATACATAGTTGGCATATAGGGGATTATAAGGCTAATCCGGCCGTCATAGACGGCTATCAGACAGGAATAATCAAGATTCGGCTGATGGACAGTCGTGTACCAACAGCTATCAGTCACGGCAGGGGGAAGGGTAAACTACATGCCTTCTAGTATTCTCCCACCCGACACGAAAAGCAAGACATGAACTCCAGTATTCAAGACATGAAATCCAGTATTCTAACACTACGTGTAATCATCAATGGTACTAGTAGAGCAAGGAACTAATTATCACAATATAAAGATTAAACTTGAAGTGTAGGTACTTGCCTGATGTTTGGATCCAATTACAGTTTTATCCTCGGGAAATTTCTAGAAATGTGTCCAGATGCTGAAATAAATATTACCATCATGCTCAGAAGATATCAAATAGCTAGAAAAGCCTGTCCTTGAGTCCAATTTGAAGACAAGGACAAAAACGACAATTTTGGGTCAAAACGGGATCCGCATGTGGGGCCCGCTTTGCACCAAAAAATGTGTCAGGGTCAAAGGTCTCCAAATTCACCAAACTTAGTGTTAACAGGTCAGGAACGCTGATACGAACCCAACGGAACTTCCAGAATTGGATTCCGATGAGCCGATCACAAAATCGCCCGTCGAGCGGGACCTGTGGGGCCCACGACACGCGATTTCGTCAACGTTCTCAGAATCGAACCAAACTTGACCCACAGGACCAGCGTATTGCTATGAGTCCGATGGCGCAAGTTTCGTCTCGATCCGACGTGTGTACAAGAAGTTAGGACGTGAAACAGAAAAGGCGGATACGGGGCGGTGTCCGCGGATACGCGTTGATTCCGGGGTGCACGCATACCCGAATCAGCTTCCGCGAATTCTCACACGTCCGTATCGACGGCGCGCACGTATCTGTGAAGACCGCACGCGACCAAGTCATCCCGTTTGACGGGACGTACTCAGTTCCGGGGTGAAACAGGGTCTGGTTTTTCCTGTTTTTGGATCGCGGTGTGCGATCACCACAGGACGCGATGCCCCAAGCGGTTTGTCCGGGCACCGAGAGGGTCATACAGGCTTCGCAACATAATTTACGGAATCGAAATCGGAGATACGAGGTACGAGATACGAGTACCTGAACGAGGCTCCTCGAAACGGGGTTTTCGGTGTCCGACACGTGTCCTGGACACTGTGTCAGCCGTGTCCACGTGTCCGCGTGTCCGGCAGCGAGTCCGGCCTAGGGCTTCAGGCCTGCTGAACCGCGGTGGCCGGCGACTGGGTGGCCGCGGGTGGCGTCGCCGGGCTCGGGCGCGGGCGGTGCCGGCAGTGGGTCACCGGAGGCGGAGGCGGCGGAGGATAATGGAGGAGGAGGCTCTGGGAAGGAGGTGGGGAGCGGGGTCCGGCTGCGAGGGGGTGGAGCTAGCGGCTGAGGGAGGTGGACGGCTGGTTCCGGACGCTGGGAAGGAGGAGGGGAGGTGACCGGAGTCGGGGTGAGGGCCGCCGGAATTAGGGTTAGGGTTTAGGGGAAAGGGAAAGTGAGGGCGGAGGAGAAGAAGAGTGGGGGCTTTTATAGGGGAGCTCTGGGGCGGACGTGGCCGGGTGAGGCGGGGCCGAGGGGGGTCGTGGCTCGCTCCGGCGGAGGCGGCGGAGAACCCGGGCGGTGGCCGGAGGAATCGGTCGTCCAGACGATCGTGGGGAAGAGATGGGGGACCGGGTCGGGTCGGGCGCGGGTTCCGGGTTAGGCGGACCCGCCCGACCCGCTAACCAGGGCTGGGCTGGGCTGCTGCGCTTCGGCCTACTGGGCCGGGCCGGACCAAAAATAATAACAAAATAATAACGATAATAATAATAACAACAATTAATTTATTTAATTTAATTAGTTTTTAGGTATTTAAAAATAGGTCCGAGGCCCGATAAAATCCAGGAAAATTACCCTAAGTCTAGTTTTCCATTTTACACCCAAAAATATTGTTTCCATGATATTTTAATATTATTTATTAATAATTAAAAATCATTTAATAATTAAAACCCTGATTTTAATTACAGAAAAATTTCAGAAATTGTGAAAAAATCCTAATTTAAAATTCTTGCAAAATCTGGGGGTTTACACGTAAAACTTTGGTTATCCAAATATAGGATAGTTGAAAGGAAGAATGAGGTTTTAGTCAAGTGTGGATGAGATTCTTATACTCTATTCCTATACGCAGGCTTGTTTGGTACAGTTATGTAACCAAGACAATATATTCTCGACCTGTATGGGCCACCACCAAAAATATGTCACGCCCCAGTCCCAAAATACGTAGGACTAGGAATACGTAACACGCCCAACCGTATGTATATGAACTCCAATATATGAAAATTATATACACACGTACGATGTATATGAATATTCAATCCATCAGTGGTAATATACTGTCACAACAAGTCACACAAAATTTATATCTCATCCACAGCACAAATAATCAGTAGGAATAAAGAGCTGAATAATAACTGAATATCAAGATGAGTATCTAGTCTGATAGTCGGGTGGAAACAAATCCACTACAAAATGACTATACTGAAGTAGCAACAAAATCTCTAAACAGTGGAAATAAATCACAGCTACTCTAAGGGTAAGACCTCCTCAGTCTGGTAAGTAGAGTCAGGTCCAGGTTCGTACTCCTGTGGATACTCCTGCTCGTCCATATCAGGAAAGGGACCAGGTCCTCAGAGGGACGTAACAAGATACATATAAACATGCCAATAAAGTATTAAAATATAAACATCCAATTGGTCGCCTAACCGTCTAAGTGAATGCAGTTTGAGAACAACTTTCCAACACGTGGGCTATCTGGCCATAAATGGGATTGGCATGATTCTCTCGGAGAATCAGGGGCCTATGAGCATACCGTCTTTTGAACGGTAGAGGCTGCCTGCAATATATAAGGATCATCACCGTTTGTATCTCCAGTGGAGCTTCCAGGTTACAGAGGAAAAAAGTGCAAAGGAGCCCAAACGCCTTACTTGTTGTTCTCCCCACCCCATGCTGTAATCCCCTGATTTTCATTGAATTTTAATTTGGATTTTTAGAATTTTCTGGAATTTTCCAGGATTTTTCTGTAATTATATACCAGGGTTTTAATTATTGAAGGATTTTTAATTGATATTAAATGGTATTAAAATATTATGAAAATAATATTTTATGGTGTAAAACAGAAAACCTGACATAGGGTATTTTTCCGGGAATTTATTGGACCCCGGATGAATTTTTAAAGCCCTAAATACTAATTAAATATTAAATCAATTTAAAAACCCAAATAAACCGGGTTTATTTAACTGAACCAAAACAATCTAAACCAAACCGGTTTATTTTAATTAAACCCAAACCCAATTCCTTATCGGGTCGGATCCGGGTCCAACCCAGACCCGAACCCGATAGCCCGAACCCGACCCGCAATCCAGTTTTCGGATCGGGCCGGATCCGAAGACCCGACCCGACCCGGCCACCCGTACCCGCTCCCTCTCTCTCCCCCAACCGACGAAACCCGACCGCCTGAGCCGTTCCGCCGCCGACGACGGTTCCGCTCCGACTTCCAGAACCCGCCGCCCTCTCGCGTCCCCGCCCCTTCGCCTCCGGCCACCGCAACTGCCGCCTCTCCCTCTCCCGCCTCCTCTCTATAAAACCCTAACCCTAGCCGGCCATTCTTCCCCGCCGCCTGAAGTCCCAGCTCCGCCCTAGACCTCCCTAGCACCTCGCCGCTGCCGACTCCCTTCCTCCGCCCTTTGCCGCCTCAGAACCCGAGCTCAGCAGCAGCCTCCAGCGCCGACGCCGCCTCTGGCCGTCCCGCCTCCGCGAGCAGTTCCTGGCCGCCTCCAACCGCGCCGACCAACTCCGGCGACACCCAGAGCACAGAAGCCTCTGCCCAGACACGGACACAGTGAGGAGTCGGACACAGGAGCCTAGCCGCGGACACAGGAACCAGAAAACCCTAACCCTAGTGAACAGTGGACTCGGACACAGTAAATCGCGTGTCGGACACGATTTAAATTCGGTTTCTCGGACCTACTTCAGGTAACCATAACTTCTTGCTCGTAGCTCGGAATTCAGTTCCGTAAATTGTATTGCGTAGCCTGTATGACCCTCTCGGTGCCCGGACAAACTGCTCGGGGGCATCGCGTCCTGTGGTGATCGCACACCGCGATCCAAAAACAGGAAAAACCAGACCCTGTTTTACCCCGGAATCGAGTACGCCCCGCCAAACGGGACGACTTGGTCACGTGCGGTCTTCACCGACACGTGAGCATCGTAGATACGGACGTGCGGGCTTTCGCAGAAGCTGATTCGGATGTGCGTGCACACCGGAATCAGTGCGTATCCGCGGACAACGCCCCGTATCCGTACTTTCTGTTTCTCGCTGTAATTTAGTGTACACAAGTCAGATCGAGACGAAACTTGCGCCATCGGACTCGTAGCAATACGATGGTCCTGTGGGTCAAGTTTGGTTCGATTCTGAGAACGTTGACAAAATCGTGTGTCGTGGGCCCCACAGGCTCCACCCGACGGACGATTTTGAGAACGGCTCATCGGAATCCAATTCTGGAAGTTTCGTTGGGTTCGTATCATCGTTCCTGACCTGTTGACACTAAGTTGGATTGTTTTTGAGACCTTTGACCCTGACTCGGTTTTCGGTGCAAAGCGGCCCACAATTGGACCCCGCCTTGACCCGAAAATGATGTTTTTGCCCTTGTCTCCAAATTGGACTCAAGGACAGGCGTTCCTAGCTGATTGATGTGTTCTGGACCTGATGGTGATGTCTATTTCAGCAACCGGAGTACTGCTTGGAAATCCAGCTGAAGCCAGAGCAACCTTTGGAACCGAAAATCCAGGCAAGTGTACCTTGCCATTAAATGCAGTATTAGATTCATTTTGATTCTCTTGCCTTAATTTTTGTGACTGTTGTACTTGCCCTATCCAGTACTTTATATCCAGGACACCTGACACAAAGCATGATATAGAATCTTCCTGATTTCCAAGGAGTTTCATAATAGGATATAGATTTCATGATTTAAGCTTATTTTCTTAGAATTTAATAAATGACTGACTGCATTAGTTCTAATCTTGCGTAACATGAACATTGAGATCTGTGACGTGAGATTCATTGGGTGGGGAGAGTATTACCATATCAAGGCTGATTATATTATATATATATCTGGTTATCTGGAAGTGTCCTAGTCTCTGACACAGAGCTTTGACACCTGTACTGGCCCTTCGAGAAAACACTGCTATGGTTTCTTGTCACTGATCCTGTAGTAGTCTCAGCCTGAGTATGAATAATAACTCTCACTTGCATGATCACTTAGCTGATTTTAATTATTTAACTGGATTTGTTTGATAGTAACTTCGGCATACCACTGTCTTAAACTTATTAATATCTTGTACTTCTCTTGTGTTTAACATTTTGGTTGACTTGCATGCTCATTCACTGTATTATGGCTCGTATTCTTCTGTACCTTGTTGCGTCCCTCTGAGGACCTGGTTTTGTTCTCCAGTTATAGCAGACGAGATCTACCCTGAGGTGTACGGAACAGGGGCACTACTCGGAGCAGTACCCGAACCTGAGGACGAGGTGACCGCTGAGGACTTCTCCTGAACAACTGCTTCACCATGCTCAGTCATTTAGTCTTTATTTTCCTGTTTCATTAAACTCTCTATTTCCTGTTTAATTGAACTCTTTAATTCCTGTCTTTGAGAACTTATGTAACAGACTTAATATCGGATTGTTCTCCGATTTATTTACTTTGCCTGGTTGTTGTTTAGATATTTCATTTGATGATGTTGCTATCATATATTTGTGGATGAGATTAGTAAACCCTGACTGATGTTATACAGCTTAAGTATGTCCGATGGATCCATTAACTTGGGTTTGTCCATCGGTACATGCTGCTGGCCATAATCACGCGTCTAGTCCCTCGGTATTTTGGGACTGGGGCGTGACATGGTTTTTGTGGTGGCCCATGCAGGTCAACGACTTAAATTGTTCGGTTTCAACTTAGGGACCGAACAGACCTGCAATAATAATAGGATAAGTTTTTAGGATCTCATCCACTTGCTTGTAAACGTTCTTGATATCTGTATCGTATTCATTTTTGAACTTGCATCTTGCCTTGACTCCTGTGTGCCTCTTATAGTTTATTGTTGATGCAGAGTAATGGATTCGCAAGAAAACGACGGAACTCCAGCAAGAACACCAATAGGTGATGCAGCCACCTACGGAGAAGACGAAGTGACGCTATTGAGTGGAGATCCCTCTACTCACCGAAGCAGACAAGCAGATCCGCAATCTTCCCGATTTCGGCGTGATGATATTCCACCTCCACCCCAGTTTCCTCCACAGATGCCTGTCTTCCCACCAGGCCAAGCAATGGACGGACAGCAGATGTTCCAGATGTTCTTCGCAATGATGCAAGCTCAACAACAAGTTCAAACTGAGGCCCATCGTCGCGAAGCTGAGTACTTGAGGAACAGTTTAGTAAATGCACTAGAGCAGGCCAACCTACCAGCTAGACGACAACCAATAGGCTCTATCACAGACTTCCGCCAGCTGAAGCCCCGTACTTTCTCTGGCAAGGAGGGACCAACAGAAGTGCATGAATGGCTCACCAACATTCGGCATCAATTAGAAGCAGCTGAACTACCAAGAGAACGTTGGATGACCGCCGTCAGAATGCAATTGACGGACAATGCTCATCACTGGTGGATATCCGAAGAGACCAGGCTCGGACCAGACCGAGTTACTTGGGAAGAGTTCTCCAGACTCTTCCAGGAGATGTACATACCGGCCATTGCTCGATCTGAACTTCGGGACAAGTTCAATCGCCTCACCCAGGAAGCCAAGACGGTAGAAGAATACAACGCCGAGTTCATTCGTCTGAGTCGCTTTGCTCCTACCTTGATCCCGACTGAAGTAGAGAAAGCCGAGAAGTTTTTCGACGGACTCAACATCGAAATACAGAAACTGATTGGATCTGTCGTACCAACTTCGTACACTGACGTCCTTGCTGCAGCTCGACGCATGGAGCGCGTCACCAGGAGAGAAACCAGTCTGAAGAGGCCTTCCACATCAGTACCAGCCAGAGCAAACAATGGAGAAGCTGCCAAGAAACCTCATCTGCATCAAGCACCACAGGGATCTGCATCCAAAACCCTGACTCTTCCTACTTGTTATTACTGCGGCAAGATAGGCCATGTTGAGAAGGATTGTAGACGTAAACACGGACTGTGCTTAGGTTGCGGATCCAGACAGCATGCAGTGAAGGACTGCCCTGATCGTAGGGAAGCACCAAGGGCGAACCAACAAGCTCTACCAGCACCAGCGGGACCTCAACCAAGGCCACCCTTGGCACATCAAGCAGCACCCTACCAGCAAGCCCAGCAACATCAGAGAGCACCACCTCAAGGACGCGGCCAAGTTTTCACGATGACTGTGGGAGATGCGCAGAACCACGGAGCTGCTAATGCGCGTAAGTCTTTTAGTTGTTTCGTTTCTAGCATTTCTGTAGATCGTGCCTGCTGGTTCGTGACCCCAGACTTGACCTGATAACCTTGACTTGATAACTTTAATCTGTTAATAATTGATAACCTATTGTTAACCTGAACTTGATAATAACCTAGACTGTTTTACAAATGTTAACCTGATAAGTTTTGAAAAGATAACTGGTTTTATAAAAACAGTAATTTTCTAGATTTCCCACATTTGGGAAATTGCATAATTTTTACTTAGGAAAATGATTTTCCTATGTGTTCAAGCCCTGGACCTTGATTTTCTTTATTGTATTGTGATTCAAATAAAATTGGTAACCGTGTCATCTCTGTTGACCGGTTATTCTTTGATTGCGAGGACGCAATCCTCTTAAGGGGGGTATATTGTAATCCCCCTGATTTTCAAAGAATTTTAATTTGGATTTTTAGAATTTTCTGGAATTTTCCAGGATTTTTCTGTAATTATATACCAGGGTTTTAATTATTGAAGGATTTTTAATTGATATTAAATGGTATTAAAATATTATAAAAATAATATTTTATGGTGTAAAACAGAAAACCTGACATAGGGTATTTTTCCGGGAATTTATTGGACCCCGGATGAATTTTTAAAGCCCTAAATACTAATTAAATATTAAATCAATTTAAAAACCCAAATAAACCGGGTTTATTTAACTGAACCAAAACAATCTAAACCAAACCGGTTTATTTTAATTAAACCCAAACCCAATTCCTTATCGGGTCGGATCCGGGTCCAACCCAGACCCGAACCCGATAGCCCGAACCCGACCCGCAATCCAGTTTTCGGATCGGGCCGGATCCGAAGACCCGACCCGACCCGGCCACCCGTACCCGCTCCCTCTCTCTCCCCCAACCGACGAAACCCGACCGCCTGAGCCGTTCCGCCGCCGGCGACGGTTCCGCTCCGACTTCCAGAACCCGCCGCCCTCTCGCGTCCCCGCCCCTTCGCCTCCGGCCACCGCAACTGCCGCCTCTCCCTCTCCCGCCTCCTCTCTATAAAACCCTAACCCTAGCCGGCCATTCTTCCCCGCCGCCTGAAGTCCCAGCTCCGCCCTAGACCTCCCTAGCACCTCGCCGCTGCCGACTCCCTTCCTCCGCCCTTTGCCGCCTCAGAACCCGAGCTCAGCAGCAGCCTCCAGCGCCGACGCCGCCTCTGGCCGTCCCGCCTCCGCGAGCAGTTCCTGGCCGCCTCCAACCGCGCCGACCAACTCCGGCGACACCCAGAGCACAGAAGCCTCTGCCCAGACACGGACACAGTGAGGAGTCGGACACAGGAGCCTAGCCGCGGACACAGGAACCAGAAAACCCTAACCCTAGTGAACAGTGGACTCGGACACAGTAAATCGCGTGTCGGACACGATTTAAATTCGGTTTCTCGGACCTACTTCAGGTAACCATAACTTCTTGCTCGTAGCTCGGAATTCAGTTCCGTAAATTGTATTGCGTAGCCTGTATGACCCTCTCGGTGCCCGGACAAACTGCTCGGGGGCATCGCGTCCTGTGGTGATCGCACACCGCGATCCAAAAACAGGAAAAACCAGACCCTGTTTCACCCCGGAATCGAGTACGCCCCGCCAAACGGGACGACTTGGTCACGTGCGGTCTTCACCGACACGTGAGCATCGTAGATACGGACGTGCGGGCTTTCGCAGAAGCTGATTCGGATGTGCGTGCACACCGGAATCAGTGCGTATCCGCGGACAACGCCCCGTATCCGTACTTTCTGTTTCTCGCTGTAATTTAGTGTACACAAGTCAGATCGAGACGAAACTTGCGCCATCGGACTCGTAGCAATACGATGGTCCTGTGGGTCAAGTTTGGTTTGATTCTGAGAACGTTGACAAAATCGTGTGTCGTGGGCCCCACAGGCTCCACCCGACGGACGATTTTGAGAACGGCTCATCGGAATCCAATTCTGGAAGTTTCGTTGGGTTCGTATCATCGTTCCTGACCTGTTGACACTAAGTTGGATTGTTTTTGAGACCTTTGACCCTGACTCGGTTTTCGGTGCAAAGCGGCCCACAATTGGACCCCGCCTTGACCCGAAAATGATGTTTTTGCCCTTGTCTCCAAATTGGACTCAAGGACAGGCGTTCCTAGCTGATTGATGTGTTCTGGACCTGATGGTGATGTCTATTTCAGCAACCGGAGTACTGCTTGGAAATCCAGCTGAAGCCAGAGCAACCTTTGGAACCGAAAATCCAGGCAAGTGTACCTTGCCATTAAATGCAGTATTAGATTCATTTTGATTCTCTTGCCTTAATTTTTGTGACTGTTGTACTTGCCCTATCCAGTACTTTATACCCAGGACACCTGACACAAAGCATGATATAGAATCTTCCTGATTTCCAAGGAGTTTCATAATAGGATATAGATTTCATGATTTAAGCTTATTTTCTTAGAATTTAATAAATGACTGACTGCATTAGTTCTAATCTTGCGTAACATGAACATTGAGATCTGTGACGTGAGATTCATTGGGTGGGGAGAGTATTACCATATCAAGGCTGATTATATTATATATATATCTGGTTATCTGGAAGTGTCCTAGTCTCTGACACAGAGCTTTGACACCTGTACTGGCCCTTCGAGAAAACACTGCTATGGTTTCTTGTCACTGATCCTGTAGTAGTCTCAGCCTGAGTATGAATAATAACTCTCACTTGCATGATCACTTAGCTGATTTTAATTATTTAACTGGATTTGTTTGATAGTAACTTCGGCATACCACTGTCTTAAACTTATTAATATCTTGTACTTCTCTTGTGTTTAACATTTTGGTTGACTTGCATGCTCATTCACTGTATTATGGCTCGTATTCTTCTGTACCTTGTTGCGTCCCTCTGAGGACCTGGTTTTGTTCTCCAGTTATAGCAGACGAGATCTACCCTGAGGTGTACGGAACAGGGGCACTACTCGGAGCAGTACCCGAACCTGAGGACGAGGTGACCGCTGAGGACTTCTCCTGAACAACTGCTTCACCATGCTCAGTCATTTAGTCTTTATTTTCCTGTTTCATTAAACTCTCTATTTCCTGTTTAATTGAACTCTTTAATTCCTGTCTTTGAGAACTTATGTAACAGACTTAATATCGGATTGTTCTCCGATTTATTTACTTTGCCTGGTTGTTGTTTAGATATTTCATTTGATGATGTTGCTATCATATATTTGTGGATGAGATTAGTAAACCCTGACTGATGTTATACAGCTTAAGTATGTCCGATGGATCCATTAACTTGGGTTTGTCCATCGGTACATGCTGCTGGCCATAATCACGCGTCTAGTCCCTCGGTATTTTGGGACTGGGGCGTGACATGGTTTTTGTGGTGGCCCATGCAGGTCAACGACTTAAATTGTTCGGTTTCAACTTAGGGACCGAACAGACCTGCAATAATAATAGGATAAGTTTTTAGGATCTCATCCACTTGCTTGTAAACGTTCTTGATATCTGTATCGTATTCATTTTTGAACTTGCATCTTGCCTTGACTCCTGTGTGCCTCTTATAGTTTATTGTTGATGCAGAGTAATGGATTCGCAAGAAAACGACGGAACTCCAGCAAGAACACCAATAGGTGATGCAGCCACCTACGGAGAAGACGAAGTGACGCTATTGAGTGGAGATCCCTCTACTCACCGAAGCAGACAAGCAGATCCGCAATCTTCCCGATTTCGGCGTGATGATATTCCACCTCCACCCCAGTTTCCTCCACAGATGCCTGTCTTCCCACCAGGCCAAGCAATGGACGGACAGCAGATGTTCCAGATGTTCTTCGCAATGATGCAAGCTCAACAACAAGTTCAAACTGAGGCCCATCGTCGCGAAGCTGAGTACTTGAGGAACAGTTTAGTAAATGCACTAGAGCAGGCCAACCTACCAGCTAGACGACAACCAATAGGCTCTATCACAGACTTCCGCCAGCTGAAGCCCCGTACTTTCTCTGGCAAGGAGGGACCAACAGAAGTGCATGAATGGCTCACCAACATTCGGCATCAATTAGAAGCAGCTGAACTACCAAGAGAACGTTGGATGACCGCCGTCAGAATGCAATTGACGGACAATGCTCATCACTGGTGGATATCCGAAGAGACCAGGCTCGGACCAGACCGAGTTACTTGGGAAGAGTTCTCCAGACTCTTCCAGGAGATGTACATACCGGCCATTGCTCGATCTGAACTTCGGGACAAGTTCAATCGCCTCACCCAGGAAGCCAAGACGGTAGAAGAATACAACGCCGAGTTCATTCGTCTGAGTCGCTTTGCTCCTACCTTGATCCCGACTGAAGTAGAGAAAGCCGAGAAGTTTTTCGACGGACTCAACATCGAAATACAGAAACTGATTGGATCTGTCGCACCAACTTCGTACACTGACGTCCTTGCTGCAGCTCGACGCATGGAGCGCGTCACCAGGAGAGAAACCAGTCTGAAGAGGCCTTCCACATCAGTACCAGCCAGAGCAAACAATGGAGAAGCTGCCAAGAAACCTCATCTGCATCAAGCACCACAGGGATCTGCATCCAAAACCCTGACTCTTCCTACTTGTTATTACTGCGGCAAGATAGGCCATGTTGAGAAGGATTGTAGACGTAAACACGGACTGTGCTTAGGTTGCGGATCCAGACAGCATGCAGTGAAGGACTGCCCTGATCGTAGGGAAGCACCAAGGGCGAACCAACAAGCTCTACCAGCACCAGCGGGACCTCAACCAAGGCCACCCTTGGCACATCAAGCAGCACCCTACCAGCAAGCCCAGCAACATCAGAGAGCACCACCTCAAGGACGCGGCCAAGTTTTCACGATGACTGTGGGAGATGCGCAGAACCACGGAGCTGCTAATGCGCGTAAGTCTTTTAGTTGTTTCGTTTCTAGCATTTCTGTAGATCGTGCCTGCTGGTTCGTGACCCCAGACTTGACCTGATAACCTTGACTTGATAACTTTAATCTGTTAATAATTGATAACCTATTGTTAACCTGAACTTGATAATAACCTAGACTGTTTTACAAATGTTAACCTGATAAGTTTTGAAAAGATAACTGGTTTTATAAAAACAGTAATTTTCTAGATTTCCCACATTTGGGAAATTGCATAATTTTTACTTAGGAAAATGATTTTCCTATGTGTTCAAGCCCTGGACCTTGATTTTCTTTATTGTATTGTGATTCAAATAAAATTGGTAACCGTGTCATCTCTGTTGACCGATTATTCTTTGATTGCGAGGACGCAATCCTCTTAAGGGGGGTATATTGTAATCCCCCTGATTTTCAAAGAATTTTAATTTGGATTTTTAGAATTTTCTGGAATTTTCCAGGATTTTTCTGTAATTATATACCAGGGTTTTAATTATTGAAGGATTTTTAATTGATATTAAATGGTATTAAAATATTATGAAAATAATATTTTATGGTGTAAAACAGAAAACCTGACATAGGGTATTTTTCCGGGAATTTATTGGACCCCGGATGAATTTTTAAAGCCCTAAATACTAATTAAATATTAAATCAATTTAAAAACCCAAATAAACCGGGTTTATTTAACTGAACCAAAACAATCTAAACCAAACCGGTTTATTTTAATTAAACCCAAACCCAATTCCTTATCGGGTCGGATCCGGGTCCAACCCAGACCCGAACCCGATAGCCCGAACCCGACCCGCAATCCAGTTTTCGGATCGGGCCGGATCCGAAGACCCGACCCGACCCGGCCACCCGTACCCGCTCCCTCTCTCTCCCCCAACCGACGAAACCCGACCGCCTGAGCCGTTCCGCCGCCGGCGACGGTTCCGCTCCGACTTCCAGAACCCGCCGCCCTCTCGCGTCCCCGCCCCTTCGCCTCCGGCCACCGCAACTGCCGCCTCTCCCTCTCCCGCCTCCTCTCTATAAAACCCTAACCCTAGCCGGCCATTCTTCCCCGCCGCCTGAAGTCCCAGCTCCGCCCTAGACCTCCCTAGCACCTCGCCACTGCCGACTCCCTTCCTCCGCCCTTTGCCGCCTCAGAACCCGAGCTCAGCAGCAGCCTCCAGCGCCGACGCCGCCTCTGGCCGTCCCGCCTCCGCGAGCAGTTCCTGGCCGCCTCCAACCGCGCCGACCAACTCCGGCGACACCCAGAGCACAGAAGCCTCTGCCCAGACACGGACACAGTGAGGAGTCGGACACAGGAGCCTAGCCGCGGACACAGGAACCAGAAAACCCTAACCCTAGTGAACAGTGGACTCGGACACAGTAAATCGCGTGTCGGACACGATTTAAATTCGGTTTCTCGGACCTACTTCAGGTAACCATAACTTCTTGCTCGTAGCTCGGAATTCAGTTCCGTAAATTGTATTGCGTAGCCTGTATGACCCTCTCGGTGCCCGGACAAACTGCTCGGGGGCATCGCGTCCTGTGGTGATCGCACACCGCGATCCAAAAACAGGAAAAACCAGACCCTGTTTCACCCCGGAATCGAGTACGCCCCGCCAAACGGGACGACTTGGTCACGTGCGGTCTTCACCGACACGTGAGCATCGTAGATACGGACGTGCGGGCTTTCGCAGAAGCTGATTCGGATGTGCGTGCACACCGGAATCAGTGCGTATCCGCGGACAACGCCCCGTATCCGTACTTTCTGTTTCTCGCTGTAATTTAGTGTACACAAGTCAGATCGAGACGAAACTTACGCCATCGGACTCGTAGCAATACGATGGTCCTGTGGGTCAAGTTTGGTTCGATTCTGAGAACGTTGACAAAATCGTGTGTCGTGGGCCCCACAGGCTCCACCCGACGGACGATTTTGAGAACGGCTCATCGGAATCCAATTCTGGAAGTTTCGTTGGGTTCGTATCATCGTTCCTGACCTGTTGACACTAAGTTGGATTGTTTTTGAGACCTTTGACCCTGACTCGGTTTTCGGTGCAAAGCGGCCCACAATTGGACCCCGCCTTGACCCGAAAATGATGTTTTTGCCCTTGTCTCCAAATTGGACTCAAGGACAGGCGTTCCTAGCTGATTGATGTGTTCTGGACCTGATGGTGATGTCTATTTCAGCAACCGGAGTACTGCTTGGAAATCCAGCTGAAGCCAGAGCAACCTTTGGAACCGAAAATCCAGGCAAGTGTACCTTGCCATTAAATGCAGTATTAGATTCATTTTGATTCTCTTGCCTTAATTTTTGTGACTGTTGTACTTGCCCTATCCAGTACTTTATACCCAGGACACCTGACACAAAGCATGATATAGAATCTTCCTGATTTCCAAGGAGTTTCATAATAGGATATAGATTTCATGATTTAAGCTTATTTTCTTAGAATTTAATAAATGACTGACTGCATTAGTTCTAATCTTGCGTAACATGAACATTGAGATCTGTGACGTGAGATTCATTGGGTGGGGAGAGTATTACCATATCAAGGCTGATTATATTATATATATATCTGGTTATCTGGAAGTGTCCTAGTCTCTGACACAGAGCTTTGACACCTGTACTGGCCCTTCGAGAAAACACTGCTATGGTTTCTTGTCACTGATCCTGTAGTAGTCTCAGCCTGAGTATGAATAATAACTCTCACTTGCATGATCACTTAGCTGATTTTAATTATTTAACTGGATTTGTTTGATAGTAACTTCGGCATACCACTGTCTTAAACTTATTAATATCTTGTACTTCTCTTGTGTTTAACATTTTGGTTGACTTGCATGCTCATTCACTGTATTATGGCTCGTATTCTTCTGTACCTTGTTGCGTCCCTCTGAGGACCTGGTTTTGTTCTCCAGTTATAGCAGACGAGATCTACCCTGAGGTGTACGGAACAGGGGCACTACTCGGAGCAGTACCCGAACCTGAGGACGAGGTGACCGCTGAGGACTTCTCCTGAACAACTGCTTCACCATGCTCAGTCATTTAGTCTTTATTTTCCTGTTTCATTAAACTCTCTATTTCCTGTTTAATTGAACTCTTTAATTCCTGTCTTTGAGAACTTATGTAACAGACTTAATATCGGATTGTTCTCCGATTTATTTACTTTGCCTGGTTGTTGTTTAGATATTTCATTTGATGATGTTGCTATCATATATTTGTGGATGAGATTAGTAAACCCTGACTGATGTTATACAGCTTAAGTATGTCCGATGGATCCATTAACTTGGGTTTGTCCATCGGTACATGCTGCTGGCCATAATCACGCGTCTAGTCCCTCGGTATTTTGGGACTGGGGCGTGACATGGTTTTTGCAATTAAAAACCATGTCACGCCCCAGTCCCAAAATACCGAGGGACCGGATGCGTGATTATGGCCAGCAGCATGCAACGATGGACAAACCCCATTTAATGGATCCATCGGCATACTTAAGCTGTAAATAAGGTCTATATCAATAAGTCATAACTAATCTCATCCACAGAAAAGAATATAAATCAACAGCAATATGGAAATTAAGTTAAACATCCAGTCTCAGCAAAGTATTCGGGGAACAACCCGATATAAGTCTGGTACAATGATCTCATAAACAGAAATTTAAAGAGTTTAATTAAACAGAAAATAACGACTGAGCATGGCGAAGCAATGGTTCAGGAGAAGTCCTCAGCGATCACCTCGTCTTCAGCTACGGGTACTGTTCCGTGAAGAGCACCTGTTCCGTAGACCTCTGGATAAACCTCGTCTGCAAATCCTGGGGAAATAATCCGGATCCAGGTCCTCAGGGGACATAGCAAAGTACAGAAAACACAAGCCAAAATAAATGCAGTAAAACAGTTAATGAAATAATAGGGTCAACTATAAATCCATCTATGTGAAATGCAAGTTGAGAGCATCACTAGAACTTAGGCTGATACCACTACAAGCTCTGTGTCGGGGAGCCGGTAGCAGCTATACTATGAATTTTACTATGTGTTTACTATGAATATATATATATATAAACAGCCTGTAGCCTGTGTGTCTCTTCCCACCCAATGTAATCATACATATCATGTCCACGATGCCTCATGTCCACGTCACGTACGATCATATCTAATGCAATAAGTCATACTATGTCTATGAACATAATGTCTAAGTCATAAATCCTGGAACCTACACAGAATCACCTTGAATATTTCAGGAAGATTCTGTCTCATGCTCTGTGTCAGGTGTCCTGGGTAATAAGTACTTGATAGGGCAAGTACAAGAATATAAATATCACGATTTCCATCTCTAAATGACATTGCCCAACCCCGCGTACGGTGTTGGCACCCGACTATGATCGGACGCTAAGTAAGTCACACGGCCCTAGGGTTAAGCAAGTACAATAATCACAGGAAAATAAATCAAGAGAAATGAATCATTAAACTGCTTTTATGGCAAGGTACACTTGCCTGGATGTTCAGCTCCAATTGTAGCTCTGGCAATAGCTGGATTTGCAGGGACTACTCCGGTTGCTGAAACAAACATTACCATTAGATCCAGAACACTTCAATCAGCTAGGAACGCCTGTCCTTGAGTCCAATTTGGAGACAAGGGCAAAAACGACATTTTCGGGTCAAGGCGGGGTCCAAATGTGGGCCGCTTTGCACCGAAAAATGCGCCAGGGTCAAAGGTCTCAAAAACAGTCCAACTTAGTGTCAACAGGTCAGGAACGATGATACGAACCCAACGGAACTTCCAGAATTGGATTCCGATGAGCCGTTCTCAAAATCGCCCGTCGAGTGGAGCCTGTGGGGCCCACGACACGCGATTTTGTCAACGTTCTCAGAATCGAACCAAACTTGACCCACAGGACCAGCGTATTGCTACGAGTCCGTTGGCGCAAGTTTCGTCCCGATCTGACTTGTGTACACTAAGTTACAGCGAGAAACAGAAAGTACGGATACGGGGCGGTGTCCGCGGATACGCACTGATTCCGGTGTGCACGCACATCCGAATCAGCTTCTGCGAAAGCCCGCACGTCCGTATCAACGACGCTGACGTATCGGTGAAGACCGCACGTGACCAAGTCGTCCCGTTTGGCGGGGCGTACTTGATTCCGGGGTGAAACAGGGTCTGGTTTTTTCCTGTTTTTGGATCGCGGTGAGCGATCACCACAGGACGCGATGCCCCGAGCGGTTTGTCCGGGCACCGAGAGGGTCATACAGGCTTCGCAACGCAAAAGACGGAATTGAAAACGGGGTTACGAGTAAAAAGTTACGGGTACCTGAAGTGGGCTTGAAAACCGAATTTGAATCGTGTCCGACACGCGATTCACTGTGTCCGAGTACTGTTCACTAGGGTTAGGGTTTCTCTGTGTCCGGCCTTCTGTGTCCTGCTGTGTCCGATTGGAAAATTAGGTTTAGGGTTCAAGGCTTCCTCGCCGGAGCTGGGCGGCGCTGAGGCGGAAGGCGGCAGGGCTGGGTCGTGGCCGGCGTCGTGCTGAAGAGGGCGGTCGGTGCTGGAGGGCTCGGGGTCTGGAGGAGGGCGGAGAGAGGAGACCGGAGGCGGGCCGGGCTGCTGGAGAAGAGGAGGAGGAAGAAGAAGTAGCTGCGGCGGTTGCTGGCTAGGGCGGGCTGGCTTCGGCGAGGCGAGCGGCAGGCAGCAGCGCTGGAGGGTGGTTCGCCGGAGCTGGGAATGGCTAGGGTTTCGGCTGGAGGCGGGAGGGGATTTATATAGGAGAGAAGCGGAGGGGAAGAGGCGGACGGTGAGGGAAGAGGGAGGCGGAGGGTCTCTGGCGGTTGCTGGTAGGGGAAGCGGGGCAGTCGGCCGGCGGCGGCGGGCGTTCCGGCGGCGGAAGGGAACAGTCGGGGGAGGCGTTTGGGGAGATGAAGGAGTTCGGGTCGGGTTTTGATGGCGGGTCGGGTCGGGTCTACGGATCCGGCCCGATCCGAAATAAAAATGCGGGTCGGGTTCGGGCTATCGGGTTCGGGTCTGGGTTAAACCCGGATCCGACCTAATAAGGAATTTAATTTAATTAATAATTCAGGTTTAATTAATTTAATTAATTAATTAGTATTTAGGGCTTTAAAAATTCATCCGGGGTCCAATAAATTCCCGGAAAATTACCCTATGTCTGGTTTTCTGTTTTACACCATAAAATATAATTTTCATCATATTTTAATATTATTTAATCTCATTTAAAAAATTCTTTAATTACAAATACCTTGATTTAATTTCCAGAAAAATCCAAGAAAATTCCAGAAAATCCAAATTAAAAATTCTTTTGAAAATCAGGGGATTACAATATACCCCCCTTAAGAGGATTGCGTCCTCGCAATCAAAGAATAACCGGTCAACAGAGATGACTCGGTTACAAATTTTATTCGAATCACAATACAATAAAGAAAATCATGGTTCAGGGCTTGAACACATAGGAAAAATCATTTCCCTATGCAATAGAAGTTATGCAATTTCCCAAATGTGGAAAATCTAGAAGATTACAGTTTTAGAAAACCAGGTTATATAACAATTAAAAATTACTAGGTTATTATCAAGTTCAAAACTAGATTATCAATTATTAGCAAGTTAAAATTATCAGGTTTTAAGGTTATCAGGTCAAGTCTGGGGTCACGAACCAGCAGGCACGATCTACAGAAATGCTAGAAATGAAACAACTACAAAGACTTACTCGCATTAGCAATGCCATGGTTCTGCGCGTCTTCCAAAGTTATCGCGAAGGCTTGTCCACGTCCTTGTGGGGGATTCCTCTGCTGCTGCTGTTGCTGGATTTGTTGGAAGAGTGCTGCTTGTGGTGCCAATGGTGGTCTTGGTTGATACCCTCCTGGTGCTGGTAGAGTTTGTTGGTTTGCTCTTGGTGCTCCTTCTCGATGATAAGGACAATCCTTGGCTAAGTGTTGATTGGTTCCGCAAATTAAGCATAACCCCAACTTGCGTCTGCAGTCCTTCTCAGTATGGCCTACCTTGCCACAGTATTGACATGCAGGTAATGTCTGCGGAGAGGCTCTGGGTGGCTGGTGTATATGAGGCCTCTTTGCAGCTTCTTCTTGTGGTGCTTTGGATGTTGCTGATGGGGTAGGCCGCTTTAGACTGGTTTCTCTCCTGGTGACGCGCTCCATGCGTCGGGCTGCAGCAAGGACGTCCGAGTATGAAGTGGGTGCGACAGATCCAATCAGTTTCTGTAGCTCGATGTTGAGTCCGTCGAAAAACTTCTCGGCCTTCTCTTCTTCTGTAGGGATCAAGGTAGGAGCGAAGCGACTCAGACGAATGAACTCGGCGTTGTACTCTTCAACCGTCATAGCTTCCTGAGTGAGGCGATTGAACTTGTCCCTCAGTTCTGATCGGGCGATGGCCGGAATGTACATCTCCTGGAAGAGTCTGGAGAACTCTTCCCAAGTAACTCGGTCAGGTCCGAGCCTGGTCTCCTCGGACAGCCACCAGTGATGAGCATTATCCGTCAATTGCATTCTGACGGCAGTCATCCAACGTTCTCTTGGAAGTTCAGCTGCTTCCAACTGGTGTTGTATGTTGGTGAGCCACTCATGCACTTCAGTTGGTCCTTCCTTGCCCGAAAAGGTACGGGGCTTGAGTTGACGAAAATCGGTGATAGATCCCGTTGCTGGTCGCCTAGCTTGTGGGTTCACTTGCTCCAATGCATTTACTAGGCTGGTTCTCAGGTACTCTGCCTCCTGACGATGCGCCTCCTGATGAATTTGTTGTTGGGCTTGCATTATTGCGTAGATCATTTGAAATATCTGCTGCCCGTCTATAGGTTGCCCTTGTGGAAATACAGGCATCGGTGGAACGAATTGCGGAGGCGGCGGGATGTCATCACGCCGGAACCTTGAATTATGCGGTGCTTCTTGATCGTTTTGAGAAGATTGCCCTCGGTCTTCGGGTGTCACTCCTTCATCATAAGTGACCACAGCATCGTGTGGTGTACTCAAGGGATTCTCGTCTCCACTTCTTGGATCCATTAGTCTGCATCAAAATAAAACATAAGAAGCGCACTGGATTCAAGGCAAGATGCAAGTCAAAAGTTAATTTGAATACGATACAGATATCAAGAACGTTTTCAAGCAAGTGGATGAGATCCTAAAAACTTTATCCTATTCTTATTGCAGGCCTGTTCGGTCCCTAAGTTGAAACCGAACAATTTAGTCGTTGACCTGCATGGGCCACCACAAAAAACCATGTCACGCCCCAGTCCCAAAATACCGAGGGACCGGATGCGTGATTATGGCCAGCAGCATGCAACGATGGACAAACCCCATTTAATGGATCCATCGGCATACTTAAGCTGTAAATAAGGTCTATATCAATAAGTCATAACTAATCTCATCCACAGAAAAGAATATAAATCAACAGCAATATGGAAATTAAGTTAAACATCCAGTCTCAGCAAAGTATTCGGGGAACAACCCGATATAAGTCTGGTACAATGATCTCATAAACAGAAATTTAAAGAGTTTAATTAAACAGAAAATAACGACTGAGCATGGCGAAGCAATGGTTCAGGAGAAGTCCTCAGCGATCACCTCGTCTTCAGCTACGGGTACTGTTCCGTGAAGAGCACCTGTTCCGTAGACCTCTGGATAAACCTCGTCTGCAAATCCTGGGGAAATAATCCGGATCCAGGTCCTCAGGGGACATAGCAAAGTACAGAAAACACAAGCCAAAATAAATGCAGTAAAACAGTTAATGAAATAATAGGGTCAACTATAAATCCATCTATGTGAAATGCAAGTTGAGAGCATCACTAGAACTTAGGCTGATACCACTACAAGCTCTGTGTCGGGGAGCCGGTAGCAGCTATACTATGAATTTTACTATGTGTTTACTATGAATATATATATATATAAACAGCCTGTAGCCTGTGTGTCTCTCCCCACCCAATGTAATCATACATATCATGTCCACGATGCCTCATGTCCACGTCACGTACGATCATATCTAATGCAATAAGTCATACTATGTCTATGAACATAATGTCTAAGTCATAAATCCTGGAACCTACACAGAATCACCTTGAATATTTCAGGAAGATTCTGTCTCATGCTCTGTGTCAGGTGTCCTGGGTAATAAGTACTTGATAGGGCAAGTACAAGAATATAAATGTCACGATTTCCATCTCTAAATGACATTGCCCAACCCCGCGTACGGTGTTGGCACCCGACTATGATCGGACGCTAAGCAAGTCACACGGCCCTAGGGTTGAGCAAGTACAATAATCACAGGAAAATAAATCAAGAGAAATGAATCATTAAACTGCTTTTATGGCAAGGTACACTTGCCTGGATGTTCAGCTCCAATTGTAGCTCTGGCAATAGCTGGATTTGCAGGGACTACTCCGGTTGCTGAAACAAACATTACCATTAGATCCAGAACACTTCAATCAGCTAGGAACGCCTGTCCTTGAGTCCAATTTGGAGACAAGGGCAAAAACGACATTTTCGGGTCAAGGCGGGGTCCAAATGTGGGCCGCTTTGCACCGAAAAATGCGCCAGGGTCAAAGGTCTCAAAAATAGTCCAACTTAGTGTCAACAGGTCAGGAACGATGATACGAACCCAACGGAACTTCCAGAATTGGATTCCGATGAGCCGTTCTCAAAATCGCCGGTCGAGTGGAGCCTGTGGGGCCCACGACACGCGATTTTGTCAACGTTCTCAGAATCGAACCAAACTTGACCCACAGGACCAGCGTATTGCTACGAGTCCGTTGGCGCAAGTTTCGTCCCGATCTGACTTGTGTACACTAAGTTACAGCGAGAAACAGAAAGTACGGATACGGGGCGGTGTCCGCGGATACGCACTGATTCCGGTGTGCACGCACATCCGAATCAGCTTCTGCGAAAGCCCGCACGTCCGTATCAACGACGCTGACGTATCGGTGAAGACCGCACGTGACCAAGTCGTCCCGTTTGGCGGGGCGTACTTGATTCCGAGGTGAAACAGGGTCTGGTTTTTTCCTGTTTTTGGATCGCGGTGAGCGATCACCACAGGACGCGATGCCCCGAGCGGTTTGTCCGGGCACCGAGAGGGTCATACAGGCTTCGCAACGCAAAAGACGGAATTGAAAACGGGGTTACGAGTAAAAAGTTACGGGTACCTGAAGTGGGCTTGAAAACCGAATTTGAATCGTGTCCGACACGCGATTCACTGTGTCCGAGTACTGTTCACTAGGGTTAGGGTTTCTCTGTGTCCGGCCTTCTGTGTCCTGCTGTGTCCGATTGGAAAATTAGGTTTAGGGTTCAAGGCTTCCTCGCCGGAGCTGGGCGGCGCTGAGGCGGAAGGCGGCAGGGCTGGGTCGTGGCCGGCGTCGTGCTGAAGAGGGCGGTCGGTGCTGGAGGGCTCGGGGTCTGGAGGAGGGCGGAGAGAGGAGACCGGAGGCGGGCCGGGCTGCTGGAGAAGAGGAGGAGGAAGAAGAAGTAGCTGCGGCGGTTGCTGGCTAGGGCGGGCTGGCTTCGGCGAGGCGAGCGGCAGGCAGCAGCGCTGGAGGGTGGTTCGCCGGAGCTGGGAATGGCTAGGGTTTCGGCTGGAGGCGGGAGGGGATTTATATAGGAGAGAAGCGGAGGGGAAGAGGCGGACGGTGAGGGAAGAGGGAGGCGGAGGGTCTCTGGCGGTTGCTGGTAGGGGAAGCGGGGCAGTCGGCCGGCGGCGGCGGGCGTTCCGGCGGCGGAAGGGAACAGTCGGGGGAGGCGTTTGGGGAGATGAAGGAGTTCGGGTCGGGTTTTGATGGCGGGTCGGGTCGGGTCTACGGATCCGGCCCGATCCGAAATAAAAATGCGGGTCGGGTTCGGGCTATCGGGTTCGGGTCTGGGTTAAACCCGGATCCGACCTAATAAGGAATTTAATTTAATTAATAATTCAGGTTTAATTAATTTAATTAATTAATTAGTATTTAGGGCTTTAAAAATTCATCCGGGGTCCAATAAATTCCCGGAAAATTACCCTATGTCTGGTTTTCTGTTTTACACCATAAAATATAATTTTCATCATATTTTAATATTATTTAATCTCATTTAAAAAATTCTTTAATTACAAATACCTTGATTTAATTTCCAGAAAAATCCAAGAAAATTCCAGAAAATCCAAATTAAAAATTCTTTTGAAAATCAGGGGATTACAATATAAGATGCTCTAGGCATGTCATATCTATGACACGATAAAACCTCGGTATTTTGGGACTGGGGCGTGACACATGCTCTAGGCATGTCATATCTATGACACGATAAAACCTCTAAATAACTGCCAGGTATACTAGCATACAAAGTTTCTATCAGCAGTCATCCCTAACGCACGGCTCATACGTACAAGAGGCCAACCCAATACGTAGTCCAAAATCTACATGAGACTCACAACTCGTGTAACAATTGTGTCACGGCCAATGAACCTAATGATGCTTCATGATAATGGGGTAGTCTCATACACAGGGTCGATGCATATACATAAATAAAAATAGATACGACGACACCGTCGTTGCACCCAAGTTTCCTTGGACGCGCAATTTATATAGCAATAAATTATGCAGACATCATATGGAATGTAAATAACAATATGATGGCAAGGTATACTTGTCGAGCAAGAATTCCGTATAGTGCAAGCGTCCAATATTGTGTTTGGAATAAGAAGTGGAATTATGGTTTGGGAGAGTTGTGATATATATAGAGATCAAGAAGCGGTGGAAAAACTTAGTGGTTAAGAACTACTGCCGCTGTTGTTTCTTTCTTTCATTGGTTTTGGTTTCGGTTGGGGAGATTTTAGTAATAATAGGTAAAGAGGCGGTGGAATGAGGCGGTGGTGTTGCTGCTGATATTTGTTCTACGCGGGTTCGGGTGCAAGCGGGTAGTGGGTTCCGGCGGGTAGGGTGTTTGGGTTTCGGGTTGAGATCCAATAGGAATATATATATATATATATATATATATATATATATATATATATATATATATATATATATATATATATATATATATATATATATATATATATATATTCATAGAAAATTTCTAAAATTATATTGGTGCATACGGTTAAGCTAGCAACTGTCCAAAGGGTCTCCTACATGAAATAAATTAGAAAAAATTTATAAAGGCTCCATAAATCTCCTAAGTGCACAAATACCTCAAATAAAATTAAATAAAATATATTTCCTCTATTTAGCTCATAACTATTATAAATAAATAATTAATACGGTTTATAAAATTAGGGTCTTACAGGTGTACCTTGAATTATGACCAAAATACCCTCAAATAAGTGAGATGCACCTTAAATTATGACAAAATAAGTAGGATGAACTAAAAATTTCTTTTTTTTATTTATGTAGGTCAAAGGAGTTGGTTGTTAGTCATTGACGATTTCTGTTAAAAGTGAAAGGTTTCATGCATTATGGTAATTCGATGGGGTACACCTTGAATTATGGTAAACAAAGTGATAGACAACTCAAAATTTCTCTTTTAATTTTCACATGCACTTTCATGTTGCCATCTAAACAAAATAGCTACGAAAATAGCTACAAAATAGCTACGAAATTATGGTAAAACAAGTGAGGGACACAAAAAACTATGTATCCAAACAAAATTTTAAAAGTGATACATGTTTAAAGTGCATTACATTATAGCATGTTGAAAGTGTCACTTTCACACTTTCAAGAAGTTACAAATATCCAAAGACGTCCTCAATCATGTGAAAGTAATGCAACCATTTGTAAGCATTTGGTATAATTTTGGACTCTAAAAGTTATGAAATAAAAGTTCATAATAATTAGTATGTAAATTTAGCTAAAAAATAATAATCCTAGAGTAACTCATGAGTTCTTAATTTCTAAAATTCGGTAATAAAAAATTGTTGAATTACGTGCATTTAATCTTTTTTTTTCTAAATATATAAACAAAAAAATACAAGAATCTAAATAGAAAAATAAGTTCATATTTCAAATCTATATTACAAGTTGTTGTTTTGAATTCTTATTTGAGTTTCTCAACTGCAAAATTAGAACTTAGAATTTTTTTTTTTTTCCGCAAGCAATCAAATAACAAAGGAAAGGATATGAGGGTAGAGTGGTCATTTGGTGGGCGTATATTGACCGCCCACCCGCGGAGAGGTTTGGACTACACGTCTCGGGAACAGTCCACGCCACGAGGGCGGCAACACGCTGCTCACACGTGTCGTATGTTCCGTTGCCGTTGCGCGTACGCCATCGCTCACTTAGGCACGTGGCGTCCGGACGGAAGCGGGTTGCTGTTCTTTAACCCCCACGTGCCGGTGAGAGTTCGTTGGTTTGGTTTCTACGAGAAGGTGAGTCAATCTTTTGTACAAGCCTAAGTTTACATTCCTGGGACTGACAATCTATACTATGTGGAATAATTATGTTTGCACAAACAATAATGCTAAGTTTACTTAATAATGTGATATTTCTGTCATCGGACGGTCACGGAATGATCACCGAATTCTACCTCTCTCTCATCTTTCAATGAATGACTGTCACGTAACCGATTGTAAGAGGGTTATAGACATTTGCTTGTAATCATAACTTAATCCTGACACAAATCATAGCTTATAGTAGTTACAAAGAAATAATTTTTTTTAGACACTATAAAAGTTATTCGGGGAATGTTCCAATAGGTAGGACTGTAAAAATTTTGACAGTACAAATGTTATTATCTACATACTGGCAAAAATTTTGACAGTCCTTCCAATAGGTAGAACTGTCAAAACTGTCTATTTTTTAACTGTCAAAATTTTTGAAAATCCTGCAAAAAAAAATTTGACAGCCCCCGAGTAATAAGTGTAGTGCCCATAAAAAATTCCGAAGAAATTTCTTATAGACAGTTGTAGTTTGAAAGAGAGAGATATTTGTAAATTACAAATTCCATATTATAAATTTGGATAAATTTAAATCGATGCAAATTGACCAAGTTCTACATATGAATAAGTATAATGTTTGAATTTTGGATAAGCTTAATACCTTTTAATTATAATTTTAAATGTATACGATTAAAATTGTGCTAAAAATATCATACAAAAATATAAAATTTAAGTCGAAGCTAAGATTTGAAGAATATTAAATTAAGAAAATCTTGTTAACCTACAATTTAACTTCCCATTAACTTGATCACATGGCATAACGGTGATGTGTGCAAGGAAGGCCTCCAAAATTATTCTAAGGACATCTCCAGTGAAGATTTCTAAAATTGAGTTTCTATCCTACTTGACATTGTACTTTTAGTAAATGTTTATCCTAATTGGTAGAGCTTTACATAAAAATTGCATAAATAAAAAAACTCTCTCGAATGGTTCTCGATTTCTATCCTAGGAGTAACAAAATTAAATAATCAATTATTGAAATAAGTTTTTTCTATAAAACATAAAAAATAAAAAAAATTATCAAAGAAATAAAAAAGATAGAAACTTCCATAGGAGATGGAGATGGAGATGGAGATGGAGATGGCCTGAGGGGTTGTTTGCTTCATGGAACTAGAGCTCGAAAGTGGGGATATTGTGCATATGTATTCCTCAATTGTCACTTCTATTGTTTGGTTCCTTGCGAAAGTTTCGACAGGAAGTGGAGCAAACAACCCATTTACATTTCGTGTTTGCTGATCCCTCCTTCAGAATATCCTCATTTTTTGAGGAACGTGGTCGGATGCAGTGGTTAGAGCCTGCTGGAAGAGAAGCAGAGGAAGGAGAAGAAGGCGGTGGTCTCAACGACTGACACATGGGAGAGAGGGCGGCGATGATGGCTCGACCTCGGGGATGCTACTGCCGTTGCTCTCAACAATCAAGAAATTCTGGGAGATGACAGCGGTTGTTAGGGTCCGCTGGACGGCGACGGCGACGGCGACGGCGACGGCGACGGCGACGGCGACGGCGACGACTGCTCGGTCTCGGAATCATTTTGTCATTCAAAGTCCGTCTTCTATGCTCTTTTAGAAGAATCTATACTCCTTAAGAAAAATAAATAAATATGTACATGTTGTTGATAGAAATTTCATAGGTTGATAAAAATCTCATAAAGGTGGGTAGTCTTCTATACTCTTTCAGAAAAAAAAATAATGTAGATAGAAATATCATAATATGGAGGTGGATAGAAATCTCATCACATCGATTACATGTGTGAACTTCTTATTTATAGAAGACAATAGTAACAATAAAATAAAAATAGAATAACCGAAATAACCAAAATAACTAAAATATAATCAAGAGATATTATCATTAACCATGATTTATTGAAGTGGATGAGTTGGAGGTTTGAACTGATAAGCCTGAACTTGAATTTGGAACTAGTTTTATCTTTTAATTTTTTTTCTCAAACTGTGCGTGATGATCATGTAGAGTTTGTCACGTAATGATTTCAAAACGTCTCGTGTTTAAGCTAATTTGAGACAATAAATCGTCTTGACTGCTCCATATATACTCTTGTAAGAAAGTCATGAAGAAATATGTTCTTCATGTCTAACATCTGGTGAATGCTCCATATTTTATGTTATTGTACGACTGAGATGAAGGATGACAAAATTACCTACGGTTTTCACGTCTAACTGGTGAATGCTCAATCTTTTCTGTCATTGCACGACTGAGATGAAGTGTGACAAAATTGACACATGTAGGTCATGCAGAAGACATTTTTTTTGCTCTGATACCAAGAAGAAATAAATAAATATGTCCATGTTGGTATAAATCTTACAACATATAGGTAGATAGAAATCTCATAATATGGAGGTGGGTAGAAATCTCACCACATAAATTACATGGATGGCATTCTTATTTATAGAAGACAACAGTAACAAATAAAAACAGAATTACCAAAATAACAGAAATATAATCAATAGATATTATTATTATTATTCATTATTATTGAAGTGGATGAGTTGGAGATTTGAACTGATAAGCCTGAACTTGAATTTCTAACAAGTTTTATCTTTTAACACTTTCATAATTTTTGGAAGTGGAGGGGGGAAGATGGAGATATCGTAACTCTCAATATCGAGTAGGTGAGGAATTGAAGAAGACGAAAGTAGAGTTATTCGATAAATTTCTGAAAGTGAAAAAAAAAAGTGTTTATAAAGAATATTGGCATTACCTTGTTTTCTCTTAGTTTTGAAAAAAAAATGTTTGCGCGGCAAACAAAAATAAATTTTGTCATATTTTTAGAGTGCCATCATGCAAGTTGTGTCATCTTTGTTATTAGACTTTCATGGTGCGTGTCGCAAAATTATGAGCTTTGCATGCTAAGGCTAAGGTTTTGCCCTAGGCTATGGACGGAGCTCCGCCCATGTTTCTATTAGTTTGCTTTTCCAGGCGCTGGTTGAAGTCGACCTTGGGTTGGATCAAATATACATATACAAAGATTAAATTTGGATTTGGTTATTGAAATTAAAAGGTGATGGGATCTACACTTTTTAATCTTACCTACTTAATCACAATCCAATCCATATAACATAGGGTGGTTCTATAATATGAAACAACCCGGATGGTTCTAGCATTTCTCTCTCTCTCTCTCTATATATATATACACGGAAAAAAATATTATCCATATTCCATATTCTACCACAATTTTTTTTCGAAAAATTTCGTTGAGAGCAAAAAAATTTAAAATATTTTCAATAAAAATATTATATTTTAAAATTTTACAATGAAAGCATCAAAACGTCATTTCTAAGGACGTTTTATGCTTTTTCGTTAGTTTATGTTACTAAAGTTAACAGAGCAAAGAAAGAAAAAAAATTATATATAGGAAAACGCCCTTTGGAAGGGCGTTTTTTCTAGAAAAAACGTCCTTCCTAGGGGCATTTTTCAAATTTTTTTTTTAATCTCTCGTCTCTCTCACTCACACTCTCTCATCTCTCTTCTCCTCTCTCTCTCTCTCTCTCACTCACATCCGTCCACTCTCTCACTCACACTTGTCCATTCTCTCTCTCACTCACACCCGTCCACTCTCTCTCTCTCTCCTCTGGCCCCCTCCTCCGCCTCCTCAAGGACGGCCAAATCGACGGCCAGGAGAACGCCGTCCGGGCCATCGGGTCCTCGGCCGCGACCCCGAGAGCGTCAACCAGATGCTCCTCTCCGGCGTCTGCTCCGTCCTCGCCAAGGTCCTCAAGGAGGCCGGGCCCATGAAGGTCCAGGCCATGGCCGCCTGAGCCGTCTCCGAGCTCGCCGCCAACCACCCCAAGTCCCAGGATGCCTTCGCCCAGAACAACGTCATCCGCCTCCTCGTCAGCCACCTCGCCTTCGAGACCGTCCAGGAGCACAGTAAGTACACCCTCCCCCCCCCCAAGTCGACCTTCATCCACTCCCTCGTCATCGCCATCGCCACCGCCACCGCCTCTTCCGCCGCTGCCTCCTCCGACCCCACGGACCACCACCACCTCCTCCCCGTCAAGCACCCGCTCCGCGACCACCACGCCACCAAGAACAAGATGCACAGCGTCGTGATGGCCGCCACTAAGCCTCCGCCGGGTGTGAGTGAGAGAGGAGGAGAGGAGAGGAGAGGAGAGAGAGAGAGTGGACGGGTGAGTGAGTGAGAGAGAGTGGACGGGTGAGAGGAGTGAGTGGGTGAGAGAGAGAGAGAGAGAGAGAGGAGAAGAGAGATGAGAGAGTGAGAGAGAGAGAGAGAGAGAGGAGAGATTTAAAAAAAAAAATGAAAAATGTCCCTAGGAATGACGTTTTTTCTAGGAAAAACGTCATTCCAAAGGGCATTTTCCTATATATATATATATATATATATATATATTACTTTGTTCCGTTAACTCCGTTAACTTTAGTAACACAAACTAACGAAAAAGCATAAAACGTCCTTAGAAATGGCGTTTTGATGCTTTCGTTGTAAAATTTTAAAATATAATATTTTTATTGAAAATATTTCAATTTTTTTTTGCTCTCAACGAAATTTTTCGATATTTTTTTATCTTGAATCAAATCCATTTATAGTTGGAAGACTTTATGTGAGATCCATCCGAATGAGAAAACAACTCCTCCATCTGGATTGGAATGGAAAACAAACTCTTTGTTTGACAATCAAAGGTTGGAATATCTTATTTGATCTCGTCAAGCCGCTTCGAGCTCATTTCGATATATTCTGAAATATGGTAAAATCTACAAATGTTTAAGTATAATTCGACTCACAACGGATATCCAATATTCGGGAGAACCCTTCCCTGAATCCATACATGTTTCTGTAGGTCTTATTTCGAAGAAGGCGTTTTCCTATATATATATATATATATATATATATATATATATATATATATATATATATATATATATATATATATATTTTTTACTTTGCTCCGTTAACTCCGTTAACTTTAGTAACATAAAATAACGGAAAAGCATAAAACGTCCTTAGAAATGGCGTTTTGATGCTTTCGTTGTAAAATTTTAAAATATAATATTTTTATTGAAAATATTTCAATTTTTTTTTCTCTCAACGAAATTTTTCGATTTTTTTTATCTTGAATCAAATCCATTTTCAAATATAGTTGGAAGACTTTATGTGAGATCCATCCGAATGAGAAAACAACTCCTCAATCTGGATTGGAATGGAAAACGAACTCTTTGTTTGACAATCAAAGGTTGGAATATCTTATTTGATCTCGGCAAGCCGCTTCGAGCTCATTTCGATATATTCTGAAATATGGTAAAATCTACAAATGTTTAAGTATAATTCGACTCATATCCAATATTCGGGAGAACCCTTCCCTAAATCCATACGTGTTTTTGTGAAAAATTAAATGGCACCGGAGGGTCTCGATCTCAAGATCTCCCCGTCCAGGTGCATCAGTCTTAACCGTTAGACTAGACATCATTTGCATATATATATATATATATATATATATATATATATATATATATATATATATATATATATATATATATATATATATTTGACTGCAAGTAAAGTCCAAAACAAAAACTCAAAAGTTATGATCAAATCAGTTCAAAATTCAACGACATCAGACGGTTCGGTGGTTTAATTGGCCGGGTAGGTTGAGTTGATTAAGTGCTTCGAAGAAAAATAGTGGATCGGTATTAAACCAGTTCGAAAAAGCTACTGGTTACCGGTCCAATTTTTTAAAACGCTCGAGAAAGCTTTGAAAACATTACGAAAACAGCTTTTTAAGAGCACTTTAAAATGAGTTTTTACAAATCCACTACAAAACTTACTCAGGGTTATCTAAATCTTTTTTTATTTACAAGTTTATCACTAAAAAAAATTAGTTAGGACTGCCCACTACATAGTATATAAGCCAATTTTTCTTTATTTTTTTTGGTTTTGTCTTCTTCTTTCCCTTTCTCTCCCAAATTTCAAAATCCTAAACCTAGTATTTATAAAATTTGTGGTCCTAAGTCCCACTTCAACCAAACTCGGTGATTCTCCGACGAATATTCAACCTTTATCCAGTATGTCTTCCACAATATGTGATGATAAAGTTTTTCAAGGATTTTGTCCTCTCCAAATTTTGGAATTCTATCCGACCAATGTAGGAGATATGCACGCAAATCTCTTCGACGAAGAAATCAGGTCATCGAATCCATTAAACTCTCATTCTGTTCCTTCCGAAGAACATTCCGGTCTTTTCAAAACACACTCGATATGACGTATATGTCCGAGTTCGACAATTTTCGTGTTAAAACAGTCAAAAATTCTGACATTACAAAATATGTAATGGACTATCAAATTTTTTAACAGTTCTAAATGAACTACATATTTTTTTAGAACTGTTAAATTTTTTGACAGTCCTACCAATTTACTTACTGGTTTAGACTAAATTTTGCATTTGGCTAGTACCGTTTATGTTTATTTTTCTTGAGAAGGTAGTTCAAGAATTTTCCGCACAACTTATTAAAAAAAACTTGATATTTAAAAGTTAATAACATTTTAGAAAAGAATCTTGGAGTTGCTGTCAACAGTTATTTTTGGACGTGAGCTTTTGAAAAACAAGTCCCAAAATAAGATTGGGTTTAGAATTGTTTACTGGTGAGTAAATTTTTTTTTGTTTGAAAAATGATAAAAAAGTTGTTTGGTAATAACTACTTAAAAAAAAACTAATCTAATTTTGGGTATGCTTAGCTACCTCCAACTTGTCGACAAAACGCGCTTCTATTTCTATAGTTAGACTTTGAAATGCAACAACAATCCCTAACCTAGTCTAAGTCTTATAAAGCTATTTTTAGTGATGTTTAATGAAGACTACTAGCAGCCCCAAATCAGACCTAACTCGAGCCTGGTCTGGGATTGCTACTACTTAAAACCCCAAATTAGACCTTACTTTTGAGCCTAGTGTTGGCTTCTCACAGGAATCAGACCGCTCTGGTTCGGTCCAAACCAAATTCGGTTCACAAGGGTACTTGTGCACACATAACGGATGCACTACTGGGACTTCTCATAGTTGTTATAGGATGTTTTTGTTGGAGAGCACCCTTGCAAGAAAATAATTTATTTTTTTAGGCCAATACACAAGTTATTCGGAGCTGTCAGAACTGTCAAAAAATTTGACAGTCCTTTTATTAGATAAAATTGTCAAATTTTTTCACAGTTCAAATGTTGTTATCTACGTACTGTCAAAAAAATTGACATTCCTTTCAATAGATAGAACTGTCAAAATTATCTATTTTAGAATCCAATAGATAGAACTGTCAAAATTATTTATTTTGGGACTGACTGACAGCCCACGAATAAAAAGTGTAGTGACCCTTGTAAAAAAAAAAAGAAAAAAATCCTAAAACTAGAAGCTTGTCCACCCACAAAATAATTTGATCTCCAAGTTATTTTTGGCAAATTATAAGGGCACTACTATAATTACTTGGGGCTAGCCCAGGATTGGGACTAGTCCATTAATGAGCAAAGTTTACTCACACTAGCCTATTAGTTTACTCATATTAGCCCACTTTGAAACCCTTCTTCTCAAACACTCCCAAACCCTTCCCACCCCACCGGAGCCCTCCCCCCTCCTGCCGTCCTCCTCCACCTCCTCCCCCGTCCTCCACCGCAGCCTCCCGTCGTCGTCGCCGTCTCTGCCTCCTCCCCCGCCTCCCGCCGCCTCCTTCCTCTCCCGTTCCTCCGTCTCGTACTCCCTTTCGGTGCTCGACTACCTCGGCTCTTCTAGTCTCCCCGGTGACCGCGGGTGACAGCCCGAACAATGAGCTCTTGCTGTTCTTCGATGAGCGCCCTCTTCCTGTTTTCGAGAGAGCGGACCACTACATGGCCTACAGCTAGAGCTACAGAGTGTGAAAATCCATTCTAGAACTCTTTCTAGTTATAGCTAAAAAAATCCTTCAAAGGGCGCTACTACGATTCTAAAGAAGCGGACTGGGTGACCACCTTCTTTCTTTTTCTATTGAAGGGCAGCAACTATACTATTTCTCCAAATATGCCCTCCTTCCTCCGTCGCTACCACCAGGTCCTCCACTCCGCCGTCGGAAGACATAAATAATAACACAATGACAAAGAAAAATAACAGCACACATGAAACCAAAAAAGAAAAAGAAAAAATAGAAGAACTGTCAAAATTTGACATATATGTTGATTTTTAGGACTGTCAAAATTTTGACAGTCCTAAATTTTTTGACATTGACAGTCGACAGTCTAAAAATCATGATCTAAAAATTTTGACTGTCAAAATTTGACATATATGTTGATTTTTAGGACTGTCAAAATTTTGACAGTCCTAAAAATTCAACATATATTTTTAGGACTGTCAAACTTTTGACAGTCCTTCCAATAGGTAGAACTGTCAAAAGTTTGACAGTCCTAAAAAGATATGTTGAATTTTTAGGACTGTCAAAATTTTGACAGTCATTACCATTGGTAGGACTGTCAAAATTTTGACAGTCCTAAATTTTTTTTTCTGTTAATTTATTTTTGTTAATTGATGGGGGGGCCAATTTCAAAATAGTAAAAGATCCCAAATTTATATCCTTAAAATTTGTTAAAGTATTCTGTTATTTAAAATAATAAATTTATTATTGGTACATTAAATATTTTGTAAAATTTTTTTTACCAAAAGTAAAATTTGGAGGTCGAAACATCGTTTTTTTGCGATTCTAAAAATTTGGTAAGTTTGTCAAACGGTGAAACAGTTTATCCCGGAGTACTTTTCTATACGATCATTTTGGCACAAACTGGGGTTTGTTTCGATCTCCCAGTCAAAAGTTATGATACTTTAAAGTTTTATATTTTATATTTTTTTCTGTAATATGTACGTCTTACTTCGGATGAGAATTCTCTCTACACGAATTGTGTTACTCTCGTCGAAAACATACAAATCGACCTATTGTGTGACAAAAAACGATTTGAAAACAAATAGTTATGGCCGTTCGAAGTCTGATCGACGGCAGATGTAATATTCGTACGGTAGATTTTTTATTTTTGGGTTCAATGATAAGATATTTTATTTTGGATGTTAAACTAAATAAAAAAAAAATCCAAAACTAACTAAATAGAAAAAAAACTAAAAAAAAATCCTGACAATTAAAATGAGGACTGTCAAAATTTTGACAGTCCTCATTGTTTGTGGGACTGTCAAAATTCTGACAGTCCTAGTGTTATATAAAATTTTCAGTGGGTTAAAATTAGGACTGTCAAAAATTTGACAGTCCACATAGCTTGTGGGACTGTAAACCCCCTGATTTTTCATATTTTTAAAACAGAATTTTTTCAGAATTTTCTGGAATTTTTCGGGAATTTTTACTAATTAAAAACCAGGGTATTTTGGCATTAAGTAAAATTAAATATTTTTAAAATATATTAAAATATTATAAAAATAATATTTTTGGGTGTAAAATAAAATATTGGACTTAGGGTAATTTTTCTGGAATTTATTGGACCCCGAAAATATTTTAAAAAGCCAAAAATATATTTTTTTAAAATTAAATAAACTGAACCGGGTTCAAACCGGCCTGAACCGGGCTGAACCCGGTCCAACCCAATTGAACCGGACCGACCGCCCTAGCGGGTCGGGTCGGGTCCGCCCGACCCGAACCCGCACCCGCCCGACCCGCAGACCCGTTCCCTCTTCCCCCTCCGCACGACCCCGCTGCCCGATTCCTCCGCCGCTCCCCGCGCCTCCGGCCACGTCGCCGCCCTCCGCGCCTCGCCAGGCGCACGCCCCCGCGAGCCCCGCCTCCCCCGCCACGTCCTCCGCCTCTCCCGGCCGACCCTCCCCGCCGCCAGCCCTATATAAACCCTCAATTCCCCTCTTCTCCGGCCAAAATTCCCCCGACGCACCGCGCCGCCCCGGCCTCCGCCCATCCCCAGACTCGCCGCCCTCTCCTCTCTCCCTTCCACCGCCTCCGTGAGCCCGCAGCAGCCGCAGCCTCGCCGTGCAGCGTCGACGAGCCGACGACACAGCCCGAGCCTGCGCCGCCTCCCCGCGCGCCGCCGCACCGCCCTCGCCAGTGCTGCCCCCAGCCTCCCTCCGGCGAAGCCTGGCCGCCGAGCTCGAAACCCTAACCCTAGGGCGGACACGGTCCGGACACAGGACACGGTGTCCCCTCGCTTCGTGTCGACTCGGACACGAAAATTCGCAGTTTCTGGAGCCATGTTCAGGTAATCCGTTCTCTCTGCTCGTTGACCCATTTTCGATTCCGTCAGTAGCATCGCGAACCCTGCATGACCCTCTCGGTGCCCGTGTAACCTGTCACGACCCGCACCCGGAAGTTCGGGCACGAGTACGTGGGTACGTCCAGCCTACGCCGCAGAGTCGGCGGTAGTACGCTGTCTAGGTCAATCCATCTAACTAGTCTAACTCATTCACAATTTAACATAGGCAAGATAAAATGAGAATAGAAACTTAAATTATGCAACTGGAATGAATGTGACAACAATTCAAATGTTTAATACAGGAATTTCTAATGAAATCGGGGACAAACCCGATAAATAAGATAAGAACAGAAATAAAAGATAGCTACTAAAAACTACTCAGCAGCAGGGGTCTCCTGGGTGGGTTCTGGCTCCTCATAGGTATCATCTGTACCCTCATAAGGACCATAATAAGTAGGGGCAAGATCCTCATCGTCGCCTAAAATCAACAGATCCAGTCAGGAAAGGAGCAAAGTACACAGTGCACAACAATGTTAAACTAAATATTTATGACAATTAAACATTGAATATCATGTTAAGGAAATTGCATAAAGAATGTCAATATCTCAGAGTCACAACTATAAATAGGAATATGAGAAAACAGAAGTAAATGAGCAGAGTGAAACTATCACAGTCAGCAAGAAGATAACATGACTAGAACTATCTGTATGAAACTTGTGTTTGTTTTTAGAATACTTAGTTGGCATGTAGGGGTTTATAAGGCTAATCCGGCCGTCATAAACGGCTATTATTCACGAATAATCGAGATCCGGCTGATGGACAGTCGTGTACCAACAGCTATTATTCACGACAAGGGGAAGGGTAAACTACATGCCTTTCAGTATTCTCCCACCCGACATGATGACAAGACATGAATTCCAATAGTCAAGACATGAAAATTTAGCATTTCTAACACTAGGTGTAATCATCAAGGGTACTAGTAAAACAGGAATTTAATTATCACAATATATCGATTTAACTTGAAGTGCAGGTACTTGCCTGTTGTTTGGATCTGTTTAATTTGGTTCTTGGGAGAAATTTTCACAGATGAGTCCAAAAGCTGAAATAGACATTACCATCATGCTCAGAAGATGTCAAATAGCTAGAAACGCCTGTCCTTGGGTCCAATTTGGAGACAAGGGCAAAAACGGCAGTTTCGGACCAAAACGGGGTCCGCCGTTGGGCCCGCTTTGCACCGAAAAACGTGTCCGGGTCAAAAGTCTCCAAATTCACCAAACTTAGTGCCAACAGGTCAGGAACGCTGATACGAACCCAACGGTACTTCCAGATTTGGATTCCGATGAGCCGAACACAAAATCGCCCGTCGAGCGGGGCCTGTGGGGCCCACGACACGCGATTTCGTCAACGTTCTCAGAATCAAACCAAACTTGACCCACAGGACCAGCGTATCGCTACGAGTCCGATGGCGCAAGTTTCGTCTCGATCTGACGAGTGTGCACGAAGTTAGGGCAAATTGCCGAAAAGGCGGATACGGAGCGATGTCCGCGGATACGCGTTGATTCCGGTGTGCACGCACACCCGAATCAGCTTCCGTGAAATCTCACACGTCCGTATCGACGCTGCGCACGTATCTGTGAAGACCGCACGCGACCAAGTCGTCCCGTTTGGCGGGACGTACTCGGTTCCGGGGTGAAACAGGGTCTGGTTTTTCCTGTTTTTGGATCGCGGTGTGCGATCACCACAGGACGCGGTGCCCCGAACAGTTTGTCCGGACACCGAGAGGGTCATACAGGCTTCACAACGCAATTTGCAGAATTGAAAACGGAGCTACGAGGCGAAAGTTACGCGTACCTGAAGGGGACCCGAAAACAGGGTCGAAATCGTGTCCGTGTCGTGTCGGACACGACACGTAGGAAAGGGGATTTAGGGTTAGGGTTTCGGGACAGCGGCGGTCGGCCGGAGGCCTGGGCGGCGCTGGCTGGCCGGTGGTGGTCGGGGAGGGTTCGCCTGGGCGTGGCGGATCCATCGACGGGCGGGGGCGGCGCCGGAGGCCGACGGGAGGCGGCTCCAAGGCTGCTGCTGCTGCTGTTCTGCTCGTCGGGGCCGGCGTGCGGCGGAGCTCGAGGAGAGGGGAAGGAGGAGGAGACGGTGGCGGCCTAGGGCGGAGCTGGTGGGGTCTCGGCGAGGAGCGAGGCGGCTGCGGCGTGGTGGCGGAGGCGGTGAGGGGGCCGGAGGGGTTTATATAGGGGAGATCGGTGGTCGTGGGGTCCGAGGGAGGCGGCCAGGTGGCGGGGCAGCCGGGGGTCGTGGGCGATTGGCCGCGCGGAGCGGGGCCGAGCGACGCGGGCGGCCAGGCGACGTGGCCGGCGCTCCGCCGGAAATCGCGCGGGGCTGAGCGGGTCGTGGGGCTGGGGTGGAGGCCGGGTCGGGTTCGGGGCTTAACGGGTCTGGGCAGACCCGCCCGACCCGCGAAGGAGACGGGCTGGGTTGGGCTACGGGCCGGGCAGCGGCCCACGGGCCGCGGGCCAAAAAAATAAAAATAAAAGTAGAAATAAAATAAATAAATAATAATAAATAATCAATTAATAATTAATTAATTAGAAAAATTGTTTTTAGGCATTTAAAAATAGTTCTGGGGCCCAGAAAAATCCCGAAAAATTACCCTAAGTCCAATTTTTCATTTTACACCCAAAAATATTATTTTGATGATATTTTAATATTATTTATTGCTAATTAAAAATCATTCATTAATTGAAAAGCTTGATTTTAATTACAGAAAATTCACAGAAAATTCCAGAAAATTGGGAAAAATCCAAGATTTAATAATTTGAGAAATTAGGGGGTTTTACATAACCCGCTCGGTGCATCGCGTCCTGTGGCGATCGTGAACCGCGATCCAAAAATAGGAAAAATAATGCCCTGTTTCACCCCGGAACAGAGTACGTCCCGCCAAACGGGACGACTTGGTCGAGTGAGGTCTTCACCGATACGTGCGCGCCGTCGATACGAACGTGTGGGATTTCGCAGAAGTTGATTTGGATGTGCGTGCACACCGGAATCAACGCGTATCCGCGGACACCGTCCCGTATCCGTCAGTTCTGGAACGCGTCGTAACTTTGTGTACACACGTTGGATCGAAACGAAACTTGTGCCATCGAACTCGTAGCGATACGCTGGTCTTGTGACCCAAGTTTGGTTCGATTCTGAGAACGTTGACAAAATCGCGTATCGTGGGCCCCACAGCTCTACTTGACGGACGATTTTGTGATCGGCTCATCGGAATCCAATTCTGGAAGTTTCGTTTGGTTCGTATCATCGTTCTGGACCTGTTGACACTAAGTTTGACAAATTTGGAGAACTTTGTCCCTGACACATTTTTCGGTGCGAAGTGGGCCACATGTGGACCACGCTTTGACCCAAAATTGTTATTTTTGCCCTTGTCTCCAAATTGGACTCAAGGACAAACGTTTCTAGCTATTTGATATTTTCTGGATCTGATGGTAATATTTGTTTCAGCATCCGGAGACGTTCCTGGAGATTTCACGAATACCAGAGCTACAATTGGAGCCGAAATACCAGGCAAGTGTACCTTGCCAACATTGCAGTTCTTGTTACTTATTTTCTTGACTTATATATATATATGGTTGTACATGCTTGACCTAGGATCGTGTGACTTACTTAGCGTCCGATTAATAGTCGGGTGCTAACATCGTACGCGGAGTTGTGTAACGTCACCTAGAGATGGACATTCGTGACCATTTACATTCTCGTACTTGTATTATCAAGTATATCATAATCCAGGACACTTGACACTATTCATGAGACAGAATCTTCCTGAGATATTCATGGTGATTCTGTGTAAGATACAGATTTTATGACATAGACATTATATTCATAGACATTAGATGACTTGCTGCATTAGATATGATCGTGCGTGACATGGACATGAGACATCGTGGACATGAGACGTGTGATTACATGGGGTGGGGAGAGACACACAGGCTACAGGCTGATTTATATATATTATTTATGGTGAGGCTTAGACTCTATATCAGAGCTAGGCACTCTACTAGTGTTATATTTATTGTGAGGCCTCAGACTCTATATCAGAGCTAGGCACTCTACTAGTTATATTACTGCTTAGGCACTCTACTAGTTATATTACTGCTACCGGCTCCCTGACACAGAGCTTGTAGTGGTCTCAGCCTGAGTTTAGTGATGCTCTCAAATTGTATTTCACATAGATGGTTATATAGTTTACCCTACTTATTTCATTTACTATTACACTGCATTTTGGCTTGTATCTTCTGTACCTTGTTACGTCCCTTGCCAGTTTTGCAGCATAGACCGCTGTGGAGCAGGTTTGGAGTTGCTGATGTGTGTTGCTTTGTCATGCAGGAATTTGGTGCCAGGTACTTACATCTTTTCTTCCGGAATATTGGTTATTATTCATATTGTTTATTCATCTGCTGATATAGCCTAGTTTTATAGACTCACATTCATTTTCGAGTCTATTCGAGCTTATGGGTTACTGACGGCCGACTTTAGCACATGTAGCTCATTCTTGTATATTCTGTTCATTGTGGATTGAGGCATAAATATTTATATTCACTTGATTATATAGATAGTGACCATTTTAGTACAGCTTATACGTATTCGAATCGGACCAGAGTCTGGTCGAATGCGTAGCTGGCATGTTACGTATTCCTGGTCCTACGTATTTTGTGACTGGGACGTGACAGGGACTGTCAAAATTATGACAGTCCTAACAATTTGTAGGACTGTCAAAATTTTGACAGTCCTGATTATAACAGTCCCGAGTGAATTTTGGTGGCAAACTTGTAATTATCAATGAAAAAAAATTGGACTAGCCCCAAGTAACTTTAAGAGTGGCAAACTTATAATTTTGAGAAAAATTACATTGGACTAGCCCCTAAGTAAAAAGTGTAGTGCCCTTATAATTTGCCTTATTTTTCTCTCACTCTTTTCGTTCTTCTTCTTCTTCTTCTTAGTGGGAGATCTCTTGCAAGGTGAACCAAGAAGCTTCCTCCAAACATATTGAAGGTATAATTTCTATGATTTCCGCTTTAATCCCATTCGGTCACGACTCATATATGGATTGCACTCTTTTTTTGAGATGCTTTATGGATTGCACTTAGAAATGACATTCTTCCTACAATTAATAGCAGCATTCAAACCTTAAAATTAGTATGATTATCTATGGACATTTTACATTTGGGACCCAGTCAAGATCAGGCATGATTTATGTAGACTCTAAACCTCCCAGAATTTTACTGATTCAAGATCATCAACTATAACATAAGATAACTTTTACTAAATTTCTAGTTACAGCCACTTCATAGTTGAAGAAAGAATAATTTTGTGATACATAACAAAGTTCTCCTATGAGTATTTTTCTAATCAAATGAGCAACAAACATCATTGAAGAAAAAAACTCCTCGGTATACTAGCCCCAAGTTTTCTTCTGTGAAATCAAAATAAATATTTGTGAGACTAACAATATAGATATACTTATGGAAAGTGGAATAGAACTGCTATTATTCACAACTGGAGAAGTATACATGGATGAGTTTCTAATGCACTCTTCAACTTTAAATAGAGTTCTTATTTCCGGCAAATCCACCATATATTGTAGACATTTGCCATATTATTTGGTAATAAGCTCTCTTTCTGTAATCTCAAGAAAAGTCTTCAAAGGATTGTCATGAAAAAGTGTTTCACTAGAAATGGTTGTGCTTACATTTTAGTTTTCTTTCCCTCGCGATCTTATCAACCAACTGTCCAGGGCAGAATGGACAACGGCACAGAGCCCCAAAGACTAAGGGGTCGTTTGGATGAAGGTTTTATATTTCTAGGAAATCATTTTCCGGCCTCGTTTGGTTCGCGGAATCTTGGAGTTGGGAAAGGAAAGTAATTACTTTTCTATGTTTTGGAGCCAAAGGAATTGAGGAGGAAAGGAATTGATTCCTAATGAAAAGAAAATTAGGGAGGAAAATGGTTCCCTCCATCCAACCAAGGAATCACTTTTCCATCTTTAAGTATTCACTTTTTCTTCCAATTTTTTTGACATTTTCAAACACCGGAAAGTAAAATCAATTGGAATTGTATTTTTCCAAAGGAAAGAAAAGATTAAGGAATTGATTTCCTTTCTTTTCCTTTGCGCGAACCAAACGAGGCCTCCACTCCTTTCCCATGGGAAATGAATTCAATATTTTTATATCCATGTTTGGTTAGGTTATGTTAGGAATAAGGAAAAGAAATATTAATTTCTTTAGTTTTTCATAAATACACTTTTATACTTCTATTACCTAAATTTACATGTTTGAGATAAAAGTTAAAATTTTGAAAGTAAAATGAGGGTGTTATTGTCAAAACAAAATATTCAAATAACATTTCTAGGAAAGTAAAACTATTCCCAATAGGGACATTGAGAATTACTTTCCCACAACAATGGGAATATGAACCCTCTCATATTCCTCCACCCCCCCCCCCCCCCCAACCCCCCCCCCCTCCCCCCAATTCTCTATTCTAGACATATCAAACAAGGATAAGAAATCTAAAACCTATTTTCAAGTCCCCAAAACTTGAACCAAACGTCCCTTAAAGGGGCACTAACTCGGTTCTATCAAAAATAGAACTAGTATGTATCATGGGTCACCCTTCACATAAAGTAGTGGTTATTATGTTATATTTGCACACAAGAGCTCCTTAGTTCAATTTTTGGTGACAACAATATTTTTTTAAACTTACTTCTTTTCTTAGTTTCTTACAAAAATATTTACATTATATATGGAGGCCATATTTTGAAAGTTAGTCTCGATCCCACATGAGCTCAGGCACGGCCTTGAGCACGAGCAAGCATCTGGTAACAACATAGCATAGGGGCCTACGCTACGGGGAACTCGACCAAAATATGGACACCCGAAGGGCCCGCCCCTTCTTATTCTGTAAAAATACCTATTTTTTGAAAGTGCTGATGCAATGCGCTCGTAGATAAGGAAAGTAAAATCCCAGTGGGGGGAAGTGGGGGCATGTGCCTTTTGACGGCCTAAACTCCTCCATTTGTCAGCCGTGGAGAACTACTCCCTTTATGTCTGAGGCAGTGGGAGGGGAAAGCTTGGGCCTACCTCATAAAGGGAGCAATTGAGAGGTTCCAGCCGAGCCGAAGGGCAGAACTTTTGTACATGATCGTAGTATGTCACCCCGTCTCGTCCTCGCAGCATCGAAGAGTACCTATGCACCATGTTCCGGTTCACTGATAAGGAAGATAGAGTTGGGGTGGGGGCCTACGATGTGATACTATAGTATGACCGGGGGAGAAAGATGAGCAACTCAAAATATAAATAGGAGTTGTGTTGTCAAAAATGTCGATATATATATATATATATATATATATATATATATATATATATATATATATATATATATATATGTGTGTGTGTGTGTGTGTGTGTGTATCTTTTCCTCCTATCAAGATTCATCTTTTTTTTTTTCGTTGAACATAGTTATTGGTTTTGCCACCAAACATTATCTAAATCTGCATCTATATTCTATATTAGAAACAAAGACGGATATATATAATATCCATATGTATACACTCCCAAATGCATCCATAATAAGTACGCTACACCATTTAATTATATATTTTAACTAATTAAAACTTATTGAGGGATATTCTATTCATCGGAGGTGAGTGGCTAGTAAATTATTAAAATCTCCACCAAGAATTTATTTTTGGGTTACAAAATTTGTTCAAAAGTACGTAAAAAATTAAAAAATTAATTACAACAAGTTGAAGATTAGAGCAACTTGAAAAGAATGGAGATTACAAACTTTCAAACAAGAACTATGCAACAGAGTTGCTATAACAAAAATGATGAATAAAAGACATGAGATAGAAACTGTTGATGGGTGATAAAAATTACCGTTGCTCAAAGAAAAAGTGTACCATTTACGTCGATCTGCTCCTAGAAACTAGCAAGCTAAAAGAGGTGAACTGTCACTCACCGTTTTCGATATACGTATTTGAAACATATTTTTATTTTAGCATTGGTTGCATGTGCATGGAGACTAGACACATTCTTTGGTTTAACCTGGTTCATGGTTTATTTTGTGGGTTGGTTCAACTCATGAGAACCTTTGGTTCAACCCTCAACCCTACCATATATAACCTCTCTCTCTCTCTCTCTCTCTCTCTCTCTCTCTCTCTCTCTCTCTCTATTCACTTCTTCATTTCTTCCTCTTGCTTTAGTTTTCTCTCCCCATTTCCATAGACAAGTACACGTTACATGAGAAATGGAGAAACCCTCTATATTATTGTTCCATTATGTTTATTATGTGTTTCTAAGTACTTTTAGTTCTTGGAATTTTTTGTTTGATGGATGGATTAGTGTAGATTTATATTTCTAAAACTTAGGTTTTAATGGGTTTCATGAGTTTTTCTTGGTTTTGATCTATTAAATATTTATTTTAGAAAAATTAGTTTTTGCTCCATGATGGAGCTTTCAATTTAGAGCATTTTGGCTTTTGGTTCACCCGATTTGGACTTAAAATGAGGATTTATGGACAAAACAATATTTTAATTTTTGGACCTTTTTCGCCATGGCCGAACCTGCTGTTAGAGAAGATGAAGTCTTCATGCGGTCAGCGAGCTATGCGGCTCGAGAGGGTTATGCAGCCTGAACTCTTGCAGCATACTGACAACATGTGTCCATCTTGTTGGACTCATGACTGCTTATTTACACAAGTGTACTTGAACACTTTGTGTTTTCACTCACTGAACAAATGATAAATTCGCTAAGTCCAAGAGACCTCCATGCGGCATCGAACTCCATGCGGCACCGACACTTATGCGGCATTGGAGAGCATGCGGTCATTATTTTCCTTCGATGCATGGCACTGAACCGTTGGCACTTATTTATATGGTTGTGTCTTTTCTTCCTGACACACTTATGGCTTGTCACATCAATCACTTTATATCACATTACTGACACTTTAGTTATTGTCTGTTACTTCATCACTTGTTGTAAAACCCCTAAATTCTGAAGACCGTATTAATTTAATTAGTAATTATGAGCTAAATAGAAGGAATAAATTTTTATTAATTTTTAATTGAGGTGTTTGTGTAAATAGAAGATTTATGGGGCCATTATAATTTTTTTCTAATTTATTCCATGTAGGAGACCCTTTGGACAGTTGCACATACACCAATATAAATTCTGAAAATATATATATATATATATATATATATATATATATATATATAATTATATATATAGTTTATTAGAAAAAGAAAGAAAAAGAAAATAAAAGAAAATGGATTTGGATTCCTATTGGATCTCAACCCGAAACCCGTTAACCTCAAACACAAACCCATTAGGAAAATATCAACAGTAGCAGTAGCAAAAGCCAACTTTGCTTTTTTCCTTCTACGCGCGTAAATAACCCCACGCGTAAAACAAACCCAAGCGTAAAACACCACCGCCTAATTCCTTTCTCTACGCGTAAAACAAACCCATGCGTAAATTCCTACACCGCGCGTAAAACATAACTTCCACCGCTCCGCGCGTAAAGCAACTCCACCGCTTCTTATTTCACCCGCGCGTAAAGTACACCCCGTCGCTTAATTTCCTACACCGCGCGTAAAAACATCCCCCGCATGTGACTCATCCCCCACCGCCTCATTTCCTGTTATTACTAAACTCTCCTAAACCGAAACCAAAACCAATGAAAGAAAAACAGCAGCAGTAGTTTCTTAACCATTAAGTAACCCCCACCGCCTCTTATCCCTATATATATTACAACTCTTCCAAACTCTAACCCCACTTCTTCTTACAAACAAACTAAAATACTATTTGGACGTGCTATACAAAACTTTTTGCTCGGCAAGTATACCTTGCCACTGTACTATGAATTACATTTCAGTGGATACATGCATGTTTAATTCTGCTTATATAGATGTTTATTTTGTATATTTTTTGACCTACTTTATGAGACCACCCCAGTATTATGGAGCATCATTAGGTTCATTGGCCGTGACACAGTTGTTACAACAATTGTGAGTCTCATATAGATCACGGATTGGCCTCCTGTACGTATGGACGTACGTTAGGAATAACTGCTAATAGAAATTTTGTATGCTAGTAGACCTGGCAGTTATTAGAGGTATTATCGTGTCATGTATATGGCATGCTTAGAGCATGGGATGGGGAGAACAACAAGTAAGGCATTTGGGCTCCTTTGCACTTTTTCTTTCTGTAACCCGGAAGCTCCACTGGAGATACGGGCGGTGATGACCTATTTATTTCAATTGGCGGCCTCTGCCGTTCAAAAGACGACATGCTTTGAGGCCCCTGATTCTCCGAGAGAGTCACGCCAATCCTATATTTTTTAGCCAGATAGCCCACTTGTTAGAAAGTTGTTCTCAAATTGCATTCACCTAGACGGTTAGGCAACCTATTGGATGTTTATATTTCAGTACTTATTGGCATGTTATTATGTATCTTTTTACGTTCCTCTGAGGACCTGGTCCCTTTCCAGATATGGACGAGCAGGAGTATCCGCAGGATTACGGACCTGGACCGGATGCTACTTACCCGACTGAGGAGATCTTACCTTTGGAGTAGCTGTGATTTTATTACCACTGTTTCAGTATAGTCATTTTGTAGTGGATTTGTTTCCACCTGACTATCAGACTTGATACTCATCTTTGATATTATTCAGCTCTTTATTCCTACTGATTATTTGTGCTATGGATGAGATCTAGATTGCATGTGACTTGTTGTGACAGTATATTACCACTGATGGATTGGATATTCATGAACAGCGTACGTGTGTATATGGTTTCCATATATTAGAGTTCGTATACATACGGCTGGGCGTGTTATGTACTCCTAGTCCTACGTATTTTGGGACTGGGGCGTGACACTTGTCCCAAGGAGTAGACCTTCACCCTGAACATGCAGCCAAGTGGTTCATACGGCCTGACTTCATGCGGCCTGACCTCATATGCGGCCATGATTGTCATGCGGCTTGACTTCCCATGCAGCCTAGAGACCCATGTGGTCCTGCTTGTTTGATTGAATGTTCTTGTTCTTTCGTGACCTAATGTTTAATTGGTAAATGGATTCGAATACTGTATCCGTGCTGATACTACTATTAGCTGGCCATGTCCGTATTCGTATTTCAGTACTGGGGCGTGACATGAACTTTTGGATTGCTCATTGTCACCCTCAAAATGGACCTGCACTTGGACGAACGAACATCACTTCGTGGCTTTTTCTGGTTGCTGCTATCTCTCATTTCGTAGCACATAATCTCTAAGTTGTTAGCTCCAAAAAAAGAAATGCTAGAGAATATATAGGAAAGCCAACCCCCTAGAACCAACTATCCATAATAAATAGTAAATTTGGAGAGTAACTCCCTATTAAGTAAGTGGTTACAGTAGTAACCCCTACTAAGTGGGCACGTGCCCACAAAGCATAGGAATAGTCGTTCAGTGGGAGAAAAATTATGTGGGAGCACAGTTAGGCAGGAACTTAAGTTCCACCGGAGTAGCAGTCCCGTAGAAACCTAAGTTATGTGGGAGCAGATTTCCAGCGAGAACCAAAGTTTTGCGGGAGTAACAATCCCTCGAAAATCTAACACTACCAAAATAAGTCAAATTAGCGACGAAATTAGCGACTCTGGAATATAGCATCGCTAATATTTTTGCAATTAGCGACGTATTTAAAAGATATCACAATACGTTTAGCGACTACATTTAGTATTATAAAATCTGACGTAGCCAATGAATCAGTAGATGTCGCTATATTATTAATAATATTGACGTTTAGCAACGCCTAACTTTATATGTCGCAGTATATTAAAATTTTGGCTACATATAGCGACACATAGTGTTGACGTCACTAAATTATTCATATATGTTTTTGCTGATCGGTTCGACTTTTTATTTCATTCCCCTAAATTTTCCATTCTCGCGCCCCCCCTCCCCCTCGTTTCTGTCGACCGCCTCCGAGCCACCGGCGAAGCCCTCTTCGACGCCCCTCCTCCGAGCCCCCGGTGATCCCGCCTTGTAAACACCCAAAATATTTCAAAATTTAAAAACAAATTTTCAGAATTTTTTTGGAATTTTTAACTAATTAAAATAAATATTTTCTGGTATTAAATATTTTTTGTGATTTTATTATATATTAAAATATTATGCAAATAATATTTTTTGAGTGTAAAATAAAGAATTAGACATACTGTAATTTTTCTGGAATTTATTGGACCCAAAAACTATTTTTAAAGACATAAAAATAAAGTTTTTAAATAAACCAAATTAAACCAACATGAACCGGATTGAACCGAACCGGTTTAAACTATATAAACCAACCCAACTCAAACCAACCCTAACGGGTCGAATTTGAACCTGACCCGTACCCACTAACCTGTAAACTCCCTCGACCAGATTTTAGTATTTTTAGGATTATTTTTAGCCATTTAGGATTTATGGCAATATTTTAATTTATTTTGCCTACATATCATGTTGACTTGTGCACCTGTCATTCACCAAATTATTTGGAGCTTTACCCTGACTGTTATTCCCAAATAAAGTTCACATACCTGTCATAGACATGTCAGACTATTTTCTTGAATTTTGTGCAAGTCCCAGATGCTTTATTTTGAGCCTCGTTTGAGACGCACAAATATCGTTACAAAAGTCCGTATTTATTTTTTATTTAATTTCCTGCTCTTTACCCACCTCTGTACTCCTAGAGATTTGAGGCCCAACATGCACCTGTTTTGCCCAAACAAAAATACGATAATTTTTTACACCGAGTATACTACATTTAGTGTATTGACACCGTAGAAAAATTATGACCCTACCTGCCTCTAAATAATTAGAGAACACCGTGCGCAGTATTTATTAATTAATAAATACGATGACTCATATCACCCAGAAACCAGGTCCAATCCCTGCCCAGACTCACCCCCATTCCCCCGGGACCCTCACATAGCAATTGTCCTCAATTCTGTGAATTTTAGAATTTTCAGGAATCGGGTATTTTCTAGACAATTTCGTAAATTGCACAAAATTTCCGAAATAGGACTATTATGCAATTTATGAAATTACAGGGACTTTCCTGCAATTTGCAGCGCGAGGTGCCACCCCCTCATTGGCCGGTGAACCTGCGCCGTCCATTTGGAGACGGGACCCACCCGAAAAGATCCCGAAAATATCCCGAAAATATCTTGTAAATATCTCGAGATATTTTTAGATATTTTCTTAAAGTATTAATATAATTTTTCTATATAATAAAAACTAAAAGAAAAAGAAAATAAAAGAAAAACCCAAAACCAACCCCCGACCCTGCCGCAGCCGACCCCCCCGGCCGGCGGCGAGCCCCCCCGCCGGCGTCACTCCGCGACCGCCGCCCACGGCGAGTCGACCCCCGGCTGAGCTTTCTTTCCCCCCCCCGCTGGCTTCTTCTCCGTCGCTCCCTCTCTTCTCCTCCTCCCCGCCTGTGCGTCCCCACGGCCGCCGGCGGTGAGCTCCCCTCGCCGGAGTCGCCCGCGAGCCCCCGCCCGCGGCGAGTTCTTTCCCCCCGCTGGTCTCTCTCCGCCGCTCCCTCTCTCCGCTGCTCCCTCTCTCCCCCGAGCTCCCTTCCTCCCCCTCCACCCCGAGCTCCGCCCTCTGCCACCCGCCAACCTCCACCACCAGCACCTACATCAGACTCCTCCTCCTCCTATTCTCCTTCCCGACCTCCTCCACGCCCTCTCCCAGCCCGCCACCTCCACGAGCAGCCCCAGCCCTCGACGCAGCAGCCACCCGAGCCGAGTACCTCGTCGCCGCCTCCGGCCAGAGCCGCCCCGACGAGCAGCCGTCTGCCCAGTGTTCCTCCGACGAGTCTCCGACGGTTGGGAAGACTGAACCCTAACCCTAGCAGGCCTGGACACGTACTGGACACGACTCAGACCGGACACAGTGTCTCGTGTCGACGCGAGGACACGAGAAACCTAGTTTCTGGAGCCCTGTTCAGGTAACGATATCTCTCTCCTCGTAATTCCGATTTTAATTCTGTCAGTTGCGACGTGTAGACTGTGTAACCATCTCGGTGCCCGTGCAACCCGCTCGGAACATCGCGTCCTGTGGCGATCGCGGCACGCGATCCAAAAACAGGAAAAACAACGACCCGATTCACCCCGGAACTGGGTACGCCCCGCCAAACGGGACGACTTGGTCGCACGCGGTCTTTACCAAAACGTGCGCGACGTTGATACGGACGTGTAGGAATTCGGAGAAGTTGATTTGGATGTGCGTGCACACCGGAATCAACGCGTATCCGCCGACACCGCCCCGTATCCGTCAGTTCTGGAACACGCTGCAACTTTGTGTACACACGTCGGATCGAGACAAAACTTGCGCCATCGGACTCGTAGCAATACGCTGGTCTTGTGAGCCAAGTTTGGTTCGATTCTGAGAACGTTGACAAAATCGCGTATCGTGGGTCCCACCGGCTCCACTTAACGGGCGATTTTGTGATCGGCTCACCGGAATCCAATTCTGGAAGTTCCGTTGGGTTCGTATCGACGTTCTGGACTTGTGGACACTAAGTTTGGCGAATTTGGAGACCTTTGATCCTGACACATTTTTCGGTGCAAAGTGGGCCCACATGTGGACCCCGCTTTGACCAGAAACTGTTATTTTTGCCCCTGTGTCCAAATTGGACGAAAGGACAGGCGTTTCTAGCTATTTGATATTTTCTGAGACTATTGGTGATATTTATTTCAGCATCTGGAGACATTTATTCTGAGGTCATAGTTTCTGACACTTGGTATTTGACATCGGGACATTATATTTGCAGCTCTCCTGCCAGGCAAGTATACCTTGCCTTATTGTACTGTTTAAATTCAGTTATTGTTAGTTACATGTCTATTTATTTAATATTATATAAATGTGCGCGTCCGCGAAAACTCGGGTGCAGTCAACGATGGCGTTGACGTTAGGACTTGTGTCTGACCTAGTGTCTAGTAGACCCACCTAAAGTTGTGAAGTTATTTATATAACTTCTCAGGCCTTGACACGTATCATTACACGTCACAGAGTGAGTACATGTAGGGACGCGTGCCTCATGCGCGACTGGCCATCAGTGTGAGCAACACGTGTAGCGGTATTTAGCTCAGTTGTTTATTTTATTGAGACTTGCATCATAGTAGGAGGTGTCCACGTCGTTTTCACGACTTGTACATCTATATTGGGCGGGGAAGACATCTAGTAGGCGTATGGGACACCCCCTTCATTGAGTCTTTATCCTTCGATCCATGCTCCTCGGAGATGGACGATTGCAGAGTTCCCTGAGTCGGGGGCATATGACACATATACTAGCCAGTCCCGACGATTGGTGAATTACGTCAGCATATGTCTAGCCACACATTCCCATGCGTACTACAAGGTCTTTAAATTGCATTCACTTAGATGGATAGCACACCCCATTTATTTATTCAGTATTTACATTATGGCATGTCATTTTTCTGTATCTTGCTATGTCCCTCTGAGGACCTGGTCCCCTGCCAGGTGTATTTGTTCTTGAGTACTCGCAGGAGCACAGATCCGGACAGGCTACTTATTTTCCGAGGAGGTCTTCTCTTCGAGCCTCGTGATTGGCAGATGTTGTTCTTATATGGTGTGTATCTGGTTCATTTTATATTCTATTTCGGCAGTGAATTTATTTTCATCCGACTGTCATTCTTTAGTTATTTACTGTTGAGATTTAGTTACCTAGTTATTGGTTATTCATGTCTATGTGATTTCTGTGGATGAGATTTAGATATTACCCTGTGACTTGTGATTATTTATACCACTGGTGAACTAATGTTGATTATACAGCGTACGCACGTATATATGGTTTCCATATATTGGAGTTGCCATATATACGGGCGGCTGGCATAGTTACGTATCCTAGTCCTACGTATTTTGGGACTGGGGCGTGACATATTTTTAGTGGTGGCCCATGCAGGTCGAGAGCATATTGTCTCGGTTACGTTACTGTACCGAGCAAGCCTGCGTCTCAGAGCATATTGTCTCGGTTACGTTACTGTACCGAGCAAGCCTGCACCTAGGATTAGAGCATAGGATCTCATCCAATTGACTATGACTTATCTTCTTTCCAGTCTGTTCTACTTACAAAATTGCATCCTGCTTGATTCGTGTGCTTCCCTGGTAATTCCTCGAGTATAGCCCCTGCTAGAATATAGGAATCCCTGTTGATAGGATGATAATTAGAGTAGTATTCCTATTAAAGAACACAACTAGGGCATCGACATATCATTAAGTTCAGACTACTTAATGAACCATAACCTTCCATATTACCTAATGAACCCTAGTCTTCCCTACTACCTAATAAACCCTAGCATCACTACCTATAGATTAACTTACCATTGATCCTTGACGTATGACTTGAGAGTAGTATAAATATTACTAGGATTAGTTAGAGAATTGACCATAGTGTTGACCCTAGTCTTGAGGAACCCATAGAAATCTAAGGATTAAATACTAGGACCGAAAACCTCATCCTATAGTTAGATAACCAGAGTTTTACGCCAGAGATCATTTACCCTTGTTGGCGTAAAACCCATTTGACCGTTGTTGGCATAAGAATCCAAACAACTGCCTAGTTGGCGTAAAAGCCAAATGACTTTATTATTGGCATAAAAAATCAATTATGCAGAAGATTATCTCCTTTATGCTGCAGTTAAAATAACTGCTATCCACTTTCATTTAGTATTCCTTATCCTGCGTAGGACACGTCATGAGAACCACGTAGGTAACTGCCCTACATAAACCTGATGATTCTTGAATATTAGATAACCAGCGTAGAGTAACCTGATTAGGCGTAACCTAAGGATAGAATGTGAGCGTATTTTGTTACAGCCTTAGCTTTTCCCCAGCCATGACCCAATCTCGTGCATTAAAGGCAGAGATACGCCTCGAGCCCTGTGCAAAAAGAAACAGCTTTCTGAAAGGACATCTGATTTTGTCTCATCTCAAGCGTAAGTGACTTGTATCCAATCAGTCACTAGACGACAACCTGGGACTCCGTGTAAATTCATCGTCACAACCGACCACTCGATCGTCGTGCAAGTACTTTTGTCAGAGGACATGATTCATTAACTTAATTGACAAACTCATGAGTTCTCGTACAACTTTACGCTGCAACGAATGCTAGACTTTACGCAGGAGATTTTACGCGCATACTTATCACGCTGGCAGATTTTACGCAAACCTTTTAGGCGAACTTTACGCAGGCAGACTTTTTTACAGACTTTACGGTCCGCTAAGCTTAGGCGCAGATTTTTAGCGCAAAACTTTTACGCTCAGACTTTTACCCAGACTTTTACGCAGACTGTTACGCACAGACTTTTACGCGGACGGCTCTGATATCCCTACTTTACGCAGACTACCTTAATCTTTATTTTATACGGACAACCTATAGTGTATATTAAGATTATAGAACTTAGAAGGCCATACCTCTTTTAGGTCAACTAGCGTCTTAGAGTAGGAGTTAGAATAATAACTGTAGAGATTGTAGGGTCTTGTCTGTTTGTGATTTTGAATTGTTTTGAGATTTCTCACATCATAATCTAGCGTACTTATATTTACCGTACTACTTTGACTTATGCCGCTATTATAGCCTAGTTTTGCAAGCTTATTCTTTATCAAGCTTGTTCTTGAGATATGTATTATTGGAGTACTACACTAATACATTTCAGAATCAGTGTATTACGGTCTGATCAACCAGAGTGCACTTGGTTCGCCCTTCGCATAACTACTTTACGTGGATTGAGATAATTAGTAGACAGATGTACTTGCCCTCTAGATATGTCTAAGCATATCGTATTAGTTACGTAACTGTACTGATACGAGCATGTGAATAGGAATTACCAAGATAGGATTTCAATCCACAACTGTTTTGACAATTCCCATTTGAATTCTTTAAACGCCTTGATCCCCACACTTCTAATCTATTACCTTTCCCTTGAACTCTTGATTACTGTTTTCCGTCTTCCTTTATTTCGGAAAGACGAAACCTCGTACTTAGTATAAATACGAAAGTGTATTGTTTCTATAGCCATTTCTGTTTGTTTCTTGGGTAATTACCAAACCCTATTATTAGAGTAGATTGCAGTTTAAAACTGTACTATCTTTAGAATGACCTTCTCTACCTACCTACTTTCCTGGTACGTGCATCACTATGGCAGCATGAAATTTTTGTCTCGTAACTTGGGTCAAGTTCAGAACCCAAGTATTACGATAAAGGGTGTACCATTTTGCTATCAGGAGTCTAAATGGTTTTTACCCGGATGAACAATTAATTGACTCCTGAAAGGATAGCAGCATCTATGAATAGGTTGACTTTTTAGGATTAAGAATTCCTATGGACCAACGAGTGTCAAGCCGCTTTCGAGGAGTTAAAGAAGCGACTGACGGCATACCAGTCAGCATTTTACCAGACAAGGATTCGCGTGACCAGAGTTGGTGGTCAACACCGTAGAGACAGTTAAGTAAATACAAGGACACTCGCGAGCAGTGCATGACAGACAGAAGCAATGGACAGACCATCATCATCGTCCCTTGGAATTCAAATATCATGTCTTCTTGAAGATACCACCTACTAGAGGCACCATTCGATTCGGAGAACGCAGCAAGATTAAGGCCAAGGTATATTGGACCATTGACGTGCTAGAAAGAGTGGGAGTAGTGACAAATCAACTTGTGCTACCACCTTCACTTGAAGGAGTACTTGCTGTATTCCATGTGTCGCAACTCAGGCGTATGTGACAGACAGCAGTCAGGTTCTCAACCATTCGGAGATCACCATTAGGCCGAGCTTGTCGTATCAGGAGCAGCCCGTAGAAATCCTTGATCATCGAGAAATGGTATTGAGAAATCAGTCTATTTTCCTTGGTCCGCGTGACATAGAAGCACGGCGCGCCAGGAGAATCTACTTGGAGCGTATGGACGACATGCGTAAACATTTTCCGAACCTATTCGTAAATCAAGATATAAATTACTTTGTTAAATTATATCTATTGCCGTCTTTGACTTCTACCCCGGCTTAGTTTTAATTTCGAGGACAAAATTTTTATAAGTTGGGTAGATTGTAAACCCCCTCGACCAGATTTCAGTATTTTTAGGATTATTTTTAGCCATTTAGGATTTATGGCAATATTTTAATTTATTTTGCCTACATATCCTGTTGACTTGTGCACCTGTCATTCACCGAATTATTTGGAGCTTTACCCTGACTGTTATTCCCAAATAAAGTTCACATACCTGTCATAGACATGTCAGACTATTTTTCTGAATTTTGTGCAAGTCCCAGATGCTTTATTTTGAGCCTCGTTTGAGATGCACAAATATCGTTACAAAAGACCGTATTTATTTCCTATTTAATTTCCTGCTCTTTACCCACCTCTGTACTCCTAGAGATTTGAGGCCCAACATGCCCCTGTTTTGCCCAAACAAAAATACGATAATTTTCTACACCGAGTATACTACATTTAGTGTATTGACACCATAGAAAAATTATGACCTTACCTGCCTCTAAATAATTAGAGAACACCGTGCGCAGTATTTATTAATTAATAAATACGATGACTCGTATCACCCAGAAACCAGGTCCAATCCCTGCCCAGACTCACCCCCATTCCCCCGGGACCCTCACATAGTAATTGTCCTCAATTCTGTGAATTTTAGAATTTTCAGGAATCGGGTGTTTTCCAGACAATTTTGTAAATTGCGCAAAATTTCCGAAATAGGACTATTATGCAATTTATGAAATTACAGGGACTTTCCTGCAATTTGCAGCGCGAGGTGCCACCCCCTCATTGGCCGGTGAACCTGCGCCGTCCATTTGGAGACGGGACCCACCCGAAAAGATCCCAAAAATATCCCGAAAATATCTTGTAAATATCTCGAGATATTTTTAGATATTTTCTTAAAGTATTAATATAATTTTTCTATATCATAAAAACTAAAAGAAAAAGAAAAAGAAAATAAAAGAAAAACCCAAAACCAACCCCCGACCCTGCCGCAGCCGACCCCCCCCGGCCGGCGGCGAGCCCCCCCCGCCGGCGTCACTCCGCGACCGCCGCCCACGGCGAGTCGACCCCCGGCTGAGCTTTCTTTCCCCCCCCGCTGGCTTCTTCTCCGTCGCTCCCTCTCTTCTCCTCCTCCCCGCCTGTGCGTCCCCACGGCCGCCGGCGGCGAGCTCCCCTCGCCGGAGTCGCCCGCGAGCCCCCGCCCGCGGCGAGTTCTTTCCCCCCGCTGGTCTCTCTCCGCCGCTCCCTCTCTCCGCTGCTCCCTCTCTCCCCCGAGCTCCCTTCCTCCCCGAGCTCCGCCCTCTGCCACCCGCCAACCTCCACCACCAGCACCTACATCAGACTCCTCCTCCTCCTATTCTCCTTTCCGACCTCCTCCACGTCCTCTCCCAGCCCGCCACCTCCACGAGCAGCCCCAGCCCTCGACGCAGCAGCCACCCGAGCCGAGTACCTCGTCGCCGCCTCCGGCCAGAGCCGCCCCGGCGAGCAGCCTTCTGCCCAGCGTTCCTCCGACGGTTGGAAAGACTGAACCCTAACCCTAGCAGGCCTGGACACGTACTGGACACGACTCAGACCGGACACAGTGTCTCGTGTCGACGCGAGGACACGAGAAACCTAGTTTCTGGATCCCTGTTCAGGTAACGATATCTCTCTCCTCGTAATTCCGATTTCAATTCCGTCAGTTGCGACGTGTAGACTGTGTAACCATCTCGGTGCCCGTGCAACCCGCTCGGAGCATCGCGTCCTGTGGCGATCGCGGCACGCGATCCAAAAACAGGAAAAACAACGACCCGATTCACCCCGGAACTGGGTACGCCCCGCCAAACGGGACGACTTGGTCGCACGCGGTCTTTACCAAAACGTGCGCGACGTTGATACGGACGTGTAGGAATTCGGAGAAGTTGATTTGGATGTGCGTGCACACCGGAATCAACGCGTATCCGCCGACACCGCCCCGTATCCGTCAGTTCTGGAACACGCTGCAACTTTGTGTACACACGTCGGATCGAGACAAAACTTACGCCATCGGACTCGTAGCAATACGCTGGTCCTGTGAGCCAAGTTTGGTTCAATTCTGAGAACGTTGACAAAATCGCGTATCGTGGGCCCCACCGGCTCTACTTAACGGGCGATTTTGTGATCGGCTCACCGGAATCCAATTCTGGAAGTTCCGTTGGGTTCGTATCGACGTTCTGGACTTGTGGACACTAAGTTTGGCGAATTTGGAGACCTTTGACCCTGACATATTTTTCAGTGCAAAGTGGGCCCACATGTGGACCCCGCTTTGACCAGAAACTGTCATTTTTGCCCCTGTGTCCAAATTGGACGAAAGGACAGGCGTTTCTAGCTATTTGATATTTTCTGAGACTATTGGTGATATTTATTTCAGCATCTGGAGACATTTATTCTGAGGTCATAGTTTCTGACACTTGGTATTTGACAACGGGACATTATATTTGCAGCTCTCCTGCCAGGCAAGTATACCTTGTCTTATTGTACTGTTTAAATTCAGTTATTGTTAGTTACATGTCTATTTATTTAATATTATATAAATGTGCGCGTCCGAGAAAACTCGGGTGCAGTCAACGATGGCGTTGACGTTAGGACTTGTGTCTGACCTAGTGTCTAGTAGACCCACCTAAAGTTGTGAAGTTATTTATATAACTTTTCAGGCCTTGACACGTATCATTACACGTCACAGAGTGAGTACATGTAGGGACGCGTGCCTCATGCGCGACTGGCCATCAATGTGAGCAACACGTGTAGCGGTATTTAGCTCAGTTATTTATTTTATTGAGACTTGCATCATAGTAGGAGGTGTCCACGTCGTTTTCACGACTTGTACATCTATATTGGGCGGAGAAGACATCTAGTAGGCGTATGGGACACCCCCTTCATTGAGTCTTTATCCTTCGATCCATGCTCCTCGGAGATGGACGATTGCAGAGTTCCCTGAGTCGGGGGCATATGACACATATACTAGCCAGTCCCGACGATTGGTGAATTACGTAAGCATATGTCTAGCCACACATTCCCATGCGTACTACAAGGTCTTTAAATTGCATTCACTTAGATGGATAGCATACCCTATTTATTTATTCAGTATTTACATTATGGCATATCATTTTTCTGTATCTTGCTATGTCCCTCTGAGGACCTGGTCCCCTGCCAGGTGTATTTGTTCTTGAGTACTCGCAGGAGCACAGATCCGGACAGGCTACTTATTTTCCGAGGAGGTCTTCTCTTCGAGCCTCGTGATTGGCAGATGTTGTTCTTATATGGTGTGTATCTGGTTCATTTTATATTCTATTTCGGCAGTGAATTTATTTTCATCCGACTGTCATTCTTTAGTTATTTACTGTTGAGATTTAGTTACCTAGTTATTGGTTATTCATGTCTATGTGATTTCTGTGGATGAGATTTAGATATTACCCTGTGACTTGTGATTATTTATACCACTGGTGAACTAATGTTCATTATACAGCGTACGCACGTATATATGGTTTCCATATATTGGAGTTGCCATATATACGGGCGGCTGGCATAGTTACGTATCCTAGTCCTACGTATTTTGGGACTGGGGCGTGACATAACCCATACCCGAACCCTAAATCTACAGTAACTATAGAAAACCTAATTTCCCCGACCCTCCGTCTCCGCCGCGGCCGTCCGCCGTCGACCCTTCATCTCCCTAACCGCTACCGCGTCCGCTCACCTCCAGCAACCGCAGGGACCCCTCGCCTCCCCTAACCGATGACGTCACTCCTATAAAACCCGATCACTCCCCTTCACAACCACCACCGCCATCATCCCTCTAACGACATCGACTCCCCGGCCACCCGAACCTCCGACGAAGACCGATGAACACCGAGTCTATCCCCATCTGCCACCACCGCAACCCTCGACCCGGCCACCCCCTTCACCCACGAGCACCTCCATCACTGACCACCACCCTCCGCCTCTCCAGCCCCGGCGATCCTGACGACGTCGAAGCCACCCCTAGACGAGCACAGTAGCCGAGGAGCACCGCCACCTCAGCAAACGCCGCCGTCGTCGCCTTGCCCTACCGCGTCGTCCTGACACAAAAAAGTCAACGAGGTACCCGCCTTCCCGCTTGCGTATCTCCCTATACATTAATCTATTTTTTGTTCTGTCGAATCCTACGCGTAGACTACGTGACCCCCTCGAAACCCATACAATTAGTTCGGGGTATTGCGTCTTGTGTCGGTCGTAAATCGCGACGCAAAAACAGAAAAAACAACCCTTATTTTTGAAAATCAGAAATTGGTCCCAAACTCGCAAGTTCATGACAATTTTACGTGCAACCTGTTTAATAATTCAAAATTTTGCTTGAACAATAATTTAGATAATATAACCAAGTTTTAAACCCTATTTTTATTTTATTTTATTGAGCTGTAGATTATAATTATTTTGCGGGTGAAAATGACCAAAAACTTGGTTGTTCAAAACCCTAAATTTTTTTCGGAACTAGGTGCGCTCCGCTAAACGAGGTGACTTGGTCATGTGCGAATTTTACCAAAATATGCGTACCGTCAATATGAACGTGTGGGATTTTGCCCAAGTTAATTTGGATGTGCGTGCACACCAGAATCAACGCGTATCCGTCGACAACGTCTCGTATCGGCCATGTTCTGAAACTCGTTGTAACTTCGTGTACGCTCGTCGTTTCGAAACAAAACTTATGCCATCGAACTCGTAGCGATACGCTGGTCCTGTGACCCAAGTTTGGTTCGATTCTGAGAACGTTGACAAAATCCCGTATCGTGGGCCCCATGGCTCCACTTGATGGACGATTTTGTGATCGGCTCATCAAAATCCAGTTCTGGACATTCTGTTGGGTTCGTATCGTCGTTCTGGACTTGTAGACACTAAGTTTCACAAATTTGAAGAACTTTGTCTCTGGCACATTTTTTGGTGCAAAGTGGGCCACATGTAGACCCCGCTTTGACCAGAAATTGTCAATTTTGCCCCTGTGTCTAAATTCGACTTATGGATAGGCAATCCTAGCTATCTCATATCTTCTGAGCATGATGGTAATATTTATTTCAGCAACCGGAGGAGTACTTGAAGATCCCTCTGTTGCCGGAACAACTGTTGGAAACCAACCCCCAGGCAAGTGTACCTTGCCAATCTTGCAGTACTTGCTTTATATTATTCCTTGATTTATTTATATGATGTATTTGTTCAACCTAGGACCGTGTGACGTTGTTTAGCGTCCGAATAAAATTCGGATGTCAACGCCGTACGCGGAGTTGTGTAACGTCACCTAGAGATTGATATCACGACCCTATATATCTTCGTGCTTGTATTATCAAGTACGTCAAACCATATGACACTTGACACTATTCATGAGATAGAATCTTCTGAGTTATTCATGGTGATTCTATATAGGCTACAGGATTTTTGACATAGATATTACATATGCTTAGCTATCATTATGACTTGCTGCATTAGTTAGAGGTCATAATCTTGCGTGTCATGGACATAAGACGTCGTGGACATGAGACGTGTGATTACATTGGGGGGGAGGGGAGAGACACACAGGCTACAGGCTAATTATATATATATATTTATTATTGTGAGACCGTAGACTCTACATCAGAGCTAGGCACATTACATGATATTACTGCTACCGGCTACCCGATATAGAGCTTATAGCGGTCTCAGCCTGAGTCTAGTGATGCTCTCATTTGCATATCACTTAATTGGTTACTTAGTTTGTCTTATTGATACATTTTATATATACTACATTTATTTGGCTTTAGTTATTCTTGTACCTTGCTATCTCCCCTGAGGACCTGGAATCCGGATTATGTTACCAGGTTTAGCAGAGGAGATCTACCCCGAGGTATACGGGACAGGAGTAGACGTTGGAGTAGTACCAGTACCAGAAGACGAGGTGATCGCCGAGGATTTCTTCTGAGTATCTGCTTTATACTCAGTTATTTTTGTTGTTAGACTCATATTTCCTGTTTATTGAACTACTGTATCAAACTCATTATCGGATTGTTTTCCGAGACTTTTATTGAGACTTGTTGATTATTATTTCATCTTGATTATTCTGATATTGATTGTATTTATCTTCTGTGGATGAGATTAGATTGTGACATGTTTAGTAGACCTTTATTGTTATTTTATAGCTTAAGTACACTCAAATGGGTCCATTAAATTGGGTTTGCCCATTGGAGGGTGCTGGTGGCCATTGCCACGTGTCTAGTCCCTCGGTATTTTGGAACTGGGACGTGACATGCCTCCAAGCCCCCCCCCGACCCCCAGATGCGTCTCCTCCCCCTACGACGCGGCGGCTCCCCTCCGATGTGGTCCTCTTCCGTCGATCCCTCCCTCAGGTGCTCCTCCTCCCTTCCTCCGGCTCCCATCCTCCTCACTCAGTGAGATCCTCTCTCTTGTCTCTCTCTCTCTCTGTCTCTCTAGGGTTTTCAAGGACACACACTGACAAGACACGACACACACACTGTCACGGACAGGGGGGCCTCGGACACGGACATGATACGACACACACACACTGAGATGGTGTTGTGTGTTGATTTGGATTGGGGGTTGTGTGTGGAACTCGGACACGGACACACACACACTGAGATGGTGTTATGGGTTGAACTCGGACACAGACACACACACACACACACAATGAGATGGTGAGATGATATTGTGTGTGGAACTCGAATACCAAAACACAGACACACGGACACACACACACGGACACACACACAGAGAGATGGTGTTGTATGTGGAATTGGATTGGGGGTTGTGTGTGGAACTCGGACACGGACACACACACACACAGTGATATGGTGTTCTCTATACTATCCGACATGACAGAGACATAGGTAAACCCTAACCCTATATAACCCTATCTGACACGACACAAACACAGACACGTACACACACATAGACACATACACAATATGACACAGACAATACACACACAGACACGGGCACAGACACAGACACATTACATGTGATAGATAAGTTTTAAATTTTTGGTATCGAAAAGCAATTAATTGTGATTGTTTGTATTATTCCTATGAATATTGGTATTGGCTGTGTCAGTTGTATTGATGGTTTCTGATTGGAGTATAGAATTTTTTGTTATCAAAAAGCAATTAATTATTAATAAATTATTGATATTTTATAAAATATATTTTATACATTTAGGTTATACCATTATGATCATTTCATTCCTAGTAGTTGTGTCCGAGCAACATTTTTAGCGACTCCAATATCAAAGGTGGGTGGAACTCGGACACGGACACACAAACATACACTCACAAACTAACCATACCCTATATATCGGTGAGTGTGTTGTGTGTGGAATTGGTTTGGGGGTTAGTATTAAGTATAGTGTTTGTGGGTGTGACTTGAGATTGAATACGTGACGTCATACATATCATTTATTAGTGTTGACATGTGTATTCATCTTTGCATCAATTTGGATAATATACTTGAACGTCATACTTATAAGTTCTGCGAAAACTGACTTTCAGCGGGAACCCAAGTTCCGCGGGAGCAGTCTTCCCATGGAACCACAATCCCGTGTGACACACTACCCGTTGAATCCACACAACTCCGCTGGAACAAGCACAGAAACTAGCGTAATGACGTGTAAAAGCGCCCGATGTGAAGTGAAAAGTGCACCATTAAAATGTCACTTTGCGTCTTTCGTCCGAGTTCGAATTTTTGGGACCTAGCTCTAAAGAAAAGTTATCAAGAAATGAGTGACAAAAACACAAATATTACCATACCAACCATATGAGCTACCACTCATCATCTGTACAATTTAATAAAAAAAAATATTAAAATACACATTAGAAATTATTACATGGATGTGAAACTATTTCTAGAGACCAATTTGAAAATCTCCAACAAGACACATTGTTTATAAACTATTCGAATGCTTAATGTCATATCGGAACGAAAGAAAAATTATTTAGTGGGACAGATACGTGACACTGGTGAATGGTAAAATCGTCCAATAATAAAATAATATATAATAATATTAAAAAAATGTAATCAAACGATTGTCAAATGTCGTCAAAATAAGAATAGCAATATATTGCTATATGACATTATACTATTGTATAGGCTCACTCAACATTCACCACTGGTACGTCGTGATCTCATCCCACCGAATAATTTAATTTCTCGGATGAAGATTTTTTTTATTGAACAATTAGGATCCATTAATATATTTTAGATAATTAGCACCATGTTGTTGCAATTTTGCTTGTTAAAACCGATAAATTTTATTGGAAGATTGACTTATTAGAGGAGACGGTAACATCTGGATGTGGAAATCTTTTTATGACATATAGTGCACTTTGACTTGACCTAACACATGAGACCAGGATATGAATGAATAGAATAATAATTATATGACAATTACATCAAAGGGAGTTTGGTGACCAATTGCATATATAAAATGAGGACTATACGTGTGCGAAGTGTAGAAAGCTACAAGGGAAATAAGTTGGAAATTTCATGAAAACTTTCAGTATACTTTGGCCAATTTCTATATTACAATTGCATGACAAGTAACTTTCGGAGGAATGTCATTGATTAGAAGTGTTAACTGTTAGTCCCAAAATCATATCAAAAGAGAAAAGATAGTCACAAAGTAGAGATTCATACAAAAATTTATCTCTACAAACTCCATAAGAAAAGTTTGAGCACTGAGATTCACACAAGAATTCATCTACAGTGACATACAACCCCACAGAAGCACTAAACTAGGAACATGTTACAAACTGACAACCCAAAGAAAATAAGAAATACAACAAGAATCAGAAAATTATTCTTCTCCTTACATTCACAGATGCTATACCGAGAAGAACGGGAACAAGAACAGAAATACAAAGAAGGAAACTCTTGCTGGGTTGATCAAAATTATCAGAGCTCAAGGCAAGATTCGGGCTATACAACGATCTGCCCCCAGGATCCAGCAAGTTCACACGAGGACTTCTGGAACGCACTTGGTCACCTTCGGATCACTCGAAAGATTTCTTTGGAATGATGCTAACTGTTGCCTCAGGTCCTGCTGGTGCTCTCGGTTTTCCTCTCTCTCTCATTTTTTTCAACCAACCAAATGAAAGAGGAGAGCCTTTATTTAAAGAGGATTTCAGCTCACATGCGGCTTGAGAAAAAATCAGGCCGCATGCGCCGCTGTACTGCACAGAACAGACAACGCTGTCAGGCGCAGAAAGTTGCAGCCACGTGGCATAGAGAGCCATGAGTCATCTACGCCACCTGCGCGCTGTACTGCACAGAACAGACAGCGCCGCCAGGCGCCGAAAGCTGCAGCCGCGTGGCACAGAGAACCATGTACCGCCTGCGCCAAACTGAGCTGCCAACAGCAGTCCATGTCCCCTCCACACTAGACTCGCTCAAGTTAATTTGTTGGCCACATAACGCTTGGTAGCATAGCTCCAGGCCACAAGGCCCCTGGCCGTATGGGCATTGGGCCACTTTGGTTCATGGCTGCATGCGCACCGGGCCGCATGCACACCTGGCCGCATGCGCACCTGGCCGCATGCGCTCTTGGTCGCAAGGGCTCCGAGCCGTATGGGCTCCTGGCCGCACGCGTACCTTGCCGCAAGCGCACCGAGCCGCATGGGATCCTAGCCGCATGTGCTCCAGGCCGCATAGCTCCACGAAGCATGCGTCTGAGCAAGCAACCGTGCATGGAACTCGCGCATAAAAGGAGCACATGAGCGTCATTCGACGATGCTGACGTGCTAAGTGCAAAGTGCGCCAACAAAGCGTCACTTTGCGCCCTTGAGTCCGAGTCCGAGTCCGAGTCCGATTTTGAGTCTGAGTAGCTAAGACCCTATGGAGCTTAGCTCCTAAGGAAAAATTTTCAAAGTTGGTGACAAAATAAAAATTGTCATAATGGGGTTCACACTTAATCTCTCTAGGAAAGTCAACCCACATGAGCCACCACCCTATGTGCATATACCAATACTAAGAAAAGCTATATATTGAGATATACACATTAGTGATTTTCAAATGTGGGACTAAAACTCCGAAAGCAAAGTAAAAAAATACCAACAATCCCCCACATAGATCACAATATATGGTCAAACGTTCCTCACAGTGACTATCCATCATGTATTATGATAGATGTCGCCCATGACTTGAATCTTTTTGCATGGGTCAAACAACAGTACGATACAAGAATTGACTAAGCCTTGAATTTTAAACCATATTTGTTGTTTTTCCCACTCACATAATGACATTAGATGTGCCTCCGGTCGCACATTAAAGGCCTTGTGCTGACCAGGTATCAGTGTATATTTCTTGGGTGTCTACAAGTTTACCCTCAAGAGACGACATATATCTCTGTCCATGCACTTAGGTGAGTTCTTTTAAGAAAGTTTAACTTTTCCCAATATGAAGCATTACACTTCTTTGTGGTGCTACGCCGCTGTGACATGGCTCACAGTCGAGGTTAACTACCTCTTGTGGTATCACCCACTATAGCATGAGGTCACTAGCCTCTTAGTATTGATGTACTACATCCCAGCATGAAGCCTTGTGCTCCCGTGCAGTGCTACGCCATTGTGACATGGCTAGCAGCAGGTTGACTACCTCATGTCTTGTCACCCACTGTAGCATGAGGTCACTGGCCTCTTAGTAGTGCTCTTCTACAACTCCCTACCTTTTCAGCATTAGGCTACATGCCTATTTGTAGTGCTACTTCAGCTGTGACATGGCTCGCAGCCGAGGCTTTACATCTTTTATCTCATTGTGGTGTCACAACACTGTAGCATGGGATACAAGTCCCTTATAGTGATGAACTACATGTGCTTCCTGCAGCACACGCGGGACATTCACTCTGCCGAAGAACTCATTAAGGCGTCAAAGCCAACCTTACACAGAAATTGTTATATAGAACAAAATAGTAGACAATATTGGTTAAGGGTACGTATCCCACATTGTCCATAAGGGCTACTCACTGTACCTGATATTTTTTCAGTCAGTGGTCCTCCCATGAACCAAAAGCTAGATGCCTAGTAGATTTCTCTTTGAACTAATAGCATAAAACTTAATAGTAGGATTACAAAGACATAATATCAGAGGTCCTTCAAGCCCATTTTACCTATTGTGTCTTCGACTAGCTGGTGCCTGAGACCTTTAATGAACGGATCTGCCAGGTTCTCCTGACTCTGAACATCCACCACTGCAATGACACCAGTCTTGATGAGATTGTTCAGTGCTCTGTGCCGAAGCCACACAGTTCTATTCTTTCCATTGAAGAGATTATTAGATGCTACTACTGCAGTTGCCTGGTTGTCGCAGTATATCGGTACAGCCGAAATCTGCACACAAACTATTGGAAAGTATAGAACTACTGGATCTCCGTTGTAGTAAAGTAAAAACTTTTGAGTCTTCTTGAGGTATCTCATCACCCTCTTTACAGCTTTTCAGTATTCAACACCTGGGTTACTCGTGAATTTACTCAGCATCTCTACAGCAAAAGTAATGTCAGGCCTAGTAGCATTTGTAGCATACATCAAGCTCCCGATGACGCTAAAATATACCAATTGTCTTATATTTTTTCCTAGGTTAGGCTTCAGTTTATTATCACACCTATATGGAATATCGATCCCTGAAAGATCCTGATATCCATAGCGTGTGAGCATTTTCTCCATGTAGTGAGTGTAACACCCTGTTCCGCTCAAGCGGACTGCCGTCTTAAACGGCAATCGTGCAGCTGTCCCGACCCACTTTGCCTCGATCAAGAAGCAAAGGATATCCAGACTTGTCCCTACAAGGATCCGGCTTAGGCTTTCAGAGGCTCGCTCAGACGTATCGCTCTACCGAGGCAAATCATCGCTAAGGTGGGTGGCTACGGTGAACTTGTCTTTGCTTAGCCAGCACACATAAAAATCTAGAATGTTTATGCTAGTCGCTAGGTGAATCACCCCCTGCATGCTAATAAATCTAACGCACCTAGCTAAGGGAATAATCCCAACTTGTATTGCTTGCTAGAACATGGAAAAGGAAATACTGCTTATATTCAGACCCTCGCATGCTAAGTCCCTTAACGGTTTCGACTCTCGGCTTACCTTCGGGTCCGAGCAACGTGCCTGCTTATGTTCCTTAGAAACGCATGCTAGTCTGCTTGAATGTTGCCATATTTTCATACAAATCCCAGAAGACTACTACGTAGTCGCTTCGTGCCTGAATGAACCTGCAAGTGTCCGGGACCGTTAGGTCACCCAAGGCAGCCCCGAACCAGGGGAATGCATCAAGACAAGTTACTCACCGAACGTGTAATCGTGTTGCCTAAAATTGGTCAAATAATCGTGTAATCGTGTTGCCTGAGATTGGTGAAATAAATCGTGTTGCCTGAGATTGGTGAAATAAATCGTGTTGCCTGAGATTGGTGAAATAAATCGTGTTGCCTGAGATTGGTTTAACCCTGACTTGCATGTCGCGGACAACTCGGAAACGAGGCATAGTTCCACGGACGGTCACCGGGGCACTGGGGCCGCTCCGATCCGGATGGAACTTCAAGTGTGGTTCATCGTGTGCAGGCGAGTGGTTTGCAGCATATCGTATACACGGTTGTATTCCACTTGGCCTAGGACCACATCATGTGTAGTCTATCGTGTGCTGGCGAGATGGTTTGCAACACATCGTGTACTTGGTTGCATTCTATCTTGGCCTTGGACTACATATGCAATCCATCGTGTACAGGCGAGATGGTTCGTAGCGCATCGTGTGCTCTTGTTGCGTTCCACTCTCGTCTGGAATTAGTCCTTTATGGCTTTGCCAGCGACTCATGTTCATATAGATAAGTCATCCTCGCTTAGCGGCTATCCGCGTGCGAGTTACTGCATCGTATCAAGTACAACTGAGCACACCAAATACTATCCCGTTCAATAACTCTCGTGTTGCATGTTGCATATGCTATGCTCCTGAATGCTTATACTTGCCCGTGCTTGAATTAACAATGTTTGCCTTGGACAGGGAAGGAGATGGTAAGTCTCGCCGTGTTTCCTCTCATGACGCACGGCGCACTGCCACACGAACTAGGCTATTCAATATCTGCATGAAACTGATCCTAAGGCAACTAGAAAGACAACTTAATAGTTGTGCACGGAACATGTATTACATGTTTGGATTTGTCAAGCGGGCAAGTAGCTTCCCCACCAGTGCATTCAATGTACTGATAATCCACCAGTTTGCTTGCAGGGTGCGGGAGAATCTCGTTCGGTGCGGATGCCTCCAACGTGCGTGCTAAGGCCAGGAGTTCCCTCTGAAGCCTTGTAACGGTGCGTCCGGGACTGAAGCACATATACAAGACATAAGTTGTGAACATCGCCTTACCATCGTCTGTACAATCATTTCATAGTTGTAGCCACTTGGCACGCTTTTACTGTTTCAGAGAGAGAGGCCTGAGCGACTTGTAATCTCGGCTATACGCCGCCTGTAACACAAGTTTATATCAATAAAAGAGCTTACTTTACTTCAACTTGTGTTTTAATGCTTCCGTTATATTTGTCGACTCAGTGAACCTGTTACCGATCGCCTATGCGTTCATGACTCCGCTGCACTCGGACAATCTGTGCGACTCTGTGGCTTAGAACTCTTGTCGCCAGCCAATGAACCATGGCCTTGCACGGACGTAGATCACGCTCGTGCGGCATCACGCCCGGATGGGTTAAGCGATCGTTCCGCGGGAGCGCTGGCGAGGGTGATTCCCGCCTAGCGGAAATGGCCGATTTGCCTGCGGGAGATCGGGGCGTGACAGTGAGCTTGTGATAGAGCAAGCCCAGCTTTCGTCCAGATTATCATAATCCCAAGGATGACATCTGCATCTCCCACATCCTTCATACTGAATTTAGACGATAGAAACATCTTTTTTCTAATGACACATTCTTTATCCGTGCCTAGGTTTAGCATATCGTCCACATAGAGACAAACAATTACACCGCTATCGCCAGCGAACTTTGTGTACACACACTTATCAGTTTCACTGACCTTGTAACCATTTGATCTCATAACTTTGTCAAATTTCTCGTACCACAATTTGGGAGCTTGCTTTAAACCATACAGAGATTTTACCAGTTTTTATACTTTGTCTGCAAGACAAACCCCTCTGGTTGCTGCATGTAAATCTTATCAGTCAGTTCACCATTCAAAAATGCTATCTTGACATCCATCTGATGAATCACCATTCTTTGAATAGCACCTAGAGCAATCAGCATCCTGATAGTAGTCATCCGTGCAACGAGAGCATAGATATCGAAGTAGTCAACCCCATGTATTTGAGAAAATCCCTTGACCATTAGCCTGGCCTTGAACTTATCAATAGTTCTATCTGATTTTATCTTCTTCTTAAAGATCCACTTGCATCCGATGGGTTTAGCTCCTTCAGGCAGACCAACTAACTTCCAAGTATTATTAGAAGTTATCGAGTCAAACTCGTCATGGATAGCCTCTTTCCAGAAAATAGTATCCGTGGTTTTCATTGCCTCATCATAGGTAAGAGGATCATCTTCAAAATGATAGGTAACAAAGTCTCCTCCGAAGTCCTTCGGACTCCTCATTCGCTTTGCTCTCGGCTCAGCGGGTTCTGGTTCAAATGTTGTCTCATCAACGACAACTTCTTCTTGGACTCCTTCTTTTTGAGAGGTACTTGCCTCATATGTGCTAGCAACATTCTTCGGGACATCCGCGAGAATAATATTTTTGTGCCTAGCAAATTTGTCTTCAAAGAATTCTGCGTCGCGAGATTCTATGATATGATTAGATTCTATATCAAGGAACCTCCAAGTATCACCCTTATCAGCATACCCCAGAAATATGGTATTCGTAGTTCTCGATCCCAGCTTCTGAATCTTGAGATCTGGAAGCTTCTTATATGCCAGACACCCCCACACTCGAATGACATTCAATTTGGGTCTGACCTTGAAGCAGAGTTCATGAGGAGTAATATCAGATGTCAAAAACGGTACTCAATTCAGAATAAACGTAGCCGTAAGCGCTGCTTCTCCCCTGAAGAACTTTGGAAGTCCTACTGTCAGCAACATGGATTTTATTATCTCTGTCGGCGTCATGTTCCTCCGTTCTGCTACACCATTAAATTGAAAAAAATACGGAGCATTCATTTCGTTGATAATTTTATGCTCTTTGTAAAATGATACGAATTCCAAGGAACGATATTCTCTGCCTCGATCGCTTCTGAGTCTTTTGAGTTGTTGACCGGTTTGACGTTCTGCTTCAGCCTTGAAGTCCTTGAACTTCTCGAATGCTTCATCTTTCGACTTGAGAAGATATACGAATGCATACTTCAAGAAATCGTCAATGAAAGTGATAAAATATTTTATTTCGGCTTTTGTGGAGAATTGTTTGAAGTCACAGATATCTGAGTGTACCAACTCCAGAAGATCTTAGCTTCGGTTCACTATTCTGAACGGCTTTCTGACATTCTTCGTCTGGGCACAGAATTCAAGAGAATAACTCAAGAGAATAAGGCCTAGAATAGACATCTTGTTAATGCGTTTACAATGCATATGTCCTAGTCTATTATGCCACAACTCAAGAGAATAACCAGAAGTAGAGACTGCATTAATACAAACAGAAGGAGTTACAAGCTTTAGTTTAAATATTCCTTCGGTGCAGAAAGCTTTTTCAAAGTATGTTCCTTTATAGGACATCGCCATCTGACTGGCATTGATATCCATCCTCAGGCCCGCCTTGTAATGCCCCGCTCCTAGCGGGTTACTTATGGAACACTTGTTACTTTGACTCGGTTGAGAATCGAGTCTCGGTGAAACCTTACCGCCAAATCAACATAGACGAAATGCATGAAATCCTTCAAATTGATGGAATGACTTCTATTGAAATAAGTCCAAGAGTTTTCGTTGGTTGTTTTGCTACTTGGTTTTGTGTTGCTTTGTGTTTTGTCTTGCTTTCGATGACTTGGTTCTCATGATTCGCTTTTCTCGCTTGCGAATTCTTTTCGAATCGTAAGAGAAAGAGATCGAAGGATGCTAACCAAATATTGTTGTAATTTTAGGACGCATAACCAAGGAGTGGTCGTTGCATAAGGCTTCTCCATCCTCTCGTTCGATTCAATCGGTGAGTGGCTTTGGCCCTTCGATGAATCATTTAGTCTGTACGCCTTAATAAAAGAATCTCTAGTCCACTCAAAATGCCTGTCCCTATGCTCAATTTGACACCCCAATAACAAGATAAGTTAATAAACATGTTTCACTTGTTAACTTGGAATTTACTACTACTTATTGCATGATATGGAAATCGTGATATTTGAATCATAGAATACACTGCAAACCGTTCAAGTTATTGATGCACGTTACTTATCTTATGCTACGCATTGAACCTATTAAAAACCTCTTATGGTTTGAATTGATCGATATTGAACTCATTGAAGAACCTCGGCTCTATCGAAAGAAGATAGTCCACATAGAAGCTTTTTGTTCAACTGTTGCAATAGAACTGATTAATTGATAGAACACTTTCATTGCATCAGTCTATAGACAACTTGTGCACAAGGTCTGTCTCTCGAGCGGTTCCTGTGGCACTATGGATCGTTCGTCCTGGAAGAGATTATTGAAACACCCTGAGGCTTGTAGTCCTCGCGATTAGGGGGTTGTCATGTCTAATAGTTAGTTTGGGTTTGTAGTCCTAGCTGTTATTCATAGATTTTCCCGTGGACCATCATGTAGTTAGGGCGCATGCTAGGTTTACCTTCTTGTATACCTAATACTTGATGCCAAGATTGAGTCATAAGTTTATTCATATATGTAAGTTATGGCTAGCTTGTGTGTCTGCTGCAGGGATAGCCGTTCGACCGTGGGTATGAATTATCCTATGCATGGTTCAATTTATCGTTTATGTTTCTTTGCATGAATTGTTAAAAAGAAACTAGACAACCAGAAAGATCACCTATTAATGTCTGCTTCACTTGCTTACTTAGTATGGATTTCTAGGTGAGTTTGGTCACTGTCGCTCACTAGTACATATTGTAGTAATGACCCACGTTTGTGGGCAAATCTCCAGGTTCTGGTAGCGAGAGCTTAGCGAGCATTTTGAACCAGTACTAGCGCATCCATCCGGCGGAACCGTGCTCGTGCTGCTTCCTTAGCTTTTCTTTCCTGTGTGTAAACTGCTCTTCTGTTTGTTGTTTTGATTTTGATCCTACTAAAAGGATATAATGTATGGGCGTTGTGGCTAGTTTTAGGATTTTCAAAAGAGTTGTAAGCCATCTATGGCATATTTAGTAACTCAGCCAAGCAAGTACTTTGTAATCCAATCTTCAAGTATTCAATAAAGAAAATATTTTGTGTTCCTATCAAATGTGTTCAATTTTGGTCCTCTGTATTTTGAATCTTGTGCCAATATATATGTATATTTTTATCTAACTTATGTCTTATGCAGGTACTATGTCTGGTGCAAGCAAAACTTAAGCTTGCACGGCATCGCGCCCAAGCGAGGACGAACGGTTCCGTAGGGACCAAGCGAGGACGATCGGCCCTTACGGGACCGGGACGTGACAGGCCTTGCACAACATACTCCCAGAAACCAGATTCTTTGTGATCATTCGTACGTGCTTCACATTCTCCAGTGTAAGTGACTTTCCAGAAGTCAGCTTCAGCACTACCATCCCGATCCCCAATACTGCAACTTGAGACTTATCCGCCATCAAGATGCACTAGTGTCCACCCACCAGTCTGTGTCTATGCCATTGACTCAACCTGGGAAATCATAGCAACTAGATTAAGCTCACCTTGCTCTTTCGGTTTAGGCTTCGACCTGCAGTCGCTCTTGTAGTGACCCTTCTTGCCCTAGCTGTAGCATGTCACATCAGTCTTCGACTTTGGCTTGAACTGAGCCGAGTTCACCTTCAGCTGGTTGAAGTCCTTCTTCTTCTTGTAAAAAAATTATGCTTCCCTTTAGAGTCACTAGCATGTACCATGTTGGCCTTAGCCAACTGCTTGGACAAGGAGTCCAACTTCAGTTGTCCCCTGGCTTCATCTTTAATGTGAATCCAGTGAAGAAGATCTTCGAACTGGATCTCCATCTTTTTATGGTACATGTCAGTCTTGAACCTGATCCAGCCTAGAGGAAGTTTGGTAACGATAGCCCCCACCATAAATTTGTCTTTCTGCTTCATGTCATCTTCCTCCAGTTTCGGCTGCATCTTCAGAAGTTTCTTAACTTGTTGTAACATCACCTTCTTGTCCTTAAATTGCAAAGTGAAGAACTTTTCGACGAGATGGATTTTAGATATATTTTCGTCAGTTTTATAGTTCTTCTCAAGATATTCTCAGATATCTCTTGCCTTCTCCTTCTTGTTGTAGGACTCTACCATCGAGTCGTCCATAACATTGAGAATCAACAAACTGCAGAGGTCGTTGTCTTCCTTCCAATTGGAGTGTGCGTCCTGTGCCACACCAATTGCAAGCTCTCCTCCATCTTCGAAAATGGTAGGTTCAGGATCAACCAACACATAAGTAACTTTGATTAGACGAAATTCAAGGAGATATTCCTCTTCAAAATGTTCTAGTGTTCGCCATCAAACTTCTCAAGCTTGTGAAAGCTAGTATAGAGAAGGTTTGAGCGGTTGTCCATTCTAACTCGGATCTTGCCTTAAGATTGTTAGTCCCAAAGTCAGATCAAAGAATAAGAGGTATCCACAAAGTAGAGACTCACACAAGAGTTCGTCTCTGCAAACTCCAGAAGAGAAGTTCGTGCACTGAGATTCACACAAGAGTTCCTCTACAGTGACACACAACCCCACAGAAGCACTAAACTAGGAACATGTTACAAACTGACAACCCAAAGAAAATGCAAATAAAACAAGAATTAGAAAATCGTTCTTCTCCATACGTTCGCAGACGCTACACCGAGAAGAACGGGAACAAGAACAGAAATACAAAAAAGAAAACTCATGTTGGGTGATCAAAACTACCAGAGCTCAAGGCAAGATTCGTGATATACAAATTCTGCTCTCAGGATCCAGCAAGTTCAGACAAGAACTTCTATAACGCTCTTGGTCACCTTCGGATCACTCAAAAGATTCCTTTGGAAGGATGCTAACTGCTGCCGCAGGTCCTGCTGGTGCTCTCAATTTTTCTTTCTCTCTTAAATTTTTTAACCAACCAAATGAAATAGGAGAGCCTCTATTTAAAGAGGATTTCAGCTCCCATGCGGCCTGAGAAAAAAATTAGGCCGCATGCGCCGCCTGTGCCGCTGTACTACACAGAGCAGACAACGTCGTCAGGCACCGAAAGCTGCAGCCGCGTGGCACAGAGAGCAACGAGTCGCATACGCGCTGTACTGCACAGAGCAGACAGTGCCGTCAGGTGCCGAAAAATGCAGCCGCGTGGCATAGAGAACCACGTGCCGCCTGTGCCGCACCGAGCCACCAACTGCTGTCTCTGTCCCCTCCACACTCGACTCGCTCAAGCTAATTTGCTAGCCGCATAGCTCCAGGCCACAAGGCCCCTGGCCGCATGGGCAGCAAGCAACCGTGCATGGAACTAGCATGCGCCCGAGCAAGCAACCGTGCATGGAACTAGCATGCGCCCGAGCAAGCAACCATGCATGGAACTCGCGCATAAAAGGAGCGCACGAGCGTCATGCTAAGTGCAAAGTGCGCCAACAAAACGCCACTTTGCGCTCTTAAACCCGAGTCTGAGTCTCTAAGTCCCCTATGGAGCTTAACTTCTAAGGAAAACTTTCCAAAGGTGGTGACTAAATAAAGATTGTCATAATGGAGTTCACACTTAATCCCTCTAGGAAAGTCAACCCACCTAGACTACCACCCCATGTGCATATATCAATACTAAGAAAAACTATATATTGAGATATACACATTGGTGGTTTTCCAATGTGAAACTAAAACTCCCAAAGCAAAGTGAAAAAATACCAACATTAACATACTAGGGTTTTCATAAACCCTTGAATTTTTTTTCATATTTTGATTCAAAAAATTAGAGCCAAATGTGGTGGGTTAATTTGGGATTGATTATCACAGACTGCTATTGCTTTAAGCAGTTTTGAAAGATGTTTTCCAACATTTGCTTATCAAAAAGGTTTTCGAAAGAGTTTAATTTTAGACTAATTTTTAAAGAAATGGGAAGGTCACAAGTCGCTTATGTTAAAAAAAAAAAAAAAAAACCACCATAACATTTCCAAGTCAAGCCTTCGGTCCCTGAAATTTACCAATCCCTCCCCCCCAACACCCCCCAACTCTCTTAAATCTACTTATTTTCTTAATATGTTATGAGCCACATGATAAACTCAAGCCTGTGACAAAGGCACAACATTTTTTGTTATGGACATTACAAGATATGGGACAATTGTTCGAAATTGCCATCAAAATTGATTGGAGCAACGCACATTAGTTCTCTCCTGCTTCTCACTCTCTCTTTTGTTCTTCTCTACTTATCCTATCTTCCTCTTCCTACTTCTCCTCCCCTCTTAATCTTTTATCTTCCAATACTAATGGATATTTTTCTGAAGTTTCAAATCTAATTTTAGGAGTTCGAACATCAGAATTTGACATAATTTCGTTGGGGGTGACACAAGACTGACAAATTTCGATAATCCTAACAAAAGTCAAGACTGCCAAAAATTTGTCGATCCCATGGCTGAACAGTTTGTCTCGGGACTGTGACAGTACTGTTTTTGTCTCAGGACTGTCAAAATTTAAACAACCCTAATAAAAAATTGCTAAACATATCATTTTAAATAAATCATATCATATATCTTTACATTTACATACAATATTCATTTTAACAAATATATCAAGATAAAATTAATATGACGATAAAGATTTGGTTAGTCATATCTTTACTAAACATGTTACATTAAACAAATAAAATATTATAATCATATATTTACTAAACATATTATGTTTCTCATAAATCCTTTTAACAGATAACTTCTTTACTAATTTCTCAACTTAATTATATAGCTTCGAAATTTTATTAATAGAGATCGAAGCTTTATAAATAGTTCTGACTATTCTACTGTAAATTATACTAAACACATAATCTTTGATAAATTTGCAAATTCTGCCAAAAATAACAAATAACCCCCTTCCTCTTTATTCCTAGCTCTCATACTTCATTTCTCGTGTGATCGTTTGAGCTTGAAAAGAAGAAATGTAGTTCGAAACTTTAGAAATAATTCCAAATATAACTATCTACTGTAAATTATACTAAACACAAATAACAAATTATATGGACTGGATTTCTCTAGAATTCTCCTAAGTGTCTGACTTCCTTGTTGGTTGTGGAGAACTTGATTTTCATGAAATCTTTCTTAGACTTCTCTACTTTCTTATAAAGTAAAAAAAATGGAGCTGCATTTTGTTTTTTCTCATATATTTTCCTTGTAGAAAAGCAGGTTGGAAACTGGCCCACCAGGAAATTGTTCATGGGCCAGGCCAGAACTCAAAACTAAACTTTGTTTTAGTTTTCTCACTCGAGACAGACCAACCAGTTACCTAAACACACTATTGGGCTGGAACGGGCTGGTTATCGACTTTTATCGCATGGAGTTGAAACACTAACATCAAAGACTTTTTCTTGTGGTAAGTGAGAAAATGTATAACTTTTCTGGTTATGTAGACGGTCTCGAAATCAAACAGCGGAAGATGTGTGGGAGCAGTGGGTCCAAATGGCATGCAGCGCAGCGGGCACAAAGTCATGTGCTTATCACAGGAGATCTAAAAAAAAAATTCTTTATATCAATATATAATACTAATAATAAAAATTTATATTACAAAAAAATTATTAAAAAATGGGCTTTACTGACAATTTTCTTTCCTTATTCTTATCTAACTTTACTAATAAAAATTGTTCAATCAGGACAGTTTGATAATTACGTGTAAAACTTTTTTAAGAAAAATATAATTTGTTCTTCTGATACCTTTTACTCTTTCCAAGAACATAAAATAATAATTAATAGACAATTAAAATACAAGCAAAAAAGCATGAGTATATATACTATTAATAAATAAACTGGATCTCCGCCTCAAATTAAAAAATGGAATTGTGAATCAAATCCTTCTGTAGGTGCCCAAGGACTGCAAATGAGCCAAGCCGTTCGCGAGTTGCTCAAAACTCGGCTCGATAAAAGGTCATTTGAGCTCGGTTCGTTTAGTGAACGAGCTGAACTCAAGCTTCATTTTCAAGCTTGTTTAATAAACGAGCCAACATCAAGCTTAGAAGTACTCGGCTCATTTGAGCTCGCGGGCTGGCTCGTTTATGAGCTTGCGAGCTGACTCGTAAGCTCGTTTAGGAGCTCGTTGCTGGTAGTCTACAAATTTATTTTGTTATTTAAGTTTTAATTTGTTCTTTGTTGAAGTCTAATTTTATGTATTTTGTTAATAATATGATTGTGTGCATTATATATTTAGTCCTTATTAATAGTTATTAAGAAACTTTTTAATTAATTTTTTATAAATAAATTGTTAATATTATATGTAACTTGAAGTCAAGCCTAACTAGCTTGAAATCGAGCTCGTTAAGCTTGAAATCAAGCTTAATGAACTTGAAATAAAGCTGAACGAGCTTGAAATCAAACTTAATGAGCTTAATTCTGAACTTATCGACCTTGTTTATCAAGCGTGAATCAAATTTGCTTATCAAACCAAACTTGAGCTCAAACCAAGCCAAGCTCAAGCTTAATATAAACAAGTTCAAGTTCTAAAATAAAAAAAAAAAACTTATCAAGTTTGAGCTCGAGCTCGATTAATTCTAATCAAGTCAAGCTCAAACTTATAAAAGTAGTCCAATTTAACTCATTTGCAGCCCTATGTAGGCCCAAGTGAGTTCTAATAATAATATTAACAATGTAAAATTCCGATAAATTGTTGTTTTTTTCACAAATATTATTTCAAGAAGCACCATTAGACAAAACCGATTGAGGAATCAAATGACTTTGTGCTCCGCGATGACATTTTCTCAGAGGTACAAGGTTCTTGTTATTTGATGTTTTAAAAATATTAGTCCAACGAGTAATGTTTTAAAAATAGACATATTTACGAAAAAATGTCTACACCAAATTATAATCCAACCTAATTTTCTGAAACACTAACCCGGTGAGTATTCTAGAGTAAATATTCGGAAGAAAAAAGTTCTTGGCGAAGTTTGGTTCTCCATAATATAAATTTTTTTGAGATGTCCAACGATACGTACAAAGTTACGTATAGGACTTTGTGCACGTCTTTACAATACAATTGATACCAAATGAATCTTCAAATTTTTTTTAACCATAATCGGCTACTTTAAATTAAATTAAATGTCTATTCGAGAAATATACGTTGCACTTGTATTTTTAAAATGTCTGATTGAATCCCTAAATAAATAGTAGATAAAAAAAAATCCATCCAAAATTAAATTAAATGTTGTTTGGCCGGCCTCTTACAGCATCAATAGCAAGACTCATCACAATTTTTAGTTATAGATTCTTCTGAATGTAGGAGTTCGTATTGTATAATAGTAAATTTTAAAATCTCGTTCTAGCCACATGAGCTATAATTTGGACTTACAAATTTCAACATTGATAACTTAGGAACTCGTTTTGTAGAATAGTAAATTGCAATCCGGAGTCTCAATTTCTAGATTCTAGATTTTAAATTATTTTTTGACCGTATAATTTTTTGTCATTTGTCACTAAAGGTTATTTTATGTTGCTGAATCATTTTCTATTATTCCTATAGATCCAACTCATTCTAGAATTTTTTTTTTTATAAATCTGAGCATCAAGATGTATTGTTTAGCTCCATTTATTATGGATGCTTATAGATATCAAATGGAGTTTCGAATGAAACTTTGACAGAATTTAAAACCTCAACGTAAATTACAGATAAAATAGTAAAATAGAATATTTACAATAACCTCTGGTATGTTTTATGTTTTTTAAAGGACTAATTAGAGGTTAGACCCTGGATTTTATGTAATCTTAGAGTTTACGCTCTGAGTTGTCCAATTAGAAAATTTAGACCCTGATTTTTTATTATTTCTTTCAATTTTTCAATTATATCCTCCCCTCATATGGTTGACAATAAAACCTTCCTTCATATATCGACTAGGAGGATATAATGAAAAAAATAAAATAAAATAATAAATTCAGGATCTAAAATTTTTAATTGGGCAACTTAGGGCTTAAACTCTAAGGTGGTATAAAATCAAAGGTTTAAACTCTAATTAGCTATTTATTAAACTAATATCTTCTATTTTGAAAATAATTATACGGACATTTCTTATATTTTATATTTTATGCAATGTGTTATTACACTAACCAACTTTATTTTAAAAATAAAATATAAAATATTAGAAAGATCTATATAATTATTTGGGCCAATTAGAGTTTAGACTCTGGATTTTATACCAGTTTAAAGTTTAAGTCCTGACTTATCAAATTGAAAAGTTTAGGCTTCAAATTTTTATTTTTTTTGTAATATGTTTCCCGTTATACCTTTCCTTCAATACTTAAGAATGAAATCTTCCTATATAGACTAGGAAGGGTATAATGGAAAAAAATTTAACAAAAAAAAAAAATCAGGATTTAAACTTTTCAATTGGACAAGTCAAGACTTAAAATCTAAGCTTTGTATAAAATTCAGGATCTAAGAGCCTGTTTGGTTAGTTGAAAGTGGGTTGAAAGTGAGGCTAAATTGGAAACTCGACTGAACTCCTCCGACTTTTCATATTTGGTTAGTTCGCTTGAAAGTTGGTAGAAGTATTGACGTGACCTCTTTGCAGTTCATGTCTCCCAGCCACTTTCACCACTGAAAAAAATGGTTGAAAGTGAAGAGGTTTTTGCTGTGATGTACACTTGGAAGAAAGAGAAAGTGAAGTTTCTCCCTAAAAAAATTAGCGCGAAAGAGACTGGAAGTCGTCGATCATGTTCCTACTTGCCGTCAAAACCCCCCTCCCCCCCCCCCCCCCCCCCCCCAACTGAATCTCCCGCAACTCTTCTACTCTGTAAGAACTGAATTTTTTTTTCCACCAATGATTTCTCCTTTTCAACCATATTTTTTACTTATGTGATTGTATTCTCTATATTTTGCAACGATTTATGAAGAACTGGGTATTTTTTAGCTCAGATCTAATTCGACCTTCATTCTTCTAGATCTGGGGGTTTCGACTCTCCACTCATTCTTCTGCTACAGTTTTTATATGCCTGACATTAGATACTGTGACGTTCTGCAATTTGGCCAGATCTGGAGATTTACATGATAGGTATATTTTTACATAAGTTTTCTATATCTATCTTGTTTTCCCTAAATTTTCACATATGTACATATTTTTTAAAAAAATTGGGTCTGCAAATATTTTTCCTACTGGCCGATCTGAACACATGCACATTTTTTTGCTGAAGTAAATTGATTATAAATAACAACACATACACCTGGATGTAGGTATATTGGAGCTTTGCATAGAGTGTCCCTTGGCTTGGGTATTCGGTCTGCATGAGTTAAGCACATTTATAAAGATGCTCTTACGAAAATATATTTTTTTCCTACTGTAAATTTTAGAATGAGTATAGGTTATTTTTTAATTTATCGGGATGAATTGTCTTGTAGATGGATTTATCTCCTAACGGTCCGTCTGCATTGGTACCGTTGTTTAGGTGTAGGAAAGAAGTATCACAAAATGTGTTAGCCGCTGCTATACCCAACAAGATATTCACATATGTTTTGGCTGGTTGGGAAGGTTGTGCAAATGACTTGACCATTTTAAAGGATGTTATCTCGAGGCCCAATGGACTTAAGGTCATTTCAAGTAACTATTGGTGAGTTATTTTGTACTTTCTTCTATCTAAGTAGGTTTCTAATGCTATCTACATACTTTCTTCTATCTAGCTAGGATCCATTGTTTTTGGCATGCAAGGGTTTGATGCCAACTTACTTATGCAGGCATATGATTTCCTAGCGGAGCACGAAATTGAGACAACGAAGTTTATGGGAATGCCAGAACCGTTTCGTGGCCAATAGTTACATAAGTTTGAAGACAAGCACTCTTCCCATACCCCGGACAATTTACTAACATTTGGACAATGATGAGTGGGATGAATACTTTAAGTCTAAATAAAATATATGGCAATGATGACTGAGTCGGTTGACTCCTTTGAGCCATGTGTTTGATGTCCCTTCACACTTCGGAGAGGAGTAATGTTGGTTTTGTATCCTATGAGTATCAGTTCTCAGATTGTTTATGCTTGGGCTATGTTAGTTTTCTGCACATTTTGTTTCTCAGTTCTCAGTTCTCAGTTTTTTGATCTTCAGTTTGTTGTATCCTTTTTTTTTGGAGTATCCTGGGTTTTTTAAGTATGTTGGGATCTATATGCTGTAAAGAGTTCAGCCGAGTTTTCAATATATGCTCACTTTCAACCTAGTTCACTCCAACCAAATAACATCCAACCAAACAGGCCCTTTGTTTACTTCTGGACAATGGTTTTCTCAATTCTCAGTTTTCTGAGTTTAAGTTTTATGTATCTGGTATTTTTGAAGTATTCTGGATTTTTTTGACTTCAATGATGGGTTTTATATGCCCTATCTATGATGACTTTAACTAAGCTCCTGACTCTACATGCAGTTGTATGAATATGTTGATTAAGCCAAGTTTTTTTTACTATTCTGGGAACTACATGGGATACAAAGTTCTCTCAAGTTTCCAATATAACCTCACTTTCAATTTGGTATCAGTTTATGGGAAATTACTTATGTTTGAGTATCCTGGGTGTCACGTCCCAGATCCAAAATACTGGAGAACGGGAGAATGACTCAGCCAACCACACATTGTAAAATACCAAAGTAACCCGCAATGCGTTAAGGTTGTCTAGAGACAAGGGAGTGTATACTACAATCAAGTCTCCTAGGGTCAATAACTTCTAAGTCTCAATCATTCAAACAAGTAGCAATAATATAGAATATTTCAGAATAAGCAGTAAGGCGTCCCAAACGCCACATCAGAATATTCTTTAGAGATCTGGCGGTACATAATGATTTGCTAGATGGAAGATCAAAGTATACATGACAGTGAGTCAGCTGCAGTCTGAATATATACAATCATGTAGAACTAGTGTCCACATTTGCTGGCTAACAGGTGTTAGTTGGATAAATACCCAAAAGAACATAGTTCACAAAAGATGAGCAATGAATAAAGGAACCCACTCGTGACCCTCAGCAGTCATCCTTCTGGTGCGTGTCATCAGTGAGGGTGAGATAAGCTTGATCCTCAGGTAATGGCTCTAAACATGGCCATGCAAAACCAGTGGAGTTGGACCCAAAATAGCAAGTACCACAAAGGAAGCATGAAAAGGAGAAACAAAAATCCAAGCAATAAATATATAATAATATATAATGGTTCTGCATCGTAACTTAGATCCATGACATATCATAGCACAAAAGTCCAACCCTACAATCAAATAAAGACAATGGTTGAATACATCATACTGTGATAGTCCATTTCCTCAGCCTACTAACATAATAATATAATAAATAAAATCCGACAATCACTTGTATGGCTTGCTATTTGTGGAGTCTGAGGTTATCTCAGAATAATACATAATAGGTATCCTCAGATCATGTCATTGCCGAACACGAGCTAACCGAGCCAAATAGATGAATATATAGGCACTTCACGAATTACACCAGTTTCTTATATAGCTACTGCGCTATATCACGGTATTAGCGGTTCCAATATTCCTATAGTGAAATAGTGGCTCGACATTATTTATAATAGGTCAGATATTGTACTCCACTAAGGCGGATGATATACAGTATCTGTGGTGGCCAGCCCATAGCGCACTAGAATGAATCCCTGTGGGAAGGTTTATTGGCATGATCTCGGGATATCATTTTCTCCCAATGTTAATACCACTTCTTAGTTGCCTAATTAACCCAATATTGTTTAAAAATCTCAAGGCGTGGCCACATGAGAATTTTTCTTAAGATGTTGTACAAAGTACAAGTATGCTAGATTCGAATCCATGGAAGTTCAATCTGGATTCACCTGAGCGTATATGCAACATTCAATAAATTAATATTCTAGCCACGCTTTGGTACTTGACTCGCATATCATGCCTGTGCTGGAAGAAAAGTATATTTATAGTATCATGCATTCAAGAATTTGAAGGCATTATCGATGCACAACCCAAATATAAATTATTTAACACGTAACACGGTATGTCGTACCTCAGTGCACATTTGATCATGGACAATATCAGCCAATAATGGTATCAGCACGGATACATTATTTGAGTCTAATTACCAAGATTATAAGCATGAGTTCTAGCACTTGGTCGGGTTACTGAGTCCATTCTCTCCTAGAGTCAATAACACAAGCAATAACCAGGATCAACCATATAGAGGATGATAAAGTGTGTGCGAGCTACAAAGGGGTAGCACACTTTGTCAAGTTAACCAATACGGCGCACTTGACAAAAGTGCACGGGCAAGAATAAGATATGCTTTCAAACAAAGTGCGTTAGAAAGCTAGCAAAAGATAAAACACACAATTCGAGGTCAAAGCTTGACAGTCGAGAAACTCGTCAGTCGAGGAGCACACAAATCAATAACAAAAAAATTAAGAAATCAACCAAAGCTTCGTCCATAAGGAAACAAAGAGGAAAGAAAGTGCGCAAGTAGACTAAACGTAAGAAAAGTGTGCCGGCTGACGAAACATAGAAAAAGTACGCCAGATTGCCAAATACGAAGAAAGTGCGCTAACTGACTGTGGCGCACTTTGTCTTAGTTTTTCAGGGAAAACTTTGATTGAATATGCACAAAAGTGCGCGAACTAGATTTTCTCTCGAAAGTGCGTCACTGACTCAAGGAGTCTGATTGACGCACTTTTACTAGGAGACTGAATGCAGTATGATTAATACGCATGAGGAGTTGGGACATCATACCAATGCGCTCAAAGTGAAACATATGTATTTCTACGCCAAAGGGGTTCTATTGCATACTCTTCAGAGAGAATTGTTCTTCTTCTCCAGCCAGTCATTTTGGTATACATATTGTATCAAGTTTCAGCACTGAACTTAGCTGGACTCAAAATCAAGCACGGCCAAAAGCAAAGTTACATAAAATATGGTGCTCTACACAATGAGCTAATTAGTTTTATAAAACACAAAATTTGGGAAGATCAAATCCCAGGAAAACAAAAGTGAACCCATAGACTCAAACTTAGGTCCGTGCAATTCCAACCAAGAAAATCAAGAACAAAAAGTATTAGAGATGAAGTGGTGCTCGGTCCCAACAATATGAGCTAAAAATAAGCAAAAAATATTAAGAACTAAAAGCATACATAAATTCGAGGTCCTTCTCTTGTGCAAGATGTACTTGCCTACGGAGGGAGAGCAAAAATCAAAGAGAGAAAAAGAAAAAGAAAAAGAAAAAGAAAATAATGAGCAGAGTGTAAACACCCAGAATTTTCTAGATTTTAAAAAATAAATTTTCAAGATTTTTTTGGAATTTTTAAGAAATTAAAAATAAATGATTTCTGGTACTAAATTAATTTTTTATTTTTATTAAATAATAAACTATTAAAAAATAATATTTTTGGGTGTAAAATAAATAATTAGACTTACTATAATTTTTTTAGAATTTATTGGACCCTAGAACTATTTCTAAAGACCTAAAAAATTATATTTTAATTAAACCAAAATAAATCGGATTAAACTCAGTTGAACCGAACCAAACCAAACCAAATTAAACCGAACCCCTAAACCAACCTTAGCGGGTCGGGTCGAACCCATACCCGAACCCGACCTGAAACCCATACCCGCCTACCCTGCTACAGTATCCCCAATTAAACCCCGAGGAAACCGATCGCCCGACCATTTTTCCCCCTGCGGTTACGCCTCCACCGCCGCAGCCGCGACTCTCCGCCTCCCCGTCGGCCGTCCCTACCCCTTCACCTCCTCGTAACACCGGCCGACCCTCCCTATAAAACTTGCTGCCATCACCAACACCTCCACCATCATCCACCACTACCATCCTCCGCCCGCCCCGCTGACGTTCATCCAGCCCCCGCGACCCAGCTCTCCGACGACGTTTCCGCCACCAGCAGCCCTTGACCCCGGCCACCCCTCGACGACAACAACGGCCACCCTCCCTGAGCAGCCCCAGCAACCACAGCTCCGCCGCCGCCGCCGCCGTGCTTCTTCGCGCCACCTCGCGAACGAAATTTTCAGTCGATACCTACCCCTGTTCAGGTGAGTGTTTCTCTCTCCTTGTCGCCTTGTTTTTCGTTCTGTCGAATCGTGCGCGAACCCTACGTGACCCTCTCGAACTCCGTACAACTCGTTTGGGGTATCGCGTCCTGTGTTAGTCGCAAACTGCGACACAAAATTTAAAAAATAAATCCCATTTTCTGAAAATTCAGAAAGTGTCCCGAACTTTCCAGTTCGCCACCGTTTTACGACCAACCTGTTAAATATTTTTAAAATTGTCTTGAATAATTATTTGGACCATATGACCTAGTTTTAAACCCTATTTTTAATTTAATTTATTGAGTTGTAGTTTGTAATATTTTTAAGGGTGAAAATGACCAAAAACTTGGTCTTTATAAAACCTAATTTTTCTCGAAACTGGGTGCACTCCGCTAAACAAGGTAACTTGGTCGTGTGTATACTTTACCGAAAGGTGCATGCCGTTGATACGGACGTGTGAGATTTTACGGAAGTTGATTTGGATGTGTGTGTACACCGGAATCAACGCGTATCCGTCGACAACGCCCTGTATCGGCCATGTTTTGAAACTCGTTGTAACTTCGTGTGCGCTCGTCATTTCGAAATAAAACTTATGCCATCGGACTCGTAGCGATACGCTGGTCCTGTGACCCAAGTTTGGTTTGATTATGAGAACGTTGACAAAATTTCGTATCGTGGGCCCAAGGCTCCACTTGACGGACGATTTTGTGATCGGCTCATCGGAATCAAGTTTTGGATATTCCGTTGGGTTCGTATCATCGTTCTGGACTTGTAGACACTAATTTTGACGAATTTAAAAAACTTTGTCTTTGGCACATTTTTGGTACGAAGCGGGCCACATGTGGATCCCTCTTTGACCAGAAACTGTCACTTTTGCCCCTGTATCCAAATTGGACTTATGAATAGGCAATTCTAGCTATTTTATATCTTCTGAACATGGTAGTAGTATTTATTTTAGCAACCAGAGAAATACCTGCAGATCCCGCTGATACCAGAGCAGTAGTTGGTAACCAAATTCCAGCAAGTGTACCTTGCCAAATTTGCAGTTCTTGTTACATAATTTTTCTTTAATTTATTTACATGATATATTTGTTAAACCTAAGACCGTATGACATTGCTTAGCGTCCAAATAATATTCGGGTGTCAACACCGTACGCGGAGTTGTGTAACGTCACCTAGAGATGGATATCAAAATCCTATACATTTGCGTGCTTGCATTATCAAGTACGTCATACCATAGGACACTTGACACTATTTATGAGACAGAATCTTCCTGAGATATTTATGGTGATTCTGTATAGGATACATGATTCGTGATATATACTTTATACATATGCTTAGCTATCATTATGACTCGCTGCATCAGTTAGAGGTCATGATCTTGCGTGTCATGGACATGAGACGTGTGATTACATTAGGTGGGAAGAGACACACAGACTACATGCTAATTATATATATATATTTATTATTATGAGGCCTTAGACTCTACATCAGAGCTAGGCACTCTACTAGTGATATATTATTGTGAGGCCTTAGACTCTACATCAGAGCTAGGCACTCTACTAGTGATATTACTTCTACCGGCTTCCCGACACTGAGCTTGTAGTGGTCTCAGCCTGAGTTCTAGTGATGCTCTCATCTTGCATATCACTTAGCTGATTTTATAGTTTATCCTATTGATTCATTTATTATTGCACTACATTTATTATGGCTTGAGTTATTCTTATACCTTGCTATGTCCCCTGAGGACCTGGATCCGGATTATGTCCCCAGGTTTAGCAGAGGAGATCTACCCCGAGGTGTACGGGACATGAGCATACATTAGAGCAGTACCAGAACCCGAGGACGAGGTGATCGTCGATGATTTTTCCTGAGTATCTGCTCTATCTATACTCAGTCTTTGCTATTATTAGACTCTTTATTTCCTGTCTATTGAGTTGATGTATCAAACTCATTATCGGGTTGTTCCCCGAGTTATGTTTTATTGAGACTTGATATTGCTTTATATTTCTGATATTGATTATATTTATTTCTGTGGATGAGATTAGTATCATTGTCCATATTGTTGTTTTACAGCTTAAGTATACCCTGATGGGTCTATTAAATTGGGTTTGCCTATCGGTGTGTGCTGCTGGCCATTGTCACGTATCTAGTTCCTTGATATTTTGGGACTGGGATATGACATAGTTTTTTTGGTGGCCCATGAAGGTCTACGACTAAATTGTTCGGTTTCAACTAAGGAATCGATCAAGCATGCGACAATGATAGGATAAGTTTTAGGATCTCATCCACTTGCTTGAATCGTTCTTGATCTCTATATCGGATTCAAATTTCTTGACTTGCATCCTGCCTTGATTTCTCTGTGCTCCTTTTATAGTTTATTTTGGATGCAGAGTAATAGAATTACAAGAAAGCAACGAGACTCCTGCAGGAATACCACAAGGTGCTGTGGTCACCTACGAAGATAAAGTGACACCAGAAGACAGAGGTCAATCAACTCAACAAGGACAGCTTATGGACGAACAATAGATATTCCAAATATTATATGCCATGATGCAAGCCTAGCAGAAGGATCATCAAGAAGCCCAGCAACAGCAGAGGACACCACAACAAGGACGCGGACAAGATTTTGCATTAACAGTGGAGGACGTGCAGACTCGTGGAGTAGCAAATACGCGTAAGATTTAAGTTATTCCTAGCTATCTATTCCTCGCATTGCTTTAGCACGTGTCTGTTAGTTCATTTCATTAGCCTTAACCCGGTATTTTGAACTTATTAATAATTGATAACCTAGTTTCCTAAGCTGTAGATATCCTTGCTCTATTCAGATTTTATTACTCTTGAATTACCTAACTTTCACTGCTTAGGAAAATATTTTGTTCCTTCCCTATGTATTCTGCTTAACCCTCATCCTTCGATTTTTCTTGATCATGATTCTTTCTTTGTGTCATGCTTTCAAACATATTTTACAACCGTGTCATCTCTTCTGACCAATTACGTTTCGTTATTCTTTGATTGCAAGGACGAAATCCTCTTAAGGAGGATAGATTGTAAACACCCAGAATTTTTCAGATTTTTAAAAATAAATTTTCAGGATTTTTCTGGAATTTTTAACTAATTAAAAATAAATAATTTCTGGTACCAAATTAATTTTGTATTTTTATTAAATATTAAAATATTAGAAAAATAATATTTTTGGGTGTAAAATAAATAATTAGACTTAGTATAATTTTTTTGGAATTTATTGGACCCCGGAACTATTTCTAAAGACCTAAAAAATTATGTTTTAATTAAACCAAAACAAACCGAATTAAACCTAGTTGAACCAAACTAAACCAAACCAAATTAAACTGAACCCCTAAACCAACCTTAGCAGGTCGGGTCGGACCCATACCCGAACCCGACCCAAAACCCGTACCCGCCTACCCTGCTACAGTATCCCCAATTAAACCCTGAGGAAACCGATCGCCCGACCGTTTTCCCCCCGGCGGTTACGCCTCCACCGCAGCCGTGACTCTCCGCCTCCCCGTCGGCCGTCCCTACCCCTTAACCTCCTCGTAACGCCGGCCAACCCTCCCTATAGAACCCGCTGCCATCACCAACACCTCCACCATCATCCACCACCACCATCTCCGACCGCCCCGCTGACGTTCATCCAGTCCCCGTCGACCAAGCTCTCCGACGACGTTTCTGCCAGCAGCAGCCCTCGACCCCGGCCACCCCTCGACGACAGCAACAGCCACCCTCCCTGAGCAGCCCCAGCAACCACAGCTCCGCCGCCACCGTCGTGCTTCGTCGCGCCACCTCACGAACAAATTTTTTAGTCGATACCTACCTCTGTTCAGGTGAGTGTTTCTCTCTCCTTGCTGCCTCATTTTCCATTCTGTCGATATATAGCTATGCTTAGTATTGGAATATGTACATGTTATGGAGGCCCATGTGGGTTGACTTTCCTAAAGGGATTAAGTGCAAACTCCATTATGATAATCTTTTTTTTTACCAACTTTGAAAAGTTTTTCTTAGGAGCTAATCCCTGAAGGGGCTTAGCAACTCGGACTCGAACACGGTCTCAAGGGCGCAAAGTGGCGGTTTGTTGACACATTTTGCAATTAGCACATCAGCATCGTCGCATGGTGTAAACCCCCTAATTTCTCAAATTATTAAATCTTGGATTTTTCCCAATTTTCTGGAATTTTCTGGGAATCTTCTGTAATTAAAATCAAGCTTTTCAATTAATAAATGATTTTTAATTAGCAATAAATAATAATAAAATATCATAAAAATAATATTTTTGGGTGTAAAATGAAAAATTGGACTTAGGGTAATTTTTCTGGATTTTTCTGGGCCTCAGACATATTTTAAATGCCTAAAAACATTTTTCTAATTAATTAATTAATTAACTGTTTTAAATTATTATTATTATATTTATTTATTTTTTTATTTTTTTTATTTTTTTCTTTTGGGCCCGGCCCAGTGGGCCGAGCCCAGTCCAGCCCAGCAGCCCACCCGTTCTTATCGGGTCGGGTCGGGTCAGCCAAACCCGACCCGCCCGCAAATGCCCGACCCGCCGACTGTTCCCCGTTCCCCCCACGACGCCCGATTTCCCCGCCGGCCGCCGCGCGCAGCTCCGCTCGATCCGCTCGCCACGCCCCGCCACGCCTCGCCACGCCGCCGCATTCTCCGCCACCCCTCCGCCTTCCACGGCCACCAGCTCCCCCTCTCTCCCCCTATTTATACCCCGAACCCGGCCGACCCCTCCGACCACCCTCGCCCTAACCCTAGCCACCGCCTCCGCCACCACGCGCCGCAGCCGCCTCGCTCCTCGCCGTGACCCGCCGACCGCCGACGACTCTTTCCCCCTCTCTCCTCCCTCGGCGCCGCCGCCGTCGACGAACCGCAGCCGCAGCAGCAGCCGCAGCCTCCGGCCGCCGCCCTGAGCCGCCGCCGTCGCCGCCAACCGACGCGCCGCCCCTCGGCGAGCCATCCCCGGCCCTCTCCGGCGTCTCTCCGGCCTCCCTCCGCCGTGTGCCGCCGAAACCCTAGCCCTAATCACTGTTCCTGTGTCGGACACAGGACACTGTGTCGGACACGACTCGGACACGTTTTCGACCCTGTTTTCGGGTCCCCTTCAGGTACGTGTAGCTTTCGCCTCGTAGCTCCGTTTTCAATTCCGCAAATTGCGTTGTGAAGCCTGTATGACCCTCTCGGTGTCCGGACAAACTGTTCGGGACACCGCGTCCTGTGGTGATCGCACACCGCGATCCAAAAACAGGAAAAACCAGACCCTGTTTTACCCCGGAACCGAGTACGTTCCGCCAAACGGGACGACTTGGTCGCGTGCGGTCATCACATATACGTGCGCAGCGTCGATACGGACGTGTGAGATTTTGCGAAAGCTGATTCGGGTGTGCGTGCACACCGGAATCAACGCGTATCCGCGGACATCGCTCCGTATCCGCCTTTTCGGCAATTCGCCCTAACTTCGTGCACACTCGTCAGATCGAGACGAAACTTGCGCCATCGGACTCGTAGCGATACGCTGGTCCTGTGGGTCAAGTTTGGTTCGATTCTGAGAACGTTGACGAAATCGAGTGTCGTGGGCCCCACAGGCCCCGCTCGACGGGCGATTTTGTGTTCGACTCATCGGAATCCAAATCTGGAAGTTCCGTTGGGTTCGTATCAGCGTTCCTGACCTGTTGACACTAAGTTTGGTGAATTTGGAGACCTTTGACCCGGACACGTTTTTCGGTGCAAAGCAGGCCCAACGGCGGACCCCGTTTTGGCCCGAAACTGCCGTTTTTGCCCTTGTCTCCAAATTGGACCCAAGGACAGGCGTTTCTAGCTATTTGACATCTTCTGAGCATGATGGTAATGTCTATTTCAGCTTTTGGACTCATCTGTGGAAATTTCTCCCAAGAACCAAATTAAACAGATCCAAACAACAGGCAAGTACCTGCACTTCAAGTTAATCTTTATATTGTGATAATTAAATTCCCTGCTCTACTAGTACTCTTGCTGATTACACGTAGTGTTAGAATACTATATTTCATGTCTTGAATATTAGAATTCATGTCTTGTTTTTCATGTTGGGTGGGAGAATACTGAAAGGCATGTAGTTTACCCTTTCCCTTGCCGTGAATAATAGCTGTTGGTACACGAGTGTCCATCAGCCGGATCTTGATTATTCGTGACTAATAGCCGTTCATGACGGCCGGATTAGCCTTATAAACCCCTACATGCCAACTAAGTATTCTAAAAACAAACACAAGTTTCATACAGATAGTTTCTAGTCATGTTATATTTCTTGCTGACTGTTGTAGCTTCATTTCCTGCTCATTTACTTCTATTTTCTCATATTCCTGCTTATAGTTGTGACTCTGAGATATTGACATTCTTTTATGCAATTCCCTTAACATGATACTCAGTATTTAATTGTCATAAATATTTAGTTTAATCTTGCTGTGTACTGTGTACTTTGCTCCTTTCCTGACTGGATCTGTTGATTTAGGCGATGATGAGGATCTTGCCCCTACCTATTATGGTCCTTATGAGGGTACTGATGATACCTATGAGGAGCCAGAACCCACACAGGAGACCCCTGCTGCTGAGTAGCTAGTAGCAGCTATCTTTTATTTCTATTTCTTATCTTATTTATCGGGTTTGTCCCCGATTTCATTTACAAATTCCTGTATTAAACATTTGAATTTGTTGTCACATTCATTTCAGTTGCAAAAATTTAAGTTTCTATTCTCATTATTATCTTGCCTATGTTAAATTGTGAATGAGTTAGACTAGTTAGATGGATTGACCTAGACAGCGTACTACCGCCGACTCTGCGGCGTAGGCTGGACGTACCCACGCACTCGTGCCCGAACTTCCGGGTGCGGGTCGTGACACGTTTTTATGGTGGCCCATGCAGGTCCTATCCTAAAATAGGGTAATACCCTAGGACAGGGTATGGAATAAAATTGAGGATTCTAGGAAAAGCTCATTCACAGTATAGCGTCCTTATTTCAATTCTTGATATCATTGCTGCTCAATCTTTCTATCGCCCTTGATTTCAAAGTATTCTATTCTGATCTTCCTATCCCTTAATCTTTCAGAATGGTCCAGACCAGGAACACAGTAGGAGGCACATCAGAACCAGCTGAGCCGAATGTGCCCGAGACTCTTGCACTCCCGCCGCCCCCATCTGTTCCGGCAGTTACCTTAGATGGGGCACAGCTAATAGGAGTATTCCAGGGATTAGTGGAATCCCAGAAAGAACAGACGGCACTTCTGCGGACCAGCCTCTCAGAAGCTCTTAAACCCCAGGAGTCGTCACTCAAGAGGCCAGGGAGTGCTAAAGACTTCAAGAACCTTAGGCCTCTGGAATTTTATGGAACTGAGGGCATTCTCTACGCTGATGAGTGGATAGAGAATGTCGAGAGACTCCTGAAGACTGCTCGGGTTCCCGATGATCTCAAAGTGGAATCCGCTAGCCTGCAACTGTTCGATATTGCTCGAACCTGGTTCAGAGATGAACCCCAACTATCTGCTCCCGACGTCACCTGGGAGGACTTCAAGAGGCTATTCAAGGAGAAATTTTATCCCGAAGTGGCTCGGGAAGCTCTCGAAAGCCAATTCGAGAGACTGGAACAAGGTAACATGACTGTTGATGAATATACTGCTGAATTTAGCAGGTTAAGCCACTTTGCGGAGTACATGGTTCGTACCCCGGAGGACAGAGCCCGAAGATTCAAGAAGGGGCTATCTCCGGATATCCGCCTTGCTGTCACCACCAGCCGAGCTCGCACCTATGAAGAAATCCTGAGCGTGGCACAAGGAGTCGAGAGAGATATGGGGCACAAACTGAAACGAGAAAGAGATACCGGAAATGCGGGACCCAACAAACGCCCTTTTCAACAACAACAACAGCAGAGGGCCCCGCAGCAAAATCAGCGTCCTCCCCCTCGAGCTCCAGCACCCCAGGCTCAAGGACAGAACCAGCGAGCTCCCCCTTGCAACTATTGCCAAAAACCAGGCCACACTTGGCAAGACTGCAGAAAGAGGCTAGGTGCTTGTCTCTATTGTGGTTCCCCAGCACATCAATTGAGGGACTGTCCTGCTGCTCAAGGACGTCCAGCTGCACCAAAGGCTCCAGTCCAGGCCAGGCCCCCAGCAGCACAACAAAGGGGACTCCCGCTTCCAACTCAACAACAACGCTTTGCCCAGCACCAGCAGCAACAGAGGGGTGCATCGCAGCAAGGCCGTGCTTATGCAATGACTCTGGAAGAAGCTGAGGCCACAGCGGACGTGATCACAGGTTCCGTGCTTATAAATTCAATACCAGCTATTATTTTATTTGACTCTGGAGCTTCTCATTCATTCATGTCAGTAGATTTCCTTATGAAGCATAACTTAATCACTAAACCCCTTAGGAATTGTTATAAGATCATTACCGGTGGAGGAATCATCCCGGTTAGTGATGCCTGTAACAATTGTCCTATTACATTATGTGGAAGAGTACTGTATGCTAGACTACTTGTAATGCCAGTGCCCAGTTTTGATATTATACTGGGTATGGATTGGTTAAGTCAACATCATGCCACAATAGACTGTCACAGAGGCAGTGTAATCTTCAGACCCCCTGGCCAGCCAGAATTTGAATTTGCTAGGGGTTCTAGAGAAATGGGTAATAACAAAATTTGTGGAGCCCTAGTAACAGAAGAGTTGCCACCTATCATCTCTGAATACCTAGATGTCTTCCCTGAGGATCTCCCAGGCTTACCCCCAGACCGAGAAGTTGAATTCTCCATTGACTTAGTGCCAGGAGCAGCACCAGTATCTCAGAATCCCTACAGAATCAACAAGAATGAGATAATAGAACTTAATGAACAAATCAAAGAGCTAGAAGACAAAGGGTTCATTAGGTCTAGTGTCTCACCCTGGGGAGCCCCAATACTTTTTGTGCCCAAGAAGGACGGAACATCCAGAATGTGTATTGACTATAGGGCCTTAAATGCCTTAACAATTAAGAATAAGTATCCCCTGCCCAGGATAGATGACTTATTTGATCAGTTGAGTGGAGCTCGGGTCTTTTCAAAGATTGATTTGAGGTCTGGTTACCACCAAGTAAGGGTGAGAAAGGAAGACATTCCTAAAACTGCTTTCAATACCCGGAACGGACATTACGAATTCTTAGTGATGCCGTTCGGGTTGACGAATGCTCCAGCAGTTTTTATGAACTTAATGAACAGAGTTTTCCAGCCATACCTAGACAAATTTGTAGTGGTCTTTATTGACGATATTTTGATCTACTCCAAGACCCCCGAAGAACATGAAGAACATTTGAGGCTAGCATTGGAGACTTTGAGGAAGGAAAAGCTTTATGGAAAATTGTCTAAATGTGCTTTCTTCCTAGACAAAGTAGAATTCTTGGGACATATTGTGACTGGAGATGGAATAGCAGTAGATCCTAAGAAAATAGCGGCAGTGGAATCCTGGCCCACTCCAGACTCTGTAGCAGAAATTAGAAGCTTCCTGGGACTAGCCGGCTACTATCGGAAGTTTGTGAAGGACTTTGCTAGGATTGCTGAACCCATGACAAAATTAACAAGAAAAGATGAAGAGTTCACCTGGACTGATGAATGTCAGCATGCTTTTGAGGAATTGAAGAAAAGACTGACTACTGCCCCTATTCTGACCTTACCTTCTGGAACCGGAGGTTTCGCTATTTATAGTGATGCTTCTGGAAAAGGTCTAGGTTGTGTATTGGAGCAGAATAAGAAAGTAATAGCATATGCCTCTAGACAGCTTCGACCACATGAAAAGAATTATCCAACCCATGATTTAGAATTGGCAGCTGTCATTTTTGCTCTTAAACTTTGGAAGCATTACCTTTATGGAGAAAGGGTGGAAATATTTACAGACCATAAAAGTCTAAAATATATTTTCACTCAGAAAGAGCTAAACATGAGGCAAAGAAGGTGGCTGGAACTAATGAAAGACTTTGATATCACTCTTCAATATCACCCTGGGAAGGCAAATGTAGTTGCTGATGCTCTAAGCAGGTATCCTATGGCGATGTACTTGACTATGGACAGACACCTGCTGGAGGACTTGGAAAGTCTAGGTATTGAAGTAATTATCCCAGGAAAAAAAGGCCAAATGATGAATTTGCAGATTCAGTCTACTCTAATGGACAAGATCAAGGAGACTCAGTTTCAAGACGAAGGCCTGCGAAGCCTTCGAGGTCAAGTGCAAGCTGGATTAGTAGAAGAATTCAGAATTCATGAAGATGGATCACTGAGGCATGGCGATAGATTATGTGTACCTCAAGGAGACATAAGAGAAGAAATTATGCAAGAGGCGCACAGATCGCAATACTCCATACATCCAGGAGCCAACAAGATGTACAAGGACCTGAGGACGCATGTTTGGTGGCATGGCATGAAGAGAGAAGTATCCAGGTTCGTATCCCGCTGTTTAGTGTGCCAACAGGTTAAGGCTGAAAGACAACGACCTGGAGGGTTGCTTCAACCACTACCCATTCCGGAGTGGAAGTGGAAACATATCACAATGGATTTTGTTTCCGGACTTCCGAGGACACCTAGTGGAAAGGATGCAATCTGGGTGATAGTGGATAGACTGACCAAATCTGCACATTTTCTACCGTTCAAAGTAGGGCTATCTACAGAGAAGCTGGCAGATCTATATATCAGACATATTGTGAAGCTATATGGGGTTCCAGTAAGCATTGTCTCCGACAGAGATTCAAGGTTCACCTCTCACTTCTGGAAGAGCTTACAGGCCAGCTTGGGGACGCAACTCAAATTCAGCACAGCTTATCATCCCCAAACCGATGGTCAATCGGAACGTACAATCCAGACCCTTGAAGATATGCTCCGTACATGTGTTCTGGATTTTGGAGGATCCTGGAAAGACTATTTACATCTGGTGGAGTTCTCTTATAACAACAGCTACCAAGCCAGTATCGATATGACTCCATTTGAAGCCCTGTATGGCCGAAGATGTCGTACCCCGCTATCATGGGACGACGTTGGAGAGAGAGCCTTACTGGGACCAGAGATGGTGATCGATTCAGCTGAGAAGGTAAAACAGATAAGGGATAGACTTCGAGTGGCTCAAGACAGGCAACGACATTGGGCAAATAGCCACCGAAGGCCTTTGGAATTTGAGGTAATTAAATTTATGAAATTCAAGTCAATTTAAACACTGTTATTATGGAACTAAGACTTGATTATGACTCTATTTCAAGGTTGGAGAGCTGGTATTCTTAAAGATTTCCCCGACACGTGGCACCATTAGGTTCGGAAGGAGTGGAAAACTCAGCCCAAGATTCATTGGACCTTTTGGCATTCAGGAGAAAATCGGAGAAGTGGCATACCGCCTGGCATTGCCACCCTCTCTGGAAGGAGTCCATAACGTCTTCCACGTGTCGCAGCTGAGAAAGTATGTGTCAGACCCCAGCCACATTTTGGATCACTCAGAGCTCGAAGTAGGCCCAAGTCTGACTTACCAGGAGCAACCCGTGGAGATACTGGATCGCTCGGAAAAAGTCCTACGGAACCAGGTTATCTCACTGGTTCGCGTAGCTTGGAAGCACCATTCCCCCGGCGAATCCACCTGGGAGCGAGAAGACGAGATTAGAGATCGATACCCCTATCTTTTTGAACCCTGAGGTATATTGTATTTTATTTTTTGGCCTTTTCTTTCGTGCCTTGTTATTCTTAAATTTCGAGGACGAAATTTTTGTAAGTTGGGTAGGTTGTAAACCCCCTAATTTCTCAAATTATTAAATCTTGGATTTTTCCCAATTTTCTGGAATTTTCTGGGAATCTTCTGTAATTAAAATCAAGCTTTTCAATTAATAAATGATTTTTAATTAGCAATAAATAATAATAAAATATCATGAAAATAATATTTTTGGGTGTAAAATAAAAAATTGGACTTAGGGTAATTTTTCTGGATTTTTCTGGGCCTCAGACATATTTTAAATGCCTAAAAACATTTTTCTAATTAATTAATTAATTAACTGTTTTAAATTATTATTATTATTATTATATTTATTTATTTATTTATTTTTTTCTTTTGGGCCCGGCCCAGTGGGCCGAGCCCAGTCCAGCCCAGCAGCCCACCCGTTCTTATCGGGTCGGGTCGGGTCAGCCAAACCCGACCCGCCCGCAAATGCCCGACCCGCCGACTGTTCCCCGTTCCCCCCACGACGCCCGATTTCCCCGCCGGCCGCCGCGCGCAGCTCCACGCGATCCGCTCGCCACGCCCCGCCACGCCTCGCCACGCCGCCGCATTCTCCGCCACCCCTCCGCCTTCCACGGCCACCAGCTCCCCCTCTCTCCCCCTATTTATACCCCGAACCCGGCCGACCCCTCCGACCACCCTCGCCCTAACCCTAGCCACCGCCTCCGCCACCACGCGCCGCAGCCGCCTCGCTCCTCGCCGTGACCCGCCGACCGCCGACGACTCTTTCCCCCTCTCTCCTCCCTCGGCGCCGCCGCCGTCGACGAACCGCAGCCGCAGCAGCAGCCGCAGCCTCCGGCCGCCGCCCTGAGCCGCCGCCGTCGCCGCCAACCGACGCGCCGCCCCTCGGCGAGCCATCCCCGGCCCTCTCCGGCGTCTCTCCGGCCTCCCTCCGCCGTGTGCCGCCAAAACCCTAGCCCTAATCACTGTTCCTGTGTCGGACACAGGACACTGTGTCGGACACGACTCGGACACGTTTTCGACCCTGTTTTCGGGTCCCCTTCAGGTACGTGTAGCTTTCGCCTCGTAGCTCCGTTTTCAATTCCGCAAATTGTGTTGTGAAGCCTGTATGACCCTCTCGGTGTCCGGACAAACTGTTCGGGACACCGCGTCCTGTGGTGATCGCACACCGCGATCCAAAAACAGGAAAAACCAGACCCTGTTTTACCCCGGAACCGAGTACGTCCCGCCAAACGGGACGACTTGGTCGCGTGCGGTCTTCACAGATACGTGCGCAACGTCGATACGAACGTGTGAGATTTCACGAAAGCTGATTCGGGTGTGCGTGCACACCGGAATCAACGCGTATCCGCGGACATCGCTCCGTATCCGCCTTTTCGGCAATTCGCCCTAACTTCGTGCACACTCGTCAGATCGAGACGAAACTTGCGCCATCGGACTCGTAGCGATACGCTGGTCCTGTGGGTCAAGTTTGGTTCGATTCTGAGAACGTTGACGAAATCGAGTGTCGTGGGCCCCACAGGCCCCGCTCGACGGGCGATTTTGTGTTCGACTCATCGGAATCCAAATCTGGAAGTTCCGTTGGGTTCGTATCAGCGTTCCTGACCTGTTGACACTAAGTTTGGTGAATTTGGAAACCTTTGACCCGGACACGTTTTTCGGTGCAAAGCGGGCCCAACGGCGGACCCCGTTTTGGCCCGAAACTGCCGTTTTTGCCCTTGTCTCCAAATTGGTCCCAAGGACAGGCGTTTCTAGCTATTTGACATCTTCTGAGCATGATGGTAATGTCTATTTCAGCTTTTGGACTCATCTGTGGAAATTTCTCCCAAGAACCAAATTAAACAGATCCAAACAACAGGCAAGTACCTGCACTTCAAGTTAATCTTTATATTGTGATAATTAAATTCCCTGCTCTACTAGTACTCTTGCTGATTACACGTAGTGTTAGAATACTATATTTCATGTCTTGAATATTAGAATTCATGTCTTGTTTTTCATGTCGGGTGGGAGAATACTGAAAGGCATGTAGTTTACCCTTTCCCTTGCCGTGAATAATAGCTGTTGGTACACGACTGTCCATCAGCCGGATCTCGATTATTCGTGACTAATAGCCGTTCATGACGGCCGGATTAGCCTTATAAACCCCTACATGCCAACTAAGTATTCTAAAAACAAACACAAGTTTCATACAGATAGTTTCTAGTCATGTTATATTTCTTGCTGACTGTTGTAGCTTCATTTCCTGCTCATTTACTTCTATTTTCTCATATTCCTGCTTATAGTTGTGACTCTGAGATATTGACATTCTTTTATGCAATTCCCTTAACATGATACTCAGTATTTAATTGTCATAAATATTTAGTTTAATCTTGCTGTGTACTGTGTACTTTGCTCCTTTCCTGACTGGATCTGTTGATTTAGGCGATGATGAGGATCTTGCCCCTACCTATTATGGTCCTTATGAGGGTACTGATGATACCTATGAGGAGCCAGAACCCACACAGGAGACCCCTGCTGCTGAGTAGCTAGTAGCAGCTATCTTTTATTTCTATTTCTTATCTTATTTATCGGGTTTGTCCCCGATTTCATTTACAAATTCCTGTATTAAACATTTGAATTTGTTGTCACATTCATTTCAGTTGCAAAAATTTAAGTTTCTATTCTCATTATTATCTTGCCTATGTTAAATTGTGAATGAGTTAGACTAGTTAGATGGATTGACCTAGACAGCGTACTACCGCCGACTCTGCGGCGTAGGCTGGACGTACCCACGCACTCGTGCCCGAACTTCCGGGTGCGGGTCGTGACACATGGCGCTCGTGCGCTCCTTTATACGCGAGTTGCATACACAGGTCCTAGCTCGGGCGCATGCTTCGTGGAGAATACGACCTAACGCTATGCAGCCAAAGCGCTATACGACCAAGGCATTATGCGTCCAGGCGTTATGCGGCCAGGGGTTATGCTGCCTGGCATTATGCGGCCTGGGGCTATGCGGCCAGGGATTTTGTGGCCAGGCGGTATATGGCCTGGGGTTATGCGGCCTGGCGTTATGCGATAAGGTTTGGATGAACAAGTTGCATGTGGAGGGTACAGGGTCTACCACAGGTGGCACTTACGGCGCTATTTACTCTGTGCACTACAGCACGCAGGCGGCATAGGCGGCATAGTCAGCACAGACGACGCATGGCTCTCTGTGGCATACAGCTGCAACTTTCGGTGCCTGACGGCACTATCTTCTATGTGTAGTACAGCGAGCAAGCAACGTGGGCGACGCCTACGAATTTGATACAGATTTTTGGGGATTTGGTCGGTCAGCGCTTATACGGCCTGGAGTTTTCTCAGGCCGTAGAGGTGCTATTTTCTTTTATTTATAGATGACCTCATCTTTTATTTGAGGAGAGAAGAAAACAGATAGAAAAACTGAGAACACCATATCATATGCGATCCAAAGTGTCCCCCTCCCACATGGTACTTTTCGAGTATTTTCGAATATGATATTGAGCGTTCCAGAAGTTTATTTATGAACTGTAATGCCCTGCTTCACAGAAAGATATTACACTAGAATTATAGATGGATCAGACCGATAGAATACAAATGGTACGAGAAATCGAGATGCTTGGTGTTATAATGTTGTATTGCTTAACTTGGCCGGATGGGATATCTTATACGATGTGGTTCGAATATATGATTATGCTAAGTTAGAAGACTATGCATCGCGTCGGGTCATTCATGTGGGATCGTGACATAAAATAATATTTGTATAAGTGAATGGATCTGTCCCTTCTCCTCTACTCCTTTATGCCATAATGAAATAAATGTTAGTGTCGCTTTATTATATGTCATAACTATATGATGCTCTAGTCCACACAATGATTATGATGCTTTATGTTCAATGGTGTTAAAAGTAATGAAACACATGAATAATAAACTTCTAATACTATTGATATAAGAATGCTATAAAGTAAGTCTGCCATAAGAAAGAAGTAATATTATGCAATTTACTTCACATGTTGGTAATACTAAGAATAGAACATTGAACATCGATACAAGTATAAGTGCATCAATGCACAGTAACTATGAAGAAAATGCTTCATATGCGAGTATAATTTTGGTTTGGTACCATCGGGCTACGAGAAGGTCTATAAGTTGGGACCTACGGGTCACCAACTGTTATGAGAATAAACCACACAAGAATGATCAATAATGCGAGACTTTACTTTTTTTTTACCATGCAATTTATGCTTAGGTTTTATTTGCATAGTCGTTACATGGTCAGTGACAACTTGTGCACAAGTTTTGGCAAGTTTTCTCGAACGAGATGCACCGGGACACCGGGATCGTTCGGCCTAGGAGAAAACATAGTGCTTTGGTAGCACTGGGTATAAACAAGATAGTCATTGGGAATTGCAACCTCGTGAATGACTCTTTGTACGCCAATGACCCTCATGTAATTAGGCTGCATACTAACGAGAATATTTATGCAGGCTTAACGTTATCTCGGTTAAGAATGATTTATATTAATTATGCTATAGCTAATCCTTATTTTGTAGGGATACGACGAGTGGCCTGTTAGTAAGAATTGTCGTTAGGCGATATGTACATATTTTATATATATTCAATCTATCCTACTGTTTCCAAAGTATGTTTTATTATGCTGCTGAATACTCTAATCATTGAAATAAACCTAGTTCTTAATAGAAAGATCACTAAGTTAATACACGTGTTCTTCACATGAATACCTAGTGTCGGTTTAGACCAGTGGGTTAGTTTTTGCTCACCAGTACATGATATATACTAACCCACATTTTTTGTCATCCCCAGGTACTCAGAATTGAGGAAGTGGCTGGAACGGTTATGAGGCATCGATGCATTATTGGGGCGCACAGAAGCTCTTCTTCCCTTAGAGGCGTCTTCTGTTGTAAAGGGCATAATGTATAGAACAGTGTAATTCAGTTATATCAGTGAGAGTATAAACCAAGACGATAAATATCAATGTAAGCTAAATTGGCCAAGTATCAGTTATATTTGAGAGCTTTGTAAATCTTTTGTAAGCTATATACTCAATTATCATATTCAATAAAGAGAAACTTTTTATTATATTCGTTGTGACTTCAATTTGTCTGCTTAATTTGCTGCGATATCGTTGTTTCTGAGATATACCATGACTTGTCTATCTTTTTACCTTGTACAAGTGTACTCTAAGCTTGTATAACATCACGCCTGTGGCTACTTTTGGTTCTTCAAAACCGGTGCGTGATAAATTGGTATCAGAATACGGTTTATGCGTCCTTGGACTCAGCAAGTTCTAAATCAAAGTTTCTTCCACGATTACTCAATGATGCCTATACGGATACTCAAAGCTGCGCTAGTGACTATTCAAAGTATCTTTCGTGATTAGTCATAGTCGCCTCAGTGCGTATTCAAAGTTGCTTTCTGCGAGTATTCAAAGTTGCTTCTACGATTATCAAATTTGCATCTGTGATCATTTTATGTTACTTTCGCTATTGTTCGAAAGTATTTTTCATAATCAAGAATATTTGACCGCTTGGTTACACTCACTGAATGTTCCATACAATGAGCCTAAATATTATGATGCCCTAGTTGTTGTGATTCTTGAATTATAAATGATACCAAGAACCCAATAATGGTTCGATGACATAGATAAGTAACTTGTGATTAATACTTTGTATGTGAAAATAAAACAAATCAATATGTGTGCTGTAATCAAGAAGAATTGTACATGAGAAATTTTAATAGAGAAAATCAACAGTAAAGCTGAGTTAATTCATGTGCGATGGTGGGATGATATTTTATATCTTAGTATAAGAATCATGTTATAGCACACAATGCTACCATGTGAAGTCGGTGCGGGATGGATGTTGGATCAGTGTAAGAACGAGGTAATAGTCAGGAAATGGTTTTATTTTGAATGGTATATGCATCTACCCTCTAAGTGAATCATGTACAGTGACCCTTCCATAAGTGATAGTATAGAGTATACTAGGGAGAATGGGGTAGTACCGAAACTTAGTCGGGAATGATGCCTTATTATATGCGGTACAATTTTTTCTTGGGTATTTCAGATTGGGTATCAACATCGGACCCTTAATAGTTGGATTTGAGTTGTCAACATCAGACCCTCGATAGCTTAATGTTATATGGGGTAGCAAGAAAGTGAGAAGGTATGTGATGGATTCCTTAGCTGGGAACAACGAGTTGATTATATGGTTAGATGGTGGCTTAAATAGGTTGGGTGAAAGTTTCAAATTTTACCATCGACGATCGAATGTTACTATCGATAAACAATTTGAATCGTATATCCAGTAAGATTGGTTGGAACTGATTGGGAATCATAAGCGAGATATTATGTTAGTTACTTGAGTTTGGAAGTTCTTGGAAATCAATTAAAGATGGACCGAGTATGTGGAAAACTATTTTCTTTGATCTTAGGTGTGTAGCATTTACTACATGCCTAACTTAAAAAGGGTAGCAGCCGTGAAGTGAAAATACTTGAACCTAACGATTGGCAAATAATATTTAATCATCATATGAACTTGTGGGATTATAAGTAACTAATCGATGACCATTATTATCTGGCAATGTATGGAAGTTCGTCAAGAGTCTTCAATGATGAAATACTAATAAAGCTTGAGGTCTAGCATATTGGAGTAAATACTATCGATGAGAAGTTTTGTCGCATCAGTAACAGTTGGTTAGCAGAAACCTTAGTTGCTTGGGTAACAGTTGATTGTCGGATATAATTGATCAAATTATTAATATGGGGTGATCCCTAGGTTGGTTGACCAATATACTGAGTACGTGAATAATTATCGAAGGTGGTTAAGCGAGATAAAATTCTATGAGATATTGATGAGGTGATATAATTAAGTTGATGGTTAATGCGAATGAAAGTTGACCCTATCAAAATAAAGTTGGCAAAAGTATGTTCGATGGAAGAAATTGGAAGAAAAATATTTTTAATATATTGATTGGGTGATATTGTCAGTTATAAATTATTTGGGTGATACTGTACACACGAATATGTAATATGATTCGAGAGAAAGTAAGAGCAAGGATCATGAACAATATACTAGTAAAGGTGATCGATCAGAATTTGAGCTTGGATTAGTTGCCACGCCCCATATATAAATCAATCGTACGGGAATTCAAGAATAATTTGTTTGTACAACTAGAGGATGACTATGAAATCAAAAATGAAACAATATGAGAGATTAATTCAGTTTTGAATGTTAGTGATTTACTTGATGGATATAGGATTTGAGCGTGTAGTTCTAGAATGACCTTGTCGGTTGGGGTAAGTTTAGAATGAACCTTTAATTGAGGTAGACCCTTAAAAGATTGACCGTGGGTAGATCGATCAGACCTAGAATGTTGGATGTCCCTTATTTTTGTGTAGGTCAATGGTAGTGCAATTGTGGTTCGAGTTGGTAATAAGATTGGGTAGACATCCCTTAGACTTGTCAGACTTCAGTTGGCCCTAAGAGTAGAGATGAGTATGGTCACTATCAGCTGCCTAGCATGAGATGAATTGCCTACGAACACTAGGTTTAGCTATCATTATAACTAGCCTTAGAGACTTAACCGAAGAGTTATGTTGGCTATCGGAGACCCATATGATGGCCCTATTAATGTTACATGGGTAAGATAAAGTCATGTGAGACTCGAATAGTGTATATTATGAGTCAGCTTATGTTCAGTTGGTATTTGGATAGTTTGTTGGAGATTTGGGTATGAGTATTTCAAGATAACAGGTCGTGTTGGAATGGTTAAACTGTTGGATGGATAAGTTTGAGAATTGACGGTTGCTAGAGTTAAATTTGATTGCTTCGACTGGAGTAAAAATCAATAGTGGGTTCGGTTGGATGGATTATCTTGGAATGGTTTCTCTTGGAATCAAGATAGAATGCAAAATAAATCATAATAAAAAGATAGAAATGTCGCTTAAGAATTTTTGTGGAAATTTTATACGTTGGGAAGAGAAACTTGATATGTGCTGTAGCTAATGCGACAATTATACGAAACAAATTATGATAATTAAATTATAATAAAATTTTATGGCTTGGACAGCAACATGACCAAAGAAAACTCTAGATTCATGAGAATTTTGATGCTACTAATATTGGGAAAAAGATTTGCTAAAAGTTTAAATGAAAGAAATTACGACATTGAGAAAAAATTAGAATAATTATAAATACACTGGGGTCATAATAAAGAGACAACGAGTAATATTCTTAATGTAATCAATCAAAGTTGGATGGATCAAATAATGTGAAGACAACAAAAATTATTCATAAGAGGTAAAAATGACAGAATTGACATTAAAAGAAGGAATATTGTAATTCAGAATTAATAAAAATTTTGTTATGGTCGATTTGTTTGAAATGATTAAAGTATCGTGCTTAGGTTAATGGCCTAACCTGGACAGTCCCTAAGAATTTTTATAATGGCAGAATTGAAAGATGGCGATTGTGACAAAATGGTTATACGAAGGAATACTATGATCGAGATAAAAGAATTGTGCATATGATGGACCGAGAAGACGTTGGCAAATATTGAGAAGTACTTAGACCAAAATTTGATTACAATGTGTTGTAAAGATATTGACAAGATTGACCAAATAAGTATCGTAAGAAATTAGAGTTATGAAAAATCGATGTTAAAGAACATATTGGTCGAAAGTATTAAATGATCAATAATAAAGAATAGAATTACTACTATAGCCGTTTATTTTTTCTAACCATTAGCATTGGTTGAGTGTATTATATTTCAGGGATGCCTAAAATATATGTACGATCCAGACGAAGTGGTGATCAGAATTCAAATGGAGCTGCAAGAGAGTATTGATGAATGAAAGAACATGAAAAAATCATTTGGGAAGAAAAGAGATGGTTGGAATGCATAAGTATACGAGATTCATCAATGAGCAATATTGACAAGAGATGAAAACAGGGTATTGAGCAATAGCTGGCATAGAACATTTTCGTGGGATGACTTAAGTGATATGGTAAATTAAATTATTTCTTTAAGTTTCGAGGACGAAACTTCTTCTGAGTGGTATATTATGTAATATCCTGCTCCGTAGAAAGGCTTTACGCTGGAATTATAGATGGATCAGACCGAAGGAATACAAGTGGTATGGAAAATCGAGATGCTTGGTATGATAATATTGTATTGCTTAACTTAGCCGGATGTGATATCTTATATGGCATGGTTCGAATGTATGATTATGCCAAGTTAGAAGACTGTGCATTACATCGGGTCATTCATGTAGGATCGTGACATGGAAATAATATTTATATAAGTGAGTGGATCTGCTATTTCTTCTGTACTCCTTCATGCCCTAATAAAATGAATGTTAATGTTGCTTTGTTGTATGTCATAACTGTATGCTGCACTAGTCCACACAATGATAATGATGCTTTATGTACAATGCTACTAAAAGTAATAAAATACATGAATAATAAATTGCTAGTACTATTGATATAATAATGCTATAAAGTAAGTCTGCCATGAGAAAGAAGTAATATTATGTAATTTACTTCATATGCTGGTAACACTGAGAATAGAACATTGAACATCGATACAGGTATAAGTGCATCAGTGCACAGTAACTATGAAAAAAATGCTTTATATGCGAGTATAATTATGGTTTGGTACCATCGGGCCACTAGAAGGTCTATAAGTTGGGACCTACGGGTCACCAACCGTTATGAGAATGAACCAAATGAGAAGGATCAATAATGCGAGGCTTTACTTATATTTCTTTACTATGCAATTTATGCTTAGGTTTTATTTGCATAGTCGTTACATGATCAGGGACAACTTGTGCACAAGGTTTTGTAAGTTTTCTCGAACGAGATGCACTAGGGCAGCGGGATCTTTCGGCCTAGGAGAAAACATAGTACTTTGGTAACATTGGGTATAAACGAGACATTCATTGGGGATCGCAATCTCATGAATGGTGCTTCATACACCCTTCGAAGTCCTATATGGTATGTCCTTCGTGGTGTGAAAGTATATCACCAATGACCCTCATGTAATTAGGCTGCATACTAATGAGAATATTTATGCAGGCTTAACGCTATCTCAGTTAAGAATGATTCGTATTAATTATGTTATTGCTAATCCTTATTTTGCAGGGATGACGAGTGGGCTATAAGTAAGAATCGTCGTAAGGCGATATGTACATATTTTACATATATTCAATTTATTCTACTATTTTTAAAGTATGTTTTATTATGCTGCTGAATACTCTAATCATTGAAATGAACCTAGTTCTTAATAGAAAGATCACTAAGTTAATATGCATGCTCTTCACATGAATACTTAGTGTCAGTTTAGACGAATGAGCTAGTTTTTGCTCACCAGTATACGATATGTACTGACCCACATTTGTGGGTATCCCCAGGTACTCAGCATTGGGGAAGTGGCTGAAACGGTTTCAAGGCATCGAAGAATTATTGGGTCACACAGAAGCTCTTCTTCCATTAGAGACGTCTTCTATTATAAAGGATATAATGTATGGAACAGTGTAATTCAGTTGTATCAGTGAGAGTATAAATGAAGATGACAAATATCAATGTAAGCCAAATTGTCCAAGTATCAGTTGTATTTGAGAGCTTTGTAAATTTTTTATAAGCCATGTACTCAATTATCATATTTAATAAAGAGAAGCCTTTCATTATATATATTATGACTTTAATTTGTCTGCTTAATTTTGCTGCGATATCATTATTTCTGAGATATATCATACCTTTTCTATTTTCTTATCTTGTACAAGTGCACTCTAGGCTTATACAATATCACGTCCGTGGCTACTTTCGGTTCTTCGAACTGGGGCATGACATGAACTTGATGGTTCCTGGGCGCAAATCGTCTATATGACGAATTTTGCTTTGAGCAACGATGGTTTTGATCACCCCAGCAAAGAGCTTTTCTTCAGCATTTTTTGTTGCTTCGTTCTTTCTCATTGTAGCATCTGCAAACGTAAAAAGAAGAATATTTTCTTATTGCTTGTTGTAATCTTTATTATCTTCGGAGTTTATTGTAACATGTTCTTGGTTCATGCTTCATTGGAATTGAGATATATCAGATAAGGAACTCTTGTGTGAATTTTTGATCTCGACAACAACTTGGGTTCCAGTAGAGAGCGGACCTTCGAGTCTCGCTAGTAACTCTGCTATAGCCCACGTTCTACCATCTTTGATCCATCTCAGGACTAATAATCTCAAAGCAAGATCCGAAGAAAGATGTAAAACATCCGATCAAATCTTCTCGGCAATAAGTTTTTACAAACTTGAGAAGATTGACGAAATACACTTCGAACATTTGAATGAGGAAATGAGTCCTTTGTTAAATATTAAAAGTAAGTTGTCGGAACCTACCATTTCCCAGGATGGAGGAGTGAGTTTTTGAAGGACGCGTATTTCAATTGGAAGAAAGATTACAAGATGACCAAGGATTACAAATTTTGTGAATGACATGACTTAGCGCAAGACAGTTCTTGGCAGTTGGCAAGACTTGGATGTATGGTAGTTTCTTGCCGCATGGCAGACTCTTGCCGCATGGCAGCGCATTTAAGGTCTTGGCGCATGGCAGAGCTGGCCGTATAGTATCTTATACGCATGATCGTCTCTGCGCATAACAAGACTAGCGCATGGTGGGCTTTGCGCGTAAAGGTCACCGTACTAGACAGGACTTGTCGTATGGCTGGAATTGGAGCTTGAAAGTAGAACCAATTCAAACCAATATAGAAAGGTATATCTAAACTTGGTTAATTTGATTACTTACATTGGTTGCTATTATTGCGTAGGTTGAGTCATCAAGCGTGGTTGCTGACTGGTTGGTAAACACTGGTTTATCTGGCCATGCATGCTCTGGAAAAGAGTAGTTCACCAAGGAAGAGCACTTTAGAAGAAGGTCTCTATGGTGAACAAGTGTCAAGCAGATGATCTAAAGATCAGGGTTATGATTCTGGACTTCTGGCTTGAGGATTAGATTGCTCTTATTGAGTTATGAAGCATCTGACTAAGGCATATATTTTTCAACAAAGATGTCTAGTTTTGGGATATCTCCAAGATGTTGGGGTAAGGAGGTGGAGACACGTGATGGCTATGTTCATCATAGGTAGTCAGGAAGCCGTTAGACAGATGACTACAAGTACATATCCTATGGAGCTGGTGCGCTCAGATATTTATGACTTCTATTCTCCACAAAGGGACAAAATAAAGTTTATCACTTCTTTCTTCGATGATTTCTCGGGAAATGCATTCATGTATCTTCTCACAATCGAAGGATGTTGCATTCGAGAACCTCAGGGACTTCAAGTTTGGAGCTGAGCGTCATACTGGTCTACAACTCAATAGACTGAAAAGTTATCAAGACGAAGGGCATTGTTCTTTGGATTCGTATGGTTCAGCTTAGAATATGGAATTGACTATGGAACAAGCATGGTTCTTTGGATTCGCATCGTTCAGCTTAGAATATGGAATTGACTATAGAACATACATCGTTCTTTGGATTCGCATCGTTCAGCTTAGAATATAGAATTGACTATGGAATAACATCTTTGTACTCTCATAGTCCATTGAAGGTACAGATAGAAAGGACCAACAGTTGACAATAATGGTAATTTCTATATTGTTGTACTTATAGCCTTCCAGATAGTCTATGGAAGATGGTTGCATTTACGGTCATGTCCTTAGTACCGTTCATCACTTCTGATATAACTCTGGTTCAAAGTAAGATCCACATGAACATCGTTCGATTATGGGGGTTTTTGGAGGACTGTATCAGCCAAAGTTGTTGGCACTTCTGTAGAAGAAAATGTAGTCCAGGAAGGAGTTGTCTTTTAAGAGATAATATTTGAACCAGAACTCGAAGAGCAGTCAGCTAGAAGAGTCAGGAGATCGAAAGACTAAAAATGATCTTATCACCTATCATATGGAGGTCATACCACTTACCAATGATAAGGTGATGAATACCAGGGACTCTGTCTGCTGGGAGGAGGCAGTCCATGAAGAGATTGAACCCATAACAACACCTCGATGTTGATCAATCTGCCTAAATGAGCTAAACCTATCAGATGCTTATATATCTTCAGTAGAAGAAAATTGAAGCAAACAGAACAGTTGAGTTTAAGACTAGGCTTGTAGCCTAGGGGTTTTCTCATATACAGGGGATTGAATTCTTTGGCACCTCGTTGAAAGTGTCATATATCAGGATAATGATTGTCGTATCTGCTATTCATAAGCTGATTGTTTATCAGATGAAGGAAAGACAACAAGTCTTGCAGGAAGACATTTATAAGAGATTCACAGACAACAGTCAAAATTATTGTCATTCATGTTTGAAGACAGTCTGAGGGTTGGTGATATCTCAAAATGGCCTAAAACAAATCCCAGGATGTGGCAGCAGAAGTTTGACAAGTCTAGCCAAAGTTATCGCAGGATCAGCGAGACAGACTAGTGTGTGTACACAAAATTCGCTGATAAGAAATGAGTTATCTTTTGTATCTATGTGGATGTTTGACTTGTTAAATCTCAGTTGTGGATATAGAAGTGTCAATAGAACAAAGATGTCCTTTTTTCCAAACTCAGGAGATGAGATTGCGGATGTTATCCTAAAGATATAAGATAATCCGGATATTAGGTGGGATTGCTCAGTCACAAGCTCTTTGCATAAGAAGATTGGTCACACGCTTTGGGTATCAGGGTCGATACTCCTCAGGTGTAACATGAATATGAAGAAGCCTAATCAAGGAAAAGCATCAGATAGTTTGTGTACTCAAGCATCATCAGGTGCATGATTCAAGTTGTGAGTACCACCAGGCCTGATATAGCTCTCGCTTTAGGGATGCAGAGTTAGTTCATGAGCAGTATGTGTGTTGTTAAATACTAGAAGCTGTGAAGAGAGTCGTCAAAATTCTTAAGTGGACTCAATGGTAAATCTTGTACTATAACAGTTATCCAGATATGATAGAAGGCTTCAGTGATGCTAGTTAATGCTTAGAAAAGAAGATTGAAAGATCCACAGGAGGACGTGAGTTCTCCAGGAGTGGTGTTGCTATATCGTGGAAGTCAAAGAAAAAGTTTTTACTCTCAGAGTTCTTTGCACTATCAGCTGTATCATATTAAGTAGGATGGCTCTGGAAGCTCTCAGATGATCTTTCTATGGTTAGTACACAGATCCGGGTGATACCGACATACTGTGAAAATCAGGAAGCTACAACAGTAGCATCTATTCATCTTTTCAAGGGTTTAAAGAGAACTGTGTTGATAAAATACAGAACAATAAATAAGCGCAGCCAGCGTGGATTATTACAGTGGTTAATGTTTGGAGCCAGGTGATTCTGGCAGATCCGTTTATGATAGGCCTCAAGGGCCAGTACAGAATATTGAATGAGCGCAGCTAGCGTGGATCATTACAGTGGCTAAAAGATCAGAGTTAGGTGAATCAGGCAGATCCGTTCATAATAGGCCTCAAACGCTAGCTGATCATAAGAACTATAAAGGATCATAGTACTTCATGCTACCGTGGGATGACACCACCATGAGGTACCTCGACAGGGTAAAGCCTCAGCTTCAGTCCATGTCACAGCGACAATATCACCGCATATAGTCAGAGTCAAGTACTATAAATAGCGTACTACTCCATGTTACTGTCGAATGACAGCACTATGAGGTACCTCGACAGGATAAAGCCTTGGATGCAAGCTATGTCATAGCGGCAGTAACACCGCACATAGTCAATGATACAGCAGATATGGGCTTGGAGGACCTCTGGTATTACGTCTCTGCAATCCTACCATTTAGTTTTATACTATTAGTTCAAAGAGAAATCTACCGGGCATCTAGCTATTGGTTCAAGGGGGACCATTGACCAGGAGAATATCAGGTATAATGGGTAGTCCTCAGGGACATTATGGGATACATAACCAGAACCACTATAGTCTATTATTTGTTCTTGATCAGAACATTTTCTGTGGGAGGATGGATTTGACGCCTTAATGAGTTCTTGGGCAGAGTGAATGTCCAGCGTGTGTTACAGGAAGCACGAGTATTTTCAGCACTACAAGGGACTTATATTCCATGCTACAGTGGCATGACACCACACAAGGGAGTGAACCTCGACTTTAGGCTATGTCACAGCGGCGGTAGCATTGCACATAGGCAAGTAGCCTAATGCTGAAAAGAGATAGAGAGTGGTAGTACAGTACTACAAAGAGGCATGTAACTTGTAAACCCTCTGACCCAAAATCTAGGTTTAAAAATTTATTTAGAATTATTCTGGAATAATTATTGAATGTTTTTAAATCACCTCTTTGATTTTTTATTCAATAGTTGCACATTACCATTGTTTAAATATCTAGAGCAATGCACTAGCATTTGCGTTCCAACAAATTTTACATTCTTGACCTAGACAAACCCATCTTAAATCCTAATATTTGTGTCACTCATTTATGCACTCTATTATGCTTCATTTTAATTTTATAATATCTGTGCACATTTTCTAATTTTAAATTCAATTTTGCATCATTGTCCGTTCCAATTAAAATTGTAGACAATCTTGACCCGTTCCTTGTAATCCAATATTTATCAATAATCTATTCCGAGTCTACTATGTCCATGATACTTGTGTCTCACCCAATTTAGATACTATGTACTTCCAATTAATTAAAGAACACCATTGACACTAATTTTAACTAAATTGGTGTAATGACTCAACCTAACCCAAAACTAGATCCAACACCAACCCAAACCCACATCCATACCCTCATGGCTCATACTAAATATCACATACTATTTTAATCTACTATATCATACCAAACATGGTATTTTTTCTCATCCAACCCCAATCTCCCTTATTTGTGCAATTTTTAAATTGTTAGGGGCTTTTGTGCAAATAAACAACTAGGTGTCCACCTCCTATTGGAGCAAAACCATAAAGAAACTCTCCCTTAATTCTTTGACCGCTCATCCTATATTTTCCCCCTATTTTGTGTCTACAACACAGTACTTTACACCTACCTCATCACCACCCTCCATTAAAATTTATTCCATCCCAACCACTCATTTCTTCATGAGGAATCTCTCCCCCATCCCTAGGAATAGCTATGTGACCGGCCCTAATCCCCATGCCCTCCTTATTTCTCTCTCCTACATTAACTCTCCGTTCCTCTCTCCAAATTTTAATAGCCCACACCACCCCCATCCAACCGAAACCCTAAAACTTTACCTCATTCCTACTACTTTTTCTTCCTCCTCCGACCACAACAATCACCACCACCTCCTCCATTAAACTTCACCACCACCAACATCGACCATCTCCTTTCTCCTTCCTCCTCCCTCTTCTCACGGCCGCCACCACCTTCTCCTCCTCCACAGCCATCACCACCGACACTATCAGCCTCACCATCACCTCCTCCTCACATCTCCACGACCATCCCGCCACCACCTTCTCCTCCTCCACAACAATTACCATAGCCATCATCCCGGCCATCATCACTACCGCAAACTCTCCTCACGACCACCACCACCTTTTTCTAATCACGCCACCACCATCTTTACCATCGCAATCATCACAACCATTGCCATCACCCAGGCCATCACCACCACAGCCATCCTGCCACCACCATCTTTACCACCGCCATCATCACCACCACTGCCACTGTCATCATCACCACCACCATCATCTCCGCCAATCATCACCTCCAGCAGACCATCGCCGTCCTGCCCCCCCCCCCGCGGCCGAGCCACCGTCGCAGCAACTGCAGCTGTTGCTGCGCCTACTGCAGTTGTAGCTGTTGTCGTGATGTTCTAGCCGGAGCTGGCTGCCGAGCACCCCCCCCCGATGATCGACGACTCCCCCCGGGGCACCCCCGACCTTCGACGAACTCCCCCGCAGCGGGTTTGACTACCGTCGTCGCCTGCACGGCCGCCCCGAACCTACCCGCGCAGACCCACTGCACAGCAGCAACCACCCTGATCACCTGACTTGGCACGGTGTGTTCTCCTCCGTCTCTCCACTATTTTTTGAACCATCTTTGTAGGTGTGTTCACCCCATGACCCTCTTGCTATGTGTTCAAATAGAATAATTTTATTTGATTTCTATTGTTAGTAAATTGAGTGCCAATTCATTAAAAAAAATTATAAAATAATAAAATTCTCCGATACGGAGTTGGTCCCGTCAATCCGGGCAACCTCATCATATACCGATTGCACTAAAATATGCGTATCATCAACGTGGATGTGTGGACTTTCGTAAAACTTGATTTGGATGTGCGTGCACACCAAAATTTATGTGTATCCGTCGAAAAATACCATATCAGCCTGTACTGACACTCGTCCTAATTTTGTGTGTACATATCCTTTTGTAACGAAACTTACGCCATTGTATTCGTAGCATTACGCTGGTCCTGTGACCCAAGTTTGGTTCAATTCTAAGAACGTTGACGAAACGTTATTTTTTAGGCCCTACGGTTCTATATGACGGGCAATTTCGTAATCGGCTCATTAGAATCCACTTTCGGATGTTTCATTGGGTTCGCATCCTCGTTCTAGACTCGTAGTCACTAAGTTTGATGAATTTAGAGAACTTTGTCTCTGGCACATTTTTTGGTGCAAGATGGACGCCACTTGTGGAACCATGTTGACCAGAAACTGCATTTTTGCCTATGTGTCCAATTTTGATATATATATATATATATATATATATATATATATATATATATATATATATATATATATATATATATATATATATGCTTTCTGAGTATCTCACTCATTTCGGGACTGTTGGTAATATTTGTGACAGCATCCTGAGATATCTACTACAGTTTCTATCTTGCGCTGCTACTTCCCTGGCGAGTTCGTGTTCGAATCTTCGCCTGGCTTTCAGACAAGTATACCTTGCCTTGTTGTACTGTTTAAATTCAAATTAATATTATATATTGTGCTCTATATATTATATAACTGTGCGTGCCCGAGAATGACTCAGGTGCAGTCGACGAAGGCGTCGACGTTAGGACTTGTGTTTGTCCTATCGTCTAGTGGACGTACCCTAAGTGACAGAGTTATCATTATAACTCTGAGGCCTTGACACATATTAGTTTACGTCACGGAGTAATTTCATGATAGGACACAGGTTTACGCACTCGACTGGCCATCGGTGCGAGTAGCTTGTGTGATGGTACTTAGCATAGTTGTATTGCTTTAGGTGACTTGCATTATAGTTATGAGATATCCACATCGCACTTGAGACTTGTACATTGGCATTGGACGGGGAGGACGACTAGTAGGCGTATGGGACACCCACCTTCTTTATACAGATACTGTATTCTTCGGAGCGATATGGACATATATATTTATGTAGATACCGCGTTCTTTGGAGTATGGGACGTTACATGTGTAGATACCACACTTTTGGGGGCGTTAGATTTTATGCAGATACCACACTTTTTAGAATATTGGACGTATTTACTTATGCAAATACCATGCTCTTCGGAGCGTTGGACGTTATTATATATGCAGATTGTCCCAAGATGGGGGGCATATGTGGTTTATACTAGCCAGTTACGACGATTGGTGATAGTGATACAAGGAAGACATATCTAGATGCTAGAAAGATTGTTTGATTCTAAGGCTCTAGAATAAATTGGGAAAGACATAGCTAGATGTTAGGGGTTAGACTATAGCCTCATGATAGTGATATAAGGAACGATATTATGAACTCAAGAAGACAAAATTTTAGACTCTCTCCTAGAAGAAGGTTAGCTGATACCAATGATACCGAGGCATGAAATAACACTTTACGTGGCAGACCATAGTGGTTAACCTCTAGTTATCTTGTGACTTCCAGTATCAGACCTAGGTTTTTTTACCCTTTAGATAATGATGATTAAATGACTAAGCAAAAACAGATAGGTAGATTGCTAGACGTAGATTGCTAGACCCAATATTTGGATGATGAGATAACTTGAGTACTACAGTATAGCTTTCAAATTAGATTAGATGTACTTGGTTTATTTGGGTTGTCAGTGTCTATTAGGCTCATGGTTTCACCATTGATAACTCGATTAGTTGAGCTAGTATCTGAAATAGAGCAATTAGATTGAATGATGAGAGTATCGACAGATGTTATAGCCTTGAGTTGGATATCGTGAACTACCTATAATGGATGGCCAGTTATAAACAAGATGGTACCCATGTAGTTTGGATGAAGGGTACACATGGAGTAAACTAGGATAAATCTCATGTTTGAGGTAAAAAGGTAGAGTGGCAACAAGATGAGATTTACGATAAGTACCTGACCTTGAGCTTTTTAAATTAAGAGAAGGATCTAGGAAAGACTAAAAATTTTATCACTTGATAGTTGCTTCGAAGATCGATACTACGAAGCAGAAGGTATTGTGCCATGATTGACGAAGTTTAGAGTTGAACACAAGATCAACGTACTAGAAAGATATGAAGGTGTGTAAGAAAAAAATGATAAGGGAAATATAGTATAGTCACGTAACCCAAGGACGAGAAATTTTGATATGGACTTGAAGGATAATAATTATAGTATTTATAAATTTTAATGGTTTTGAAATTTTGAGGATTTAGCGCAGGTAGAAATTGTTGATCAGCCTTGAAGTGCTACGAATTTCAAGGAACAAAATACAGGTTTAGATCACACCCTGACTCATTGGTCAATTGGTAGAGGACTACCACTAGAATCTTAGATTATATATTGACACATGAGTAAGGGATGTAAATGGGAGATAGAATTCTGATAGGAATGATAGCTAAATATTGAAGTTTATACATAAACCGCTTAGGGATAGAGATTTAGATTTTTGACTAATATGACATGAGCTTGCGAAACCAAATCCTTAGTAGTAGGTGGTATTATGGGAACATATTTCCAATTTACCCTAGTCGATGAATTTTAGGAATCGTATTCTTGTTATTGTGTTTGTTATATTTTATTCTAAGATATTTAGAACGATTGAATAGATATTTATTACATAATTTCTATATATTATTATCACTATGTATTGTGTAGAGACTTATGTTATATTTTATTACATATATTTCTCCTAAAAAAATTTTGAGTTGAGCTTCTAGACTAGGTATGACTGACTGACTAGATTCGGCTTGATGCTGCTAAGACTGATTATAAGAAGTTATGTTGCATGATTTTATTGTGGATACTATAGGATGATGGCATTATACCTAGAAAAGAATATTGAGTTATTAACCGTCTTAGTTGCAGAAAAAGGAATTTAGATACTATATAAGTGGCCTTGAGAATTTTGTGCTTATAAAATTTTAGTGCCTAACCCCTCCAGTCCTTTGAGAGTAAAAGAATGATGTTATTTTCTTTATAGATATTAGAGGTTTCAAACTTAGATTATGTCGCAACATCCTTGAGTAACCTAGGCTTATATGTGGTAATTTTTTGGATGATGATTAGCATGATAACAATGACGAGACAGTCCATGATGGTGAAAAGATGTTTAAAGGACCAAATACCTTAGATAATTAGACTGTACGTATGCGGTAGTTTAAGATAAAGAGGGTAGAGTAGGACTAAGTACCAAGTTGTGTTTATATATATATATATATATATATATATATATATATATATATATATATATATATATATATATATATATATATATGTTGAGTTTCGTTGTTGGGGAGATAGATTTTGAATTTCGAGGACAAATTTTTCTAAGGTGGATAGATTGTATACCCTCTGACCCAAAATCTAGGTTTATGAATTTATTTAGAATTATTCTGAAATAATTATTGGATTTTTTAAATCACCTCTTTGATTTTTTTATTCAATAGTTGTACATTACCATTGTTTAAATATCTAGAGCAATGCACTAGCATTTGGGTTCCAACAAATTTTACATTCTTGACCTAGACAAACCCATCTTAAATCCTGATCTTTGTGTCACTCGTTTATGCACTCTCTTGTGCTTCATTTTAATTTTACAATATTTGTGTATATTTTCTAATTTTAAATTCAACTTTGCATCATTGTCCGTTTTAATCAAAATTGGAGACACAATCTCGACCCTTTCCTTGTAACCCAATATTTATCAATAATCTATTCCGAGTCTACTACGTCCATGATGCTTGTGTCATACCCAATTTAGATCCTATGCACTTCCAATTAATTAAAGAACATCATTGACACTAATTTTAACTAAATTTGTGCAATGACTCAACATAACCCAAAACTAGACCCAACACCAACCCAAACCCACACCCTCATGGCTCATACTAAATACCACACACCATTTTAATCTACTACATCACACCAAACATGGTATTTTTTCTCATCCAATCACAATCTTTCTTGTTTGTGCAATTTCTAAATTGTTAGGGACTTTTGTGCAAATAAGCAACTAGGTGTCCACCTCCCATTGGAGCAAAACCATGAAGAAACCCTTCCTCCATTCTTTGACCAGTCACCCTATATTTTTCTTCCATTTTGTGTGTACAATATAGCACTTTACACCTACCTCATCACCACCCTCCATTCAAATTTACCCCATCCCAACCACTCATTTCTTTATGAGGAATCTCCCCCCCCATCCCTAGAAATAGCTATATGGCTGGCCCTAATCCCCATGCCCCTTCTCTCTCTATCCTACATTAACTCTCCCCCTCTCTTTCCAAATTTTAGCAGCCAACAACACCCCCATCCAACCGAAACCCTAAAACTTCAGCTCCTTCCTCCTCCTTCTTCTTCCTCCTCCGACCACAACAATCACCACCACCTCCTCCATTAAACTTTACCACCACCAACATCGACCACATCCTTCCTCCTCCCTCTTCTTACGACCGCCACCACCTTCTCCTCCTCTACAGCCATCACCACCGCCACCATCAGCCTCACCATCACCTCCTCCTCATATCTCCACGACCATCCCGCCACCACCTTCTCCTCCTCCACAGCCATCACCACCGCCACCATCAGCCTCACCATCACCTCCTCCTCATATCTTCACGACCATACCGCCACCACCTTCTCCTCCTCCACAGCAATCACCATGGCCATCACCCCATCCATCATCACCACCGCAACCTCTTCTCACGACCACCACCGCCTCCTTCTAATCCTGCCACCACCATCTTCACCACCGCCATCATCACCACCATAGCCATCTCCCCGGCCATCACCACCACAGCCATCCTGCCACTACTATCTTCATCACTGCCATCATCACCACCACCACTACTACTATCATCATCACCACCACCATCTTCGCCAACCACCACCTTCAGCAGACTACCGCCGTCCTGGCCCCTTCGTGGCCCAGCCACCATAGCAGCAATTGCTACTATTGCTGTGCCTACTACAGCTGTAGCTGTTGTCGTATTATTCTGGCCGGAGCAGGCCGCCGAGAACCCCCCCCCCCCCCGACGATCGACGACTCCACCCAAGGTACCCCCGACCTTCGACAAACTCCCCCACAGTGGGCCAGACCATCGTCATCGCCTGCACGACCGCCCCGAACCTACCCGCCCAGACCCACTGCACAGCAGCAACCACCCCGACCACCTGACTTGGCACGGTGTATTCTCCTCCGTCTCGATTATTTTTTGAACCATCTTCGCAGGCGTGTTCACCCCATGACCCTCTTATTACGTGTTCAAATAGAATGATTTTATTTAATTTCTATTGTTAGTAAATTTAGTACCAATTCATGAGAAAAACTCTGTTATAAAACAATAAAATTCTTCGATACGGAGTTTGTCCCGTCAATACGGGTAACCTCATCGTGTACCGATTGTACCGAAAGGTGCGTATCGTCAACGTAAAAGTGTGAGCTTTTGCGAAACTTGATTTGGATGTGTGTGCACACTGGAATCAATGCATATCCATCAAAAGTACTATATCAGCCAATTCTGACACTCGTCCTAATTTTGTGTGTGCCTGTCATGACCCGCACTCGGATATTCGGGCACGAGTACGTGGGTACGTCCAGCCTACGCCGCAGTGTCGGCGGTAGTACGCTGTCTAGATCATATTCACAGGTAATTAAATCTATCTCATCCACAATAATAAATAGGCAAGGATAATAACAGGAAATAGGAATGCTATGATTTCATAAGACAACTTGTGACATCCAAATCCACAGTTTAATACAGAACCAGAAGATTAATCGGGGACAAACCCGAGTATTGTGCTGAAAGAAAATACTAGCTAACTGGCTGACTACTCCTCAAAAGTAGTCTCCTGAGTAGGAACCGGCTCCTCAATAGTATCACCTGCTACGTCATAGGGGCCATAAAAGGTGGGGGCATAGTCCTCATCATCGCCTAAATCAACGGATCCAGTCAGGAAAGGAGCAAAGTACCAAATGCACAACAAGATTAAACTAAATATTTATGACAAGTAGGAAAAAACTGACTAAACAATCACGATAAGAATATGCACAATAAGTAGTAAAATTAACTAAGAATTAAGCACTAAAAATCAGGAATATAAGTAAAACATGATTAATTGCTATAAACCAGGGACATGAGTAAAACAGGATTATAATGAGACAGGAAAAATGAACTACAACAGGACAACAGGAACTATGTGTGTGTGATTGTGTATTTAGAATACATAGTTGGCATATAGGGGTTTATAAGGCTAATAAGGCCGTCATAGACGACTAGCAGTCAGGAATAATCAAGAATAAGGCTGATGGTACAGTCGCGTACCAACAGCTAGCAGTCACGATAGGGGGAAGGGTAAACTACATGCCTCCTAGTATTCTCCCACCCGACACGAAAAGCAAGACATGAACTCCAAATCCCAACACTAAATATAATCATACAGTGGTACTAGTAGAGCAAGGAACTAATTATCATAATATAAAGATTAAACTTGAAGTGCAGGTACTTGCCTGATGTTTGGATCCCACTACGGTTTTGTGTCTTGGGGAAATTTCCAGAAATGCATCCAGATGCTGAAATAAATATTACCATCATGCTCAGAAGATATCAAATAGCTAGAAACACCTGTCCTTGAGTCCAATTTGGAGACAAGGGCAAAAACGGCAATTTCGGGTCAAAACGGGGTCCACATGTGGGCCCGCTTTGCACCGAAAAATGTGTCAGGGTCAAAGGTCTCCAAATTCACCAAACTTAGTGTCAACAGGTCAGGAACGATGATACGAACCCAACGGAACTTCCAGAATTGAATTCCGATGAGCCGATCACAAAATCGCCCGTCGAGTGGGGCCTGTGGGGCCCACGACACGCGATTTCGTCAACGTTCTCAGAATCGAACCAAACTTGGGTCACAGGACCAGCGTATCACTACGAGTCCGATGGCATAAGTTTCGTTTCGATCCGACGTGTGTACAGAAAGTTAGGGCGTGATTCAGAAAAGGCAGATACGGGGCGGTGTCCGCGGATACGCGTTGATCCCGGTGTGCACGCACACCCGAATCGACTTTTGCAAAATTCCACACGTCCGTATCAACGACGCGCACGTATCTGTGAAGACCGCGTGCGACCAAGTCGTCCCGTTTGGCGGGGCGTACCCAGTTCCGGGGTGAATCGGGTCGTTGTTTTTCCTGTTTTTGGATCGCGGTGTGCGATCACCACAGGACGCGATGCCCCGAGCGGTTTGTCCGGACACCGAGAGGGTCATACAGGCTTCGCAATGCAATTTACGGAATTGAAAACGGGGCAGCGAGGAGAAAGTTACACGTACCTGAACAGGGCTCAAAAACTGGGGTTTAAATCGTGTCCGACACGAGTCTGAACTAGGGCTGTGTCCGGGTCTGTGGGTCCTGTGCCCGGCCGTGTCCGACACGCCAGGACCCTAGGGTTCCTGTGCACGGACGGGGACCGCCGGAGGTGGGCGGCTCGGCTGGGGGCGGACCGCTGCGGTTGGCGGCGCTGGCAGCGCGGGGGCGGCCGGAGAGCTGCCTCTACGGCTTGCTGCTGCTGCCGGTGCCGGTGGAGAAGAAGAGGAGGGGAGGAAGGAGGAGGACGGGGGAGAGGGCTGGACGGCGTCGACGGCGGGCTAGGGCCGAGGGAGGCGGCGCAGTGGGACGGCGAGTCCGGGCGGCGCTGGGGGCAGCGGGCTAGAGGCGGAGCCGGTGGTGGGGTGACGGCCAAGGGAGCTAGGGTTCTTATAGGGGAGACGGCGGGGCTAGGGCCGAGGGAGGCGGCGCTGTGGGCGGGGTCAGGCGCGGTGGGCGGAGGCGCGTGACTGCGGGCGCGACGGACGCGGCGGTGGACGCGGTCAACAGTTCGTGGGGGAGGGGAGAGGGTCAGTCGGGTCTGGGTCGGGTCGGGTTGCGGGTGGACCCGACCCGACCCGTTAAGCCATTGGGCTGGGCTGGGTTTGGGCCGCGGGCCGTTGGGCCGGGTTTGTTAATTAATAAAAATTAAATAATAAATAAATAATAAATAAATAAATACTTAATTAATAATTAAATATTTTAGGTGTTTTAAAATAGGTCCGGGGCCCGATAAATTCCAGAAAAATTATCCTAAGTCCAATTTTCCATTTTACACCAAAAATATTATTTTCATAATATTTTAATATTATTTATTATTAAATAAAAATCATTTAATAATTAGAAACCTGATTTTTAATTACAGAAAAATCCCAGAAAATTCCAGAAAATTATGAAAAATTCCAATTTAAAAATTCTTGCCAAATCAGGGGGTTTACAGTGCCTGTCATTTCGTAACAAAACTTGTGCCATCGAATTTGCAGAATTATGTTGATTCTGTGATCCAAGTTTGGTTCGATTCTAAGAACGTTGACGAAATATTATTTTGTGGGCCCTACGGTTCTACATGACGAACAATTTCGTAATCGGCTCATCAAAATCCAGTTTTGGATATTTCGTTCGGTTCGTATCATCGCTCTAGACTCGTAGACACTAAGTTTGATGAATTTAGAGAAATTTGTCTCTGGCACATTTTTTGGTGCAAGATGGGCCCTACTTGTGGACCCGTGTTGACCAAAAACTGTATTTTTGCCTCTGGGTCCAATTTGGACGTATAGAGTATCTCACTCATTCTGGGACTATTGGTAGTATTTGTGACAACATCCGGAGATATCTACTCCAGTTTTCATCTTGCGCTGCTACTTCCCTGGCGAGTTCATGTTCGAATCTTCACCTGGCTTCCAGACAAGTATACATTATCTTATTGTATTATTTAAATTTAAATTAATATTATATATTGCGCTTTCTATATTATATAACTGTGCGCGTCCGAGAATGACTCGGGTATAGTCGACGAAGGTGTCAACGTTAGGACTTGTGTTTGACCTATCGTCTAGTGGACGTACCCTAAGTGACGGAGTTATCATTATAACTCTGAGGCCTTGACACATATCATTTTACGTCACGGAGTGAGTTCATGATAGGACACAGGTTTAGGCACTTGACTGGCCATCGGTGCGAGTAGCTTGTGTGATGGTACTTAGCATAGTTATATTGCTTTAGGTAACTTATATTATAGTTACGAGATATCCACGTCGCACTTAAGACTTATACATTGGCATTGGACAGGAAGGACGACCAGTAGGCGTATGGGACACCCACCTCCTTTATACAGATACCGTATTCTTTGGAGCGATACGAACATATATATTTATGCAGATACCGCGCTCTTTGGAGTGTTGGACATTATATGTGCAGATACTACGCTTTTGGGGACGTTGGATGTTGTACAAATACTACGCTTTTTAGAACATTGGACGTATTAACTTATGCAGATACCACGCTCTTCGGAACGTTGGACGTTATTATATATACAGATTGCCCCAAGATAGGGGGCATATGTGGCATATACTAGCCAGTCACGATGATTGGTAAATTATGTCAGCATATATCTAGCCTACACTTCCCATACGCACTAAGTTATCCTCAAATTGTATTCACTTAGGAGGATAGTTCACCCTGATTTACTTTACTCAGTATTTACATTATGGCATATACTTTTTGTATCTTGTTACATCCCTTTGAGGACTTGGTTTCCTTCCAGATTATTTGTGTAATTTGCATGATGCTTGATCTAGTAGAGTATGGACATCGTTGCAGGTATCTTTATATTTTTCAGCTATACAGTCATGTACTACTTTCTATTTTTTATTTTACTTTTATAGCCTAGTGTTTATAGGTCTATATTATTCTTTTGGTCTATTCGAACGGATGTATTATTGGGATGCAGACTGATGATGCGTATCGTTCTTTCTTGAGATTTATTTACCATAGATTGAGATTTAGTTTAGTTGTTGCATGTTAGAATTAGATTTTTAACTGGATCACTTAACCTTGGACAGCATAAGTGCACTTCATCGGGCCTATTAAATTGGAAAGCCCTACGGAGTCATACCTGCTGCCCATTGCCACGTGTCTGGTCCCATACGTTTTGGGACTGGGGCGTGACATAACCTCATGCTACAGTAGGTGATACCACATGAGAGAGTGAACATCGACTTTGAGCCATGTTACAGCAGCGTAGCACCACACGAAAGTGCAAGACTTCATGTTGGAAGGTAGTACAACACTACTAAGAGGCCTGTGACCTCATGCTATAGTGGATGACACCACATGAGGGAGTGAACCTCGGCTTTAAGCCATGTTATAGCAGTGTTGCACCGCACATGAGCGCAAGGCTCCATGTTATGTGTAGTAACGATACTACTAAGAGATATGTGTCCTCATGCTATAGTGGTATGACACCACAAGAGGGGGATCCTCGGCCTTGGGCGTCCATGTCATATAGCGTAGCACTGCAAAGAAGCACAAGCCTTCATGCCGGATAATAAAATCTCTATAGTAGAAGAACTCACCTAAGTGTATAGATAGAGATGTAGGTCGTCTCTTGAGAGAAAGTTTGTAGATGTCCAAGATATATACACTGAGACCAGGTCAGCATAGGGCCTTTAACATGCCATGGATGGCACAGCTGAGATTATTGTATGAGTAGGAAGAATAGCAGCTATGGTGCAGAATTCAAGGCTTAGTCCATTCTTGTATCGTACTGTTGTTTGACCCATGCGGGAAGATTCAAGTCGTCGACGACATCTATCCTAATGCATGATGACAGTCACTGTGAGGAACGCTCAACCATATATTGTAATATATGTGAAAGATTGTTGGTATTTTCCACTTAGCTTTGGGAGTTTTAGTCCCATATTAGAAAACCACCAATGTGTATATCTCAATATATAGCTATGCTCAGTATTGGTGCACATGGGGTGGAGCCCATGTAGGTTGATTTTTCTAGAGGGATTAAGTGTGAACTCTATTATGATAATCTTTGTTTTGTCACAACCTTTGGAAATTTTTCCTTAGGAGCTAAGCCTTGAAAGGACTTAGCGACTCGGACTCGGACTCGAGCACGGACTCAAGGGCGCAAAGTGGCGCTTTATTGGCGTACTTTGCACTTAGCATATCAACATCATCGCATGGCGCTCGTGCGCTCCTTTATGCGCGAGTTGTATGCACGGGTGCTAGTTCGAGCGCATGCTTCGTGGCGCATGCGACCTAGCGCTATGCAGCCAAAGCGTTATTCGGCCAAGGCACTATGCGTCCAGGCATTATGCAGCCAGGGGTTTTGTGGCCTATCGTTATGCGGCCAGGGGCTATGCAGCCAGGCGCTATGCGGCCATGTTCTTTGTGGCTAGGCGCTATACGTCCTGGGGCTATGCGGCCTGGCGCTATGCGGCCAGGTTTGGATGAGCGAGTTATATGTGGAGGGGACAGGGTCTGCCACAAGCGGCGCTTGCGGCGCTGTCTACTCTATGCAATACATCGCACAGGCTGCATAGGCAGAGCGGTCGATGCAGGCGGCGCGTGGCTCTCTGTGCCACGCAGCTACAACTTTTAGCGTCTAGCGGTGCTGTCTACTCTGTGCAGTACAGTGCGCAAGCGGATTTGACCCCTAAATTTTTGGGGATCTGGTCGGTCAGTGCTTATGCGGCCTGGAGTTTCCTCAGGCCGCATAGGTGTTATTTCTTCTATTTATAGAAGACCTCCTCTTTCATTTGAGGAGAGAGGAAAATAGATGGAAAAAATCGAGAATACCAGATCATATGCGGCCTAGAGTTTCCCCCTCCCACATGGTGCTTTCTGAGTTTTTCGAAGGTCGCATTGAGCGTTCCAGAAGTTTATTGTGAACTTGTTGGTTCTTGGGGACATATCGTCTGTACGACGAATCTTATTTTAAGCAGTGATGGTTTTGACCACCCCAGCAAGGAGCTTTTCTTCAGCATTTCTCTTGGCTTCGTTCTTTCTCATTGTAGCGTCTGCGAACGTAAAGAGAAGAACGTTTTCTTGTTGCTTGTTGTAATCTTTATTATCTTCGGAGTTTGTTGTAACATGTTCTTGGTTCATATTTTATTGGAATCCAGATATATCATATGAGGAACTCTTGTGTGAATCTCTGATCTCAACGACAACTTGGGTTCCAGTAGAGAGCGGACCTTCGGGTCTCGCTAATAACTCTGCTATGGCCCGCGTTCTACCATCTTTGATCCGTCTCGGGAATAACATGATTCACACATAATTAAGGGTATTCAAATACTTATTTTCATCTATAATAGGAGGCTATGATGAGTTTTGCATTACCACTTGGCTTTCAATAGCTGTCAACATGGGTGCTGTTGAATATTTTTTGCTATTGGTGACCATGTTGCTCTCATACTTTGTTATGGAAAGTTCAAAAGTTTTCTGAGCCAAGTTATTTTAAAGTTAACATTTTCTGAGCTCAGTTTTTGTATGGAAAGTTCATATTTTTTGTATGTTGCTTACTTATTTTGGCTACATTGTGCTTGGGTATCTTATTCATTTAGTATCTATTCTATGGGTCCCTAATAGCCTTGTTACTATTTTGGAATTTTAGATTATCAATTTATATATGAGTATTGTTGCCAATGTTGTTGATTTCTTCGCTTCTTTTATATGAATTGTTTTCAATCCCAAAACAGTGTTGGAATTGCTTCTATACTAATTTTTGTTTAAATTTTATAGTCAACATGAGTCACTGGAATGTTACGACATTTATATGATGATGATATGAACGTTGTACACAAATCTCTGAATCCAATTTAGTATATATCAGGATTTTATTTTATTATTATTACATGATGATATAAGTTGTTTTCGGATGGGATAATATGAGCTTGGAATAGTATCACTTGTTTGACCATATTTTATTTCAGATGCAGGCAAAGAAAAGCTTGAACTATTGGGTTATGCTTGTGAAGGGACCTGTATCAAGGTTGTCATGAAAGAAGTTTCTGCTAGCTCATTGTCCTTTCTTTGTATCTTATGTGTGCGGTTTGTAAACATGTGTTGCTTGAGAGAGAAAAAAAAATGTTGGATTGTATCAGAGTAAAGTAAATTTTGTAAAAAAAAAATTTTAATTTAATTTTGTCAATGAAATTTGTCATCAATATAATTTCTCTTTATTTATGATATTTTAATTCCTTATTTTATGAAAACTAAACCCATAAATTACTTGTCAAATAAAAATAGCAAGTGTAATTATTATTTATTTGCTAAATATTCAATAATTATTCCATATATTGCATAAGGAGTATATTATATGAGTAGACTAGTAAATTTTCACTATAAGACTATATAGTAAATTAAATATTGTAAAAATATTACCATATATGTGAATAAAAAAAATCACTATTAATTGTTTTACATTTAGTATTAAAATATTTTTAAGGGTGAAAATAAATATTTCATAATGTTGTCAAATATTTATGTCAAAGATAAAAAAAAAATTATATTTCAATAATAATTAGTTGGGAACAAGAATTGGTGATAACTATGTCTACGTTCATCATATCTCCAACTAACATATACTTTCAACAATCATCCAAACAATGAAACTCTTTTTTTTCCACTTTCACCAACCATCCAAACAACGAAACTCATTTTCCTTCGCTTTCATAGTTTATAAATCAACCAACCAAACGACTTTTGGAAACTCAATATTTATGCGTTCGCATCTCGTGCGCAAATTTTATTTTTTCACTTTCGCACTTTCGCGCTACCAAACAGTCCCTAAACTCTAATTAACCCAAGTTATTTTAAAATAATTTTTTTTAATAAAAATAAAACATAAGAGAAGTTAGTATAAATAGTCCTAAGTAAATAAAACAAGACAATTATTGTGTGCGACTACACTAACAAAACAGAAAATTTACTGTAGCGAAATAAATTTATATTAAATTCATTCAAACGAAACAAGTTTGTAAAATTTTGATATAAAGACAGAGTTCGCCAACAGTGTTGGCGAAAAACACAACAGACGTACACGTAAGCAAAAAAAAAATTAATAAAAATTAAAGTGGACCCCACAAGCCAATTTCTGCCAACATTGTTGGCTGAAATTGGCTCCACCAATTTCAGCCAACTGTATTGGCCAAAGTTGGGTGTGGGGGCCCACGGGTTAGGTTGGATTGGTTTTGTTTGGTTGATTTGGTTTGTTTTATTAGTTTGTTTTAATTAGTTTTGTTTTGATTTTATTTATTTAGTTTTGTTTTGTAATTAGATTTAAGAAAATTTATTTTAACGAAATAAAATTAAAATAAATTAATTGTAAAGAAAAAATTAGAAATATTATTTTCGAAAATTTGCATCTAGAGCATCAAATTTTGTATAAATTCCATCTAAAGCATCAAAGTTTAAAAAATTACGAAAAAAGCATCAAAACGTCATTTGGACGTTTATATTTTTTAATATTATATTCCTATTGTTAATTTTTTTGCCGTTAACAGACGTTAAAAATATAATAATAATAAAAATCTACCGTAAGAATATTACGTCTGCCGTCGAGCAGACTTCGAGCGGCCATAATTATTTGTTTTGAAATCGTTTTTTGTTAAACAATAAGTCGATTTGTATGTGTTCGACGAAAGTAACACAAATCGTGTAGAAAAAAAATTTATCCGAAGCAAGACGCACATGTTACAGGCAAAAAAAATAAAATTTAAAACTTTAAAGTATCATAACTTTTGACTGAGAGATCGAAACAATGTCTAATTTGTGCCAAAATGACCGTATCGAAAAGGACTACGAGATAAATTGTTTCACCGTTTGACGGACTTCTCAAATTTTTAGAATCGCAAAAAATGATGTTTCGACCTCCAAATTTTACTTTCGGTTATTTTATTTTTGAATATTTAAAATTTACTGTAGCGAAATTAATTTATATTGGATGTGGGGGCCCACGGATTTAAAACGATGTTTCGACCTCCCAAAAAAATTATGAAAAAATTTAAAAGAAAAAATTTAAATTAATTATTTTAAATTCGTGGGGCAAAAATAGTGGACATGTGCGAAAAAATATTTCTAAATATTTCTTTACAATTAATTTTAATTTTATTTTGTTAAAATATATTTTCTTAAATCAAATTCCAAAACTAAACTAAATAAAAAAAACCAAAACATAACTAATTAAAACAAACTAATAAAGCAAACCAAACAAACCAAACCAACCCGCGGGCCCCACAAGGCCATATTCCGCCCACACTGTTGGCTCAAATTCAGCCAACAGTGTTGGCGGAATTTGGGCTTGTAGGGTCTACTTTTGACTTTTTTGTCTACGTGTTCAATTTTTTTTTTTTTTTTGTCAACACTGTTGGCGGACTGACTCTATTTCAAAATTATCCAAATTTGTTTCGTCTCTATAAATTTAATATAAAATTTATTTTGTTACAGTAACTTTTATGCTAACAAAAGCATTACATACCAAAATGATTACTGGCCCGCAAAATGAGGTACACCAAGTTGGCACTGACACACATGACGAATCACCATCCAGCCTGTCCGATACTGTCGTACAACAATTGATGGAAGGACACAAACTACTATTTAAACCATTCTACTATAACTTTTTACTAAAATCACATTAAAAAATGAAATAACGCCCTTTTTCATTTTTGTCCCTTTTTTAATGAACGTGTAAAAACTAGACCAAAATAGGATGAATGATTTCTACAAGTCCAGGTTCATGAAATCCGGAGTTCCATTGAAATTCCAGCCGAGGAGTCAAGTTGGGTTAGGGTTGTCTGGGTGGTTTTTAGGGTGAATTTTGGAATAATTTTTTATTTCTTCTTCTTATTATTATTATTTAGGTATATCTTTCTTGGATCGCTTTCTTAGATTTTAAATCATTTTATTACTATAAATAGGTGTTTGTAGTGAGGAAAAGAACAAGAATGATGATTTAAAATTTGAGTTATTTCATAAGAGTTTATCTAAATGATTTTTGTGTTTAAAATTTGAGGTGCAAATTCACATTCATTTTACTCATTGGTTTTCGATAATCAATATCTATGTGTTGTATAAATATTTTATTTTTCATACATTCTAGTTGAAGACATAAGTGGACAAGTCAAGAAGAAAATAAGAAAGAAAACTTTTTATGTTTTCTATTTTAAATAGAGATAAGGAAGACTTGTTTAGAGGAGGATTGACTAAAAAATGACTAATTGATATGAGTCAAATAGAAGTTATATTTTTATAATTTATTTTTGTACACCGTTATGGCTTGGGAGGGGGGGGAGGGGGGGTAATGATACACTAAATAATTTTATTATTTTAATATATTATTGTATAGTTAGGGTCTACCACGAGCAGGGAATGAATGAAAAACACATGGGCTGCACGTTAGGATACACTAAATAATTTTATTATTTTAATATATTATTGTATAGTTAGGGTCTACCACGAGCAGGGAATGAATGAAAAACACATGGGCTGCACGTTAGGTTATGTTTTCATTTTGTCTTTGTATTTACCTTCCTCCAATTGCTAATCATAATTTCGCTAGCCTCTATTTAAAAAAAAAATTAGTGTTACATCCTAATTTTCAAAAGTTAGGGTTTTTTTTTTTTTTTTTTGGGAGGGGGGGGGGGGGATCACAATTACAATTTATATGTTATTAAGGAATGAGGGGGGTTAAAACTAATTTTTTTAAAAATGGAGGATAGTGAAGATATGATTAGCAATTAGAGGATAAATACAAATAACTTTTCTGCTTATTGTCGCAAAAAATAGCATTAAAAATTATTTGATAACATCACCTCTAGTTTATTTTGTTAAATTCAATTATGGGACATATCAGAAACATAAGTAACCAAATTTCAAAATGTTTGCTTCTCTTACTAGAATAAAATTACATTAGATTAAAGGAACATTTGTGCAAAAGTCCTTACTTTTATACTAAAGGTCGCCTAAAACCTCGTCAACATGATGCATCGAAGAATAGAAACTTACAAATCTAATTAACTACTCCTCCCCTAATTAATTAATTATTCAGGAAGGCCATAAGTACTATTAAATAACAATTAAGGAGGAGACAAGCACACGTGGTTGAGGGACACGTGGCGTCTTCTAGGGAGGGTTGCACCGCTATTGGGCGCGCGGACGTCAGCAGCAGTCTGACTTTAGCCGTATCGCGCGGGTCGAGGTTGATGACTCTACGCCCACGAGGACATCCTGGACACGTCCACATCACCGGTGGGCCCCACGAGATCCTGTGCGCTTTCTTGGAAAGAAATAGTTTTGGTTTGTCCGGTTCTGCCCCCTGCTTTCCGTTTCTGGGTGGGACCCGTGCGGTGACCGTTGGGTGTTTGCATGGGTCTGTACAGGAAATATTTAAGGTTTAATGTGGAATATAAATATCTTATTTTAAGATTTTCAAAAATTATAGAAGAATCCACAAGTTCTTAGTTTTTTAAACAGAAATTTTGTCCGACAAAATTAGTTATAATAAAATTAGCTAAAGCAAAAAAAAAAAAAAAAATTTTATTTGATTTTTTATTACGATTACATTGCAGTGAATCAAACATGTCATAAACGTTATACCAGAGGGTTTGATGAAAAGTAAGCATTGTTCGATTTCGTCATGATATCTGACGAAATTTAGGTATCACGCAAATTCTGTCAGAACCTCTAGCAAAATTCTAGCTTGTGACTTCATTTGGCTTTGAGACATGCAAGACCTTAGCACAACAAAGCCATTTGCATACAACAAATTAAGCCACTTGTATGTGCATCTTCATTTGTGGTGAAGCAAAGAAAATGAAAGAGCAAACACATGCAACAAATACCACTTCATGCAACAAATTAAGTCACTTTCATGTGCATCTTCATTTGTGGTGAAGCGAAGGAAACTTACATGCAACAAATATCAATTGCATGTAACAAATTAAGCCATGCAAGTATGTCGCTGCTAGAATTTTGCTAGAGGTTCTGGCAAAATTTGTGTGATGTTCAAATTCTGTCAGACACTTTGGCAGAAATTGAGCCATGCTCACTTTCTACCAGAATCTGTGACGGAATGTTTCGTTTCAGACAATTTCTTACATTTTGTTTCATTTTAGCTAATTTTATTATAAATAATTTTGTGAAAGCATTTTTTTTTGTTTTTTAAACTCTATCATTAATAACCGTTGGATTACATATATTTTATCTTTTAATTTTTTTTAAAGGGCAAACAAAAATAGTTAAGGGCATAATTAGAAAATTTTATACAAGTGTCATAGCGTGATTGTATGTTCTTATTATGAGTTCCTATTTGAGTTTATGTAGTCGAACTGTTTCAAATAATTCAAAGATTAAATGCAATATCTGAATTTTGGATCGAAGTTAATTTAAACTTAATCAACTGCACCAACACTTAGGTCTCGTTTGATTCTCAAAAAGAAAATCAATTCATTTGTCTTCATTTACGAAGATAAAAAAAATAGAATTCGTCACATAATTTCTTTTTATGTGTTTAGTAAAAAAAAAAAAAAGATCATCTGATTTCTCTTCCAATATTTGTTTGGTACAGAAAAAAAATGTTAGAATAATATTATTGTATGTTAAAATAAAAATAACATCATAGAAATCCAAAAGTAATGAATAAAATAGACAATAACAACCCATTTAAGTATGGATATTGCCTACCTAAATTTTTGTAATCAATGTTGAAAGGAAAAGGAAAAATCACATGAATTATGAGAGGAATCATCTTCTTCCTAATTTTTTTTTTTTTTAGTTTTTAAATTTGTGGCTACCAAACAAATTAAATGAGCAGCTTTCTTTTCATAATTCCTTCAACTCCTGAACCCTTCACATGAAGTATGGATATTGCCTTAAAGTATATTAATTGTAGGATTTATGTATCATATACTGCTAGTTTAGTCTGATACGTACTATCCATTAGTTTTAGAATTTGTATTTAAATTGGGTCTCAATTACCAAGATGATATATGCAAAATTTAATTTTCTAAATGAAGGACAATAAACTAGTATAGCCATGTCACATGATGCATCAAAATGTTCTTTGATTAAAAAAAATTCTTCAAAAATAGATGGATATTGTTATTGCGCTTTGGCAAGATAGTTTGGATTGCACCATAATATAAATAATAAATCGTGTTAATTTTATTTTATGCAACAGCCAAATATAACCACAAAACATCTGCATAATAGCGTCGTTGATTCATAGAAGAATCAACTATCATATCATAGTTTAAACTAGCTTGACCTTTATCAACAAAATCCATGGTTCATATTAATTGATGTTTCTTCATTTTGGATTAAGGGTCTCACCGTTGACCAAGATGTTCTTTGCTCTAGTTCTTCGGTATAGCTGTTAATTGGGCAGACCCGAACCAATCCCGGTTTGATCGGATCTGGGTGGGCCGGTCCAGTCCAGTCTTGAGTTGTGGGCAAGTCCGGGCTGGATCTGTTTCGAGTAGGATCGGTTCGATCTGGACCAATTTATTAAAAAAATAATTAAAAAAATAAAATTGATCCTATTATTGTTTGAGTTGACTATTAATTTTTTTTTAAAACCTGGTTTTATGTCATTATTTAAAAAAACTTAGCTCATTATTAAAATAAATATTGGTAAGAAAAATTAATACGTATACTTAATTGATTTTTTTTTTTTTTCAATTTATACTATTCTTTTCATTAAGGTGTTTGTTGATATAATTATGTTTGGGGTTTGAGTTTTCAACGTCTTTTTAAGTTTTCTCATGTCGTACTTGCTATAGAAATTGACTCTTCTGATTTTCTATGGTCGTATATCGTAACCGAGTTCGATAATCTATTGCCACTTTTGCTCGATGACGATATCCGATCGTATAAAATTCGAGCGGTTAATCCTTAGTAGTATTTAGCACAAAGATAGGTTGAAGAAATGTTAAAAACTCAAACGCAAAAATTACATATACTTGAAAATGATAAATAAAACAACTAGTGTAGAATAATTTTTGTAGTTAATTCTTCAAATTAATGCATGATATTTGCGACTATCTAACTTTCTAGTACTAATAGCTAATTAAATTAAAATAGACATTTATTCACAATAAATTTTTTTTAGGGCGCCATCCTCCTTGCACAATGTTCATTAGCTTATTGTCTTACTCAAGAATTAGATACTAGATACAGCTATCTAGATGCTTACGTAGCTTTCTTGTGCCATTGGTAGATGCCCATTCGAATTGTTTTCCATAATTTATATATTGAACACGAGTTGCACCTAAGAGTATTCTTTGGCCAGCAACATTTTCATTATAAATCTTTGGTAAAGTGTCCCCAAATTTTGGACAAATTTTGATGATGAGGCCCTCCTTCTCCGTTGCTTTGTACCTCATGAGGTTGCACGGGTTGAGGTTGCAGACCTTGCAGTTGCTTCTGCGGTTGTTCATTATTTAGGATAATGAACAAGAAGAAGAAGCTAATTAACAAAATAAAACTTGATTTAAAGTATTAAATAAGAGGAAAAAAAATTGTTGTGATAATTTGGATGAATTAATCTCTATTATAGAGGTATTTTTGTTAATTTTAACAAATAATCAAAATATTCCTTATTAACATTCATGATCGGTTAAGTAATGGGAGTATTTGGTAAAATACCCCTAAAGGACCATATTGCCCTAAAAATATGGATATTGGGATATTTTACGCTAATACCCCCATCGTTATAATAATGGTTGTGGGTGTAAATGGTAAAAAAAATCTAAGTTTATTACTAGTGGACCTAAAGTCACATCATGATTCGTCTAAATCGATAAGTCGTCACTGAACATGATGTTGTACAAGTCTAAGTTGTACTTGTACAATGCATGGTTGAAATATTTTATAAAACATGTTAATACGGCAGAAAATAAACAGAAAATCGAATCACAATATATATATATATATATATATATATATATATATATATATATATATATAAGAAAATGGTTCTTTTATTGAAAACTTGTAACGGAAATATATGCTCTCAAAAAGACAACTGAAATATGTCAAACTTATTGTTATAATTATTGTTGTTTTCTTATTGAAAAATTTCTGAATACAAAAATAAAATTAGATTGATGTTACCGTCCTCTGGGGAAGTCGTGCACGAAGCACTGCCCTAAGAGTTGATTCGGGATCTGTGTGCAGACGTTCCCGAAGCTCCTAGTGGTAAAACCCCCGTACTACCGGTATCTCGTCGCCGCACACGACTTGGAGAGAATGACCAGGACTTAGCTCTGCCCAGAGCTTGTAGATGAAGACGAAGAACGGAGTACAAATCTGTTGGCAGTAATTTTTTGGAGAGAAAGAATTCTGATCTTTTACAAAGAAAATCTGACAAATATATAATACTAATATATAACGGTCTGAATTAATTTTCCTATTAATTCAGCCGTTACACAAGAGAAATAAAGAATGAACCTGGACACAATAACGGTACAAAATAATTTGTAATGGAAGAAATTAATTTCTAACTTTCAGAAAATTAAATGAAAAAGAAGAGGAGCAAAAAGAATTTTAGGGTCCCAGCCCGAACCCGAAGAGGAAATCGAATCGGCATTCGGCGCCCGCAGATGTGGGCGCGTACCTGCACCCGTTACGCGCGCCGAACCGAACCGAGCCGAGCCTGGCCGGGCGGCGGCGGCGGCGCGCGCGTGTGGCCCAAGGGGTTCCCCACACAACAACTTAAGAGAACAAAGAAGAGAAACTAATATATGTACACAAGAAAGCTTTGGCCATCCGATGTGGGACTAAAGAAAGAAAGAGGAAGCTTGAGCTTAGCAAAAGCAAAACCAACAATCCCCCCCAAAAGGTCAAGTTCCGAAACAGAGATAAGAGTGAAGTAAATAGGGAGAGAGAGAGAGCATCTGGGCTGTAAAATACTATACATAGATGAGATGGACTACAGCCTTGAATCTCACGTAGTGACTATTGCCTTAATCTGAAGAAGTGCTTGATGGACTATGCCTTGAATCAGACTTCTTGAACCAGATTCAGAAAAATAGCGCACATAGTACGCTAGAGGTCCTTGGTCTATCGGGTGGCGCTTTTAAATGGCCATGCGCACTTTCCACATTCATGAGAGTTGTCTGGGATCGTCCTATCCCATAGTCGCGGCCTTCACGACCTCTCATATAGGTAAGTCCTTAATGGTTGGTGATATGAATCAACCCAGCATTACAGCTTGGACCTATTAAGAGTTTAACCTCATCCTAACCATATCACACAGGAACATTGTCACCATAGGGATGGGGAGTCATTGTACACATGTACAGCCGCTTGGGCTTTATTTTAATGAGACTTTAATCTCGATTCAGTGTTCCATAAAGTCACCTAAGTTCAGCTTATTTCTACCCATTGAACCGGTTTCTTGGGATCTCCAGTCAGACTCGGTTGGGTTGCCACTGCTGGTGACTAACTTATGGGCTTAACTCCATCCCCCTCGATGATTTTAGGATCAAAGTCCTAGATAGACCCTTCGTCAAGTGATCTGCAAGGTTCTTTTCTGACTTTATATAGTCAAGAACCATATATTTGCCTAGTAGGCTTTTTATTGACTTGAAGCGCAGCTGCAGGTGCCTGTTCATCTTAGCATTCACATAATCATGCTTTAGTAGTTCAATAACAGATTTATTATCACAATTTATAGAAATTGCAGGAACAGGACTAAGAGAAACAGGTATATGCATAATAAGATTTTTAAGCCATTCAGCTTCTGTGCAAGTTGTATCTAAAGCTATCATTTCAGAGTCCATTGTACTTCTAGCTATGATAGTTTGCTTACAAGAGCCCCAGGAGATCGCAGCTCCTCCTAGAGTAAATACATATCTAGTAGTAGATTTTATATCATGTGAGTCGGTTACCCAGTTTGCATCTGAATAACCTTCTATGATATCAGGGTGCCTAGTAAAATGAAGTTTGTAATCTAGGGTGTCCTTGAGATATCTAAATACCCTATCCAAGGCAGTCCAATGTGACTGATTTGGGTTACTGGTATATCTACTTAGTCTCCCAATAGCAAATGCAATATCAGGTCTTGTCATATTTGTTATATACATAAGGGAGCCTATCATCTGTGAATATTTGTGTTGTTCCAAAGGTGATCCTTCATTCTTTTTAGTACAATACTGCTGTTATAAGGAGTAAGGACAGGTTTCTTATCAAATAACTCAAACCTTTTTAGCATTTTTTCAATTGAATGTGCTAAAGATAGAGTATAGCCCTCTTTGCCTTTGGTCACTTGCATTCCTAAAATTAAGTTGGTTTCTCCTAGGTCTTTCATATCAAACTGGCTAGATAAATAGTTCTTTGTAATATTTATCAATTTCAGTGATGAACCTAGGATAAGAATGTCATCTACATACAAGCATAAAATGACACAACTTTTACATGTACCTTTAGAGTATATACATTTGTCATACTCATTTGACAAGAAACCATATTCACAAATTACTTTGTCAAATTTATTGTGCCATTGTTTGGGAGCTTGTTTCAAGCCATAGAGGGATTTTACTAGTCTGCAGACTTTCTTTTCTTGACCTTTAGCAATGAAACCTTCAGGTTGGTCCATATAAAGTTCTTCCTCTAGATCTCCATTCAAAAATGATGTCTTTACATCCATTTGATGGATTAGCATATCATGAATGGATGCTAAGGCCAAGAGAGTTCTAATGGATGTGATCCTAGCTACAGGAGAGTAGGTATCAAAATAATCTAACCCTTTCTTCTGGGTAAAACCCTTAGCAACTAATCTAGATTTGTATTTCTCTATAGTACCACCGGCTCTGAATTTCTTCTTGAAAATCTACTTACAGCCTATTAGTTTATTGCCTAAAGGTAGATCTGTTAGAAACCAAGTGTTATTATCCATGATGGAGTTGTATTCACTGTTAATGGCTTCTTTTCAGAAGGGAGCATCAGGAGATGACATTGCTTCTTCATAATTTGAGGGATCACCCTCTATCAAAAAAGTGAAGAATCCTTCTCCTAAATTTTTCTTAATCCTATTCCTTTTACTCCGTCTTGGTTCTAAGTCTTGTTCAGATTGTGAGCTAGGTATTTGGACTTGAGAACTAGTAGAGGGTATGGAGGAAGAGATTGAACTTCTATCCTTAAAAGGAAATATGTTTTCAAAGTAAACTGCATCTCTTGCTTCTATAATGGTATTGTTAGAGATTTTATTTACTTCTGAGTGAGTCACTAGAAATCTATTGGCATAGCTGTCTAAGGCATATCCTATGAAAACAGCGTCTACAGTCTTGGGACCAATCTTCCTCTTTTTAGGTTCGAGAATTCCGACTTTAGCAAGACATCCCCAAACTCTAAGGTAATTAATCCTAGGTGCTCTACCTTTCCACAGCTCATAGGGAGTCTTATCTTTTGTCTTACTAGGAATCCTATTGAGAATGTAACAGGCAATTAAAAGGTCTTCTCCCCACAAGTTATCAGGAGCACCAGAGCTGAGAAGCATAGCGTTCACCATATCTAACAGAGTGCGGTTCTTGCGTTCAGCAACTCCGTTAGACTGAGGTGAATATGGAGCAGTTACCTCATGAATTATTCCATGTTCTTCAGAGAAGTTAATCATTTCATTTGAGGTATATTCTCCACCACGATCAGATCTAAGGATCTTAATCTTCCTTTCTAATTGATTCTCAGCTTCAGATTTGTAGACCTTAAATCTATCTAGAACTTCATCTTTGGTTTTGAGAAGGTAGGTATAATAATACTTTGAATAATCATCTATAAACGTAACAAAGTATTTTCTACCGCCTCTGGTCAAAATCCTATTTGAGTCACATACATCACTATGGATAAGTTCTAGAAGGTCAGAATTTCTTTCTACAGATTTGAAAGATAATCTAGTGTGTTTGGTTTGAACACAAATCTCACATTTGTGTTTGTCATCTATTGGAGTCTTTGGAATAAGATCTAAGGTCATCATTCTTTTAATGGAACCTAGGTTCACATGACCTAGTCTGTCATGCCAAACATTTGAAGATTCTATATTAGAGACAATGAGAGAACATTCAAAAATTTTATTCATTGTGCTTAAAAAGAAAAGACCGTCTTTTACAAAGCTTTTTCCTATAAAGGAGTCATGCTTAGAAAATACTACTTTATTTGCCTCCATTACAATTTTGTATCCTGAGGCTACAAGAAGGGATCCACTAACTAGGTTTCTCCTAACAGACGGCACATGAAGAACATCATGAAGAGTTAAGATTTTTTCTGATGTCATCTTCAGGTTAACTTTTCCTCTTCCAATAATTTGTGCCGTTGAGCCATCTCCTAGGGTCACACCTCCTCTACTTGATTCCTGATAGTTTAAAAAATAGGAGCGATCAAACAAAACGTGAACATTAGCTCCAGAATTCAACCACCAATCATCAGAATGGTAAGAGAGGTTAATAAGGGGTTGAAAGCTTACAGACCTGAAGGAACTCGAAGAACCTTTGTGAAGCATGTTCGCTTCTGGTCTAACTGAGCCCTTTCCTTTGTAGGAGGTCTGGACAGCTTCCTTCTTCCTATAGTAGCAGTTGGTGGCCATATGGTTTATTTTACCACACACAAAACAAAATTTCTTCTGATCCTGAGTCTGACTGAAGTTTCTAGGATTTTGGTTTTGGTGATGATGGTTTTGGTGGTTAGGCTGAAAGTTTTTCTTCTTCTTGAAATTTTTTTTCTTGGATTTATAAGAAAAATTAGACTTGGGTTTTCCTTGGCCTTCTACAAGGTTTACCTTAGCTTTAGATTCATTCATAGGCTTAGACCTCAATCTAATTTGTTCTTCGGTTCTAATTTTCTTTAGGACTTGATTGTAGGTAAGATCTCCTTGTGTATGGATAAGTTTCTTAGAAATATCAGACCAAGAGGGAGGTAGCTTGTCTATTAGGCATGCTATTTTATGCTCATTGGAGAAAGATGTTCCTTTGGCTTGAATATGCCTAAGGTATTCTTGGAATTCATGGAGCTGGTCATTCATAGGCTTGTTATCTACCATAAAATACCTATTAAAGATTGAAGAATTAAACCTTTCTATTCCGGTATCATCACAGCCGTATTCATCTTCCAAGGCTTTCCAAAGTTCTTTAGCGCTCTTGTATTCAAAAAATATATCATACAAGGATTCAGATAATGTGCTCAGAATTCTATGAAAGCAGTGAAAGTCTATCTCTTTAGGAGTTTTTGGTTTCGAGGAGGTGGACACTCCTATGTCAGACTCAGTATCATCAGAATCATTTATGATGGGTGTGGACCCATCAATGGCAGAAATAAGTCCTAAGGTCATTAGCCAAAATTTCATTTGGCTTTGCCATCTTTTAAAGTAAGAGCCATCAAACTTAGCAGGTTTTGCAGTAGAGGATTCCTCCTTACCAGTCATGATTGCAGTCTGAAAAATATAAATTTATTTAATAACAATGTCTAAGATAATAGTTTAGGTGGTCTTTGCTAAACAATCTTAAAATCTTTAGTTTTTCAAGTGTTGATCAACTCAGGTTAGCTGTAGGGACCGGTTCCCAGCTAGCGGTGGTCCGAAGACTCTTAAGTACCATGTCGCTTAGGGCTATTTACACCCGGTTGACAGAAGGACTCTTTCGGCTTGTGTCCGAGTTTTCCTCTACTTTGAAACTTTAGATTTGAAGATTTTATTTGCAATTTCATTTTTACTAAACTATTTTATTTTGGTACTAGATTACTTTCAAAAATACTAAGTGATTAAAAATGAAGCAAATTGTATGTTAAAATTGAAAGAAATTTTTGTGATCAAAATTGCAATTGACAAAATTATCAAATGTGCTAACAATTTTTAAAACACTTTAAGAAAATTTGTAATTTGACAGTATAGTAAGCAACTTGATAAGTAAACAAATAAATCAATTGAGGAATTGAGACAAATTGCTACAATAACTGTTAACTTAAATTTTGTAAAAAATTGGTAGAGTAACTATTAACAAATTACTAGAAGTAGCTATATAAAAAAAAATTGCTAGAAGTCAAATTGCTACAGTAACAAATTTCTAGAAAATAAATTGCTACAGTAACTATTAATTCTAGCAACTCTAACTATCAACTTGTGAATACAAAAATATTTATCAGTAAGTATTTTACTATCATCTTGTGAATATAACTCTAACTATCAGTAAGTATTTTGCTATAAACTTGTGAATACAACTCTAACTATCAGTAAGTATTTTGCTATCAACTTGTGAATACAAAAATATCAAGTTGTGAATACAAAAAGTTACAGTAACTATTTTCTTCTCTAGAATAAATCAACAGTAAATATTTATCAGTAACTATTTAAATTCTAACAAATAACTCAACTCTTAGATTGTTATAATTATTGTTGTTTTCTTATTGAAAAATTTCTGAATACAAAAATAAAATTAGATAAGTTACCATCCTCTGGGGAAGTCGTGCACGAAGCACTGCCCTAAGAGTTAATTCGGGATCTGTGTGCAGATGTTCCCGAAGCTCCTAGTGGTAAAATTCCTGCACTACCTGTATCTCGTCGCCGCACACGACTTGGAGAGAATGACCAGGACTTAGCTCTGCCTAGAGCTTGGAGATGAAGACGAAGAACGGAGTACAAATCTGTTGACAGCAATTTTTTGGAGAGAAAGAATTCTGATCTTTTACAAAGAAAATCTGACATATATATAATACTAATATGTAACGGTCTGAATTAATTTTCCTATTAATTTAGCCGTTGCACAAGAGAAATAAAGAATGAACCTGGACACAATAACGGTACAAAATAATTTGTAACGGAAGAAATTAATTTCTAACGTTCAGAAAATTAAATAAAAAAGAAGAGGAGCAAAAAGAATTTTAGGGTCCCAGCCCGAACCCGAAGAGGAAATCGAATCGGCATTTGGCGCGTACCCGCACCCGTTACGCACGAACCGAACCGAACCGAGCCGAGCCGGGCCGGGCGGCAGCGGCGGCGCGTGCGTGTGGCCCAAGGGGTTCCCCACACAATAACTTAAGAGAGCAAAGAAGAGAAACTAACATATGTACACAAGAAAGCTTTGGCCCATCCGATGTGGGATTAAAGAAAGAAAGAGAAAGCTTGAGCTTTTGAAAGCAAAAGCAAAACCAACACTTGATTATACGATCGTCATAGGTGAACGCACTATACGTGATATTACGATGTCCCTTCAAGTACAGGTAGCTAGTCTCACCGAGGATCGTAAAACCAGTGTTCACATCTAGCATAAAATACATATAATCCTCCTAGGTCGACACGATTTCACGGTCCTGGATACCGTTCGAGGAATCAGTGTGCACAAGTTGCAATGACATGCAAACACAACTATCTACAAAACTAATATGCATGATAATGGATCAACTTATAAATGAATGCAACACAATCTTTGTCGGTATTTCATATTCCTCGAACTATCGCTCGTATATCACATTTCTCAAATCATAACAATGATTAAAGCATACATGCAATCTCTTCTATCTTAATTCTTTTATTATGATATTATTAATCATAGGAACATAACAAAGGAAGAAAATGTAGTCCTTTGTTAAGAAATAAAGATGAAAGAAGGAAGGATTAAAGCTACCCACTGATTAAAAAATAAGTCTAGCTCGTAACGAACCATAATAAGAAAGGATTAAAACATTAAATTGTACAGATATAATCATAATAAGAATGGATTAAAACATTAAGTTGTACAGATATCCTTTCTAGTTCCTCTCCTTCAGACTTTAGAGCATCCATAATGGAAGAGGTTTTAAGTGTTACATTTTAATTTTAGTCAAATTTTGTAGCACTTGAAGGCTGCAGTGGACACTTGTGCATACTTGAAAATTGTTAGAAAGCTACGAGACACTCCAGATTTGGAGTGTGTCCTAGCTTCTCTATATTAATTGTTGGACCCACAAAAAATAACCAAATAGGAAATAAAAATAAAAAGAGAGAAAAAATCTTACCAAATGGAAAAAATAAAGAGAAAAAAAAGGGAAAAAAAAAGGAGATTAATTTAGATTGTTTATTTGGAGTGTACCATTATATGCAAATATCATGGAGACACTACAAAAGTAGTAATTTACATATTTTTTAAAATTTAAAGTATATGTTTGGAATATCCCGACTGTGGATGCTCTTAGTGTGTCCTTTAGCTGCTGGTCAATGTGACTATCACTTAATTAAAGTTTGTACATGCATCATTTGTTGGTAATCTATAACTAGTGTTGCAACTACAATACCTAGTTTAAATGATTTTGTTGGAAATCATAAATATATTATCATCAACAATTCACTAAAACTTTAGAATTTTGGTATAATAGCTTAATTTGATATTAAACAATCCAAGTTCAAATCATTTTTGATACTTATCTTAGACTTGATCAAACAGAGTAAGATAGAAAAATAAATAAAAAAACCTATTGTAACCCTTTATTTAGACACTAAAGAAAAGGGTAAAGATTGTAACAAATATCCTACAACATTTTTTTGGGTTTGTGTATTGTAACAACATTATTTTGACAACTTAAATCTAGTAGTTGACGTTTTAGTTTATTCGATTTCAACCGAATTGAAATAGTCAAAATCGAACTTCAAAAATCCAAAAGTGAATCAAAATTAGCTATAACTCAAACTGAACCGAACAGATAATCGATTTTGTTTATTCTATTTGTTCGATTGGACTATTTTTATTGTTTAATGGGCTGGATCCAAAATTGAAATTGTAGTTAAATTATATTAAAAAAATATAACTTTTTATATATTTTTTTATTGTATTTCAAAGCCAAGTCCAAAGTTGAACTAGTTGTTAAATTATTAAAGTTTGACTTTAAAACACATACATATAATTATCGTTTTCAAAATATACACATTTTAATCATAAAATATGCTCTTATTCTTCGGTTTTGGACGGAATCGAAATTCAAAACCAAAGTCGAACCGAATCTTTTATTCGGTTCGATTCTAGATCCAAAACTTAATAATGCTCACCCCTACTTGAACCTTACAATAATGATTATGAAACAAGGACAATGCAATAAAACAGTCATTTTATCTTTGAATTTCTATTTAATTTACTTTCTGACCTTTTAACATAAGAACTTCGACACAAAGTTCACACTTCACATGCCATTGCATAGACTCTTAATGTGTACTCGTCAACAAAAAGAAAAAGAAAAAGAAAGAGGAGGATATTGTTGGATTGGCGACAATAGAAGTTACTTATGCCGTCACGAAAAAGGAAATCAAATGTACTTGGAGGACCATCCCTCCAATCAATTATCAAATTTTTGGAAACACCCGTATCCACTTTCTCGCATTTATTTGTGTCCTTCCATGAATGATGGATTTGGTTCATCAAATCAAAATTATGTTGGTCCAGTCAAACCAAAGTAGAACGGGTCAAACCGGACCTAAGACTACCGATATCAATCACATGGACAGAAAAAATGGAGGGGGGCAAAATCCCTTAGCCATCACATGAGGATCAGGGGAAGGTGGGGGAACAACCACCACCCCCTCTTACTTAAATGCCACATGAAATTTGTTATTTGGTCTTTGAAGAATGAAGAATAGCATATTCGAAAATTTAATGTTTACGTAGAAGAGGACTTCATGAAGCATCTATACATTTTCTCAATGGATTTTCTTGTCAAAATAGTACACACACATATATATATATATATATATATATATATATATATATATATATATATAAAGTGAGTCGTCCAATCTGTATATAAATACTCTACAATTTATTAAAAAAAATTAATACTAAATTTGTTATAAATAATTCAATGGGGGATTCGAACCTAAGCAACCAAAGAGAATGTTTCACACCTTAGCCACATGAGCTAGAAAAAATATTTGGCTATGATTATATAATATTACGTAGTTAAACAATTAATTAAAATGTATTAATTTAATTTTTTTTAATTACGTGAGAATATACGTACGGTTAGATGACTAGCCGTTTTAAGACTTTTTATGAAGAGTAGACATATACCAATAACAAATTATAATTAAAATATAATCAAATCTATAACAAATCGTAATTGAAATGTAAACACACACACACACACACACACACATATATATATATATATATATATATATATATATATATATATATATATATATATATATATATATATATATATATATATATATATATATTGTCACGTCTCAGAACCAGAATACTGGAGAGCGGGGGCAGACAAAGACCAGCTACGTATACCAGACTATTCTATACCCCGAGATACGGTTACGACTGTCTAAGAAATGTTAGGATTTACTCTACAATCCAACAGTCATTCCTGGGTCAAGCAATTCCTAGTTGTCTCAATCTCAAGCAATCAACAAGTTACAAGATGTATAATCACCAAACATATATTAGTAAGGCGTCCCAAACTATACATACATAGATGATCATGAAGCTAGTTACAAAAATGAAGAACTAGCAGAGTACAATATTACATGATCAGCTCTAGCTATAGTCTAGAATATTCTTTATATGTAGGCCCGCAGGCAGGATATCAAGTTCCAAAATACGAGCTAAACATGTGCTAGGTGGCTAAACGCCTCAAAAGTATAAGTACAAGATCAGGTGGGTGATCAAGAAGAGAAACCCACTCAAGTCATCGGGTGCTCCACGTGTTCACCATCTTGAGGAGGAAAGTATGGAAGATCCTGCGGTGTTGTTCCAATATCTAGCCATACAAAACCAGTGGTGTCAGACCCCAAAACAACAAATTACCACAAGGGCGCCAACTTAGGAACTAAAATCAGCATGCAGACAAATCAATAAGAAATGGCATAAGAAAAACAGTAGTTAAGTGCAACAGATATAAACTAGCAGTTAAAACCAGTTCTGGAGAAGTATTCGGGAATCAGTGTTCAGGTAACATTGCTCAAGTTACAGTTCTAGATCAGTTACTGGAATGAAGCAAGACATGACTAGACTAAAAAAATCAAGCAAATCACGGTCAATAATGCCCTACAGCTTACTACCATTAGCTAACTAGGTTTATCACAGCCCTAATTACTAGCACATGCAAGTTTAGATTCCATACAGCCACATGTCCTGCAGACTATCCGAGTTATCCAAACGAAATGATACATAATATAGATTTATTTGGAATAATTATTTTCTGGTAATGCAACACTCGATGGCGTGCTGGAAGTGTGCCCCTCACGACGGAGAGCTCTAAATCCATCTGGTGTTGCTGGGATACCGGGATTGCATGTAGCCAGAAATCTCTCTAGATGCTTTCTAGATTATTATTCTAGTTATTAGACTGGACAAGTTATCAAGAATTCCTGACCATGGTGTCATGCCCCAGTCCCAAAATATCGAGGGATTGGACACGTGGCAATGGCCAGCAGCACGCACTGATGGATAACCCAATTTAATGGAACCATCAGGGCGTACTTAAGCTGTAAGTAAGGTCTACTACACAAGTCACACTAATCTCATCCATGAAGATAAAGAAATAAACTGCATAATCAAATGGAAATAATGTAGCAACATCATCACAGCAAGTCAGTCAGAGCAACAATCCGACTTAAGTCTGAAATAAACTGGCTCTATAAGCCAGGAACAAAAGATGTAAACATGAAATAAATACTGAGTACTGGAACAAGCACTCAGGAGAAGTCCTCGGCAGTCACCTCGTCTTCAGTGTTCGGTTCAGCTCCAGCAATAGCTTCAGCTCCTGTCCCGTATATCTCGGGATACTGCTCCTCAGCTAAACCTGGGGACATAATCCATTCCAGGTCCTCAGTGGACAAAGCAAGGCACAAGATAAAAACAAGCCAAATAATAAGCAGTGCAATAAATAATGAATCAGCAGTGTAACTAAGTAACTAACCATCTATGTGATATGCAAATGAGAGCAACACTAGTACTCAGGCTGAGACCGCTACAAGCTCTGTGTCGGGGAGCCGGTAGCAGTAATAACACGTAAAGGGTCTAGCTCTGCTGGAGAGTCTACAACCTCACAATAATAGTAGATATATATATAGAACAGCCTGTAGCCTGTGTGTCTCTCCCCACCCAATGTAATCACGCAAGCCATGACCATAACGTCTCATGTCCATGTCAGCGGGATTATAACTAATGCAACAAGTCATACTGTCTATAAATAAATAACTCTGTCAAGTCCTGTATCCTATTCAGAATCCCCACGAATAACTCAGGAAGATTTTGTCCATGATAGTGTCAAGTGTCCTGGGTTGTAGGGTACTTGATAGGTCAAGTACGAAGTAAGGGGGTCATAATCCATCTCTAAATGACGAACCCAACACCGCGTACGGTGTCAGTACCCGACTATGATCGGGCACTAGGTACGTCGTATGTTTCCTAGGTTTAAGCAGTTTAAAACAGTTTATAGGAATTTGCACAAGTAATCCAACAGAGTATTTTTTTTTACAGAAAATAAGAAAATAATGACTGCAAGTTTGGCAAGGTGCACTTGCCTGAAGTTTGAACTCCACTAAGGTCCTGGTTTCGGAAATTCCCAGAGATGTCTCCGAAAGCTGAAATAAACAGTATCATCACGCTCAGAAGGTGTCAAACAGCTAGGATCGCCTGTCCTTGGGTCCAATTTGAAGACAAGGGCAGAAACGGTAATTTCGGACCAAAACGGGGTCCACCGATGGGCCCGCTTTGCACCGAAAAACGTGTCAGGGTCAATGGTCTCCAAATTCACCAAACTTAGTGTCAACAGGTTAGGAACGCTGATACGAACCCAACGGAACTTTCAGATTTGAATTTTGATGAGCCGATCACGAAATCGCCCGTCGAGCGGGGCTTGTGGGGCCCACGACACGTGATTTCTTCAACGTTCTCAGAATCGAACCAAACTTGACCCACAGGACCAGCGTATCGCTACGAGTCCGATGGCGCAAGTTTCGTCTCGATCCGACGTGTGTGCACGAAGTTAGGGTGAATTACAGAAAAGGCGAATACGGAGCGATGTCCGCGGATACGCGTTGATTCCGGTGTGCACGCACATCCAAATCAGCTTCCGCGAAATCCCACACGTCCGTATCGATGAGGCGCACGTATCTGTGAAGACCGCATGCGACCAAGTCGTCCCGTTTGGCGGAGCGTACTCAGTTCCGGGGTGAAACCGGGCCTGGGTTTTTCCTGTTTTTGGATCGCGGTGTACGATCACCACAGGACGCGATGCCCCGAGCGGTTTGTCCGGGCACCGAGAGGGTCATACAGGCTTCGCGTAGGAATTTACGGAATCGAAATCGGGGTTACGAGCAGGAAGTTATGAGTACCTGAAGGGACTCGAAAAACCGGGGTTTCGAGTTGTCCGACACGCGAGTTCGTGTCCGAATCCTGAGTCGGAGCCGTGTCCGCGTGTCCTGCTGGCTGGGGGACTGTGTCCGGCAGCTGGCCGAGGTCGGCGGAGGGTCGACGCTGCTCGGGGAGGCTCGAGGCTCTGCCGGCCGGGACGGCGCTGACCGGAGTAGCCCGAGTCGGCGCTGGACGGCTGGACGGGTTCGAGGAAGAGGAGTCGGCGGCTCACGGTGGCTGGGGGGGGAACTCACTGGGGCGGCTCACGGTGGACGGCGGGTTTCAGAGGAGGCCGGGGGTCGCAGGGGGTCGGGGTTGCCGGACGGGGATCGCCGGACGGGGTAGAGTTAGGGTTAGGGTTTGGGGGAAGAAGAGGGTGGCGGAGTAGGGTATATATAGGGGGCTGAGGGAGGGCCGGCCGGGGCGTCGTGGGCGGGAGAATCGGAGGGGAGGCGACGTGGGGGGGGGTTCTCCGGCCAAGTCGCCGGAGAACGCGGCGGGCGGCGGGTTTTTCGGGTCGTGGGGGAAGTCGGGGGGACAGGGGTGACCGGTAGCGGGTTCGGGTCGGGCGCGGATCCGGGTGAGCGGACCCGCCCGACCCGCTAGGGTGAGGTTAGGCTGGGCTGGTCGTAATGGGCTCGGCCCACTGGGCCGGGCCGGGCCCAAGGCCGAATAATAAATAATAATAAAAAATAGGAATAATAAATATAATATTAATTAATTTATTTTGAAAATAGTTTTTAGGCTTTTAAAATTAGGTCCGAGGCCCAATAAAATCCCAGAAAATTACCCTAAGTCCGGTTTTCTATTTTATACCATAAAATCATATTTTCATTACATTTTAATGTTGTTTATTGGCAATTAAAAATTACAAACTCACTACAGGGCCTATGTAAATTCCTGAAAAATGCATTTTAAATCCCAAAATTGATTTAAAAAAATCTGAAAAAATTTAGGGTGTTTACAATCTACCCCCCTTAAGAGGATTGCGTCCTTGCAATCGAAGGGTAAACTATAAAGGCAAGATTTACAGAATTAAAATGCTTAGGTTACCTGATTCTGCAAATAAATGCGGATAACGCTGCCGCATAACATCTTCTCGCTCCCAGGTCGATTCGCCTGGAGAGTGCTGTTTCTAAGCTACTCGAACCAGCCTGATTGTCTGCCCTCGCAGTGTCTTCTCGCTGGTGTCGAGTATCCCCACTGGCTGCTCTTCGTATCTCAGGCTAGGTCCCACTGAAATCTCAGAATGATCAACTATATGGCTTGGGTCCGTCACATATCTCCTCAGTTGTGAGACGTGGAATACGTCATGCACTCCCTCTAAGGATGGAGGTAATGCAAGACGGTAAGCCACCTCACCAATGCGCTCCAAGATATCAAATGGCCCAATGTACCTTGGGCTTAACTTGCCTCTGCTGCCGAATCTGATAGTACCTCTAGTGGGCGAGATCCTCAAAAATACATGCTCTCCTTCCTTGAACTCCAGGGGTCATCTGTGTGCATCGGCCCAGTGCTTCTGTCTATCCTGGGCTGCACGGAGATGGTTCTGAATCTGTTTTACTTTCTCCACTGTCTCCGTTACCAACTCTGGACCCAATATTTGACGTTCACCAACGTCGCTCCAGCATATTGGCGATCTGCACTTCCTTCCGTACAACGTCTCGAAGGGTGCCATCTGAATGCTTGCCTGATAGCTGTTGTTGTAGGAGAACTCCACTAGGTGCAGATGATCTTCCCAAGATCCTCCGAAGTCCAGTATACAAGATCGCAGCATATCTTCCAGGATCTGAATTGTGCGCTCTGATTGTCCGTCTGTCTGAGGATGATAGGCAGTACTGAACTTGAGCCTGGTGCCGAGACTCTCTTGCATGCTTCGCCAGAAGTGGGATGTAAATCTTGAGTCTCGATCTGATACGATACTAACCGGCACTCCATGTAATTTTACGATCAGACGCATATACATGTCGGCTAGTACTTCTGTGGATTGTCCGACTCTGAACGGCAAGAAGTGAGCCGACTTAGTGAGCCGATCCACGATGACCCATACTGCATCCTTACCACTAGGGCTTCTTGGAAATCCAGTGACGAAGTCCATGGTAATATGCTCCCACTTCCATTCAGGGATGGGAAGTGGCTGCAACATACCTGCAGTCCTTTGATGCTCGGCCTTCACCTGCTGGCAGACTAAGCATTTTGCCACGAAGCGGGCGATTTCTCTTTTCATCCCATGCCACCAGTAATATTGTCTTAAGTCCCGGTACATCTTGGTTCCTCCTGGATGAACCGAGTATATGGAGCTATGGGCTTCTGTCATCAGTTCCTGCCTTAATTCTCCATTTGGAACACATAGGCGATTTCCGCACCTTGATGTTCCGTCCTCGTGGATGCGAAGTCCCGTCTGCAAGCCTGCTTCTGTTCTTTCTCTCAGCCTTCGGAATCTGGCATCATTAGGCAAAGCTTCCTTGATTCTCTCCACCAGCGATGACTTTACTTCGAGGTTAGCCAGCAAACCATTTTGTCCAGGTAAAATAACCTCTATCTGGAGTTCTTGTAGATCTTTTAATAGCTCGGGCTGCTCCGTCAAGAAATAAGCCGAGGGTTTTCTGCTGAGAGCGTCGGCTACAACATTTGCTTTCCCCGGGTGGTACTGTAGATCGATGTCAAAGTCCACCATCAACTCAAGCCAACGCCTTTGCCTCAGATTGAGCTCCTTCTGTGTATAAACATACTTCAAGCTCTTATGATCAGTGAATATCTCGACCTTCTCTCCATACAGATAATATCTCCAGATCTTCAATGTAAAAATCACTGCAGCTAGCTCCAGGTCATGTGTTGGGTAGTTCTTCTCGTGGACCTTCAACTGCCTCGATGCATAAGAGATAACCTTGCCATGTTGCATCAAGACACAACCTAGTCCACTACCGGACGCATCACTATATACAACAAAACCTCCTGGCCCTGAGGGAAGAGTCAAGACTGGTGCTGTTGTTAGATGCCTCTTCAATTCTTCAAAGGCATGCTGGCATTCTTCTGTCCATATGAACTCCTGATCCTTCCGTGTCAGCTTAGTCATCGGCTCCGCGATTCTTGAAAATTTTTCTACGAATCGCCGGTAATACCCAGCAAGTCCAAGAAAACTTCTCACTTCCGCAACAGAGGTAGGGGTAGGCCAGGTTTCTATAGCAGTGACTTTCTCTGGGTCCACAGACAGTCCTTCACCCGAGATAATATGCCCTAAGAATGGCACCTTGTCCATACAGAACTCACATTTGCTGAGCTTGGCATACAGCTTCTCCCTTCTCAAGGTTTCTAGCACAATTCTAAGGTGTTCCTCGTGCTCTTCGTGGTTCTTGGAGTAGATTAGGATATCATCAATGAATACCACCACGAACTTATCCAAATACTGATGGAAGACCCCGTTCATCAAACTCATAAATACAGCAGGTGCGTTGGTTAAACCAAACGGCATAACTAGGAACTCATAATGCCCATACTTAGTTCTGAAGGCCGTCTTTGGGATATCTTCCTTCTTCACCCTAATCTGGTGATAACCGGATCTAAGGTCAATCTTGGAGAATACCTTAGCACCACTCAACTGGTCAAACAAATCATCAATACGTGGTAATGGGTACCGGTTCTTAATAGTTACAGCATTAAGGGCTCTGTAATCAATGCACAGCCGTACAGATCCGTCCTTCTTGGGTACAAAAAGTATAGGTGCTCCCCATGGTGAAACACTGGGCCGGATAAATCCTTTCTCCAGAAGGTCGTCAACTTGTGTTTTCAGCTCCACTAACTCCTTAGGTGCTAGCCGATATACCGATGAGGTGATAGGTTCGGCTCCTGGAGTTAGGTCTATTGTGAATTCTATCTCCCGATCAGGTGGTAAACCTGGAAGGTCGTCGGAAAATACATCCACAAATTCCGTTATGACTCTTGGGTAACTTGAATCTTCTTCTACAGTCAATACCCTAAGAGTTGGCTGGACCCCTTGTTCTACAGCTCCTCGTAGAAATTCAAACTCAGGAAGGCTAGGGGGTCTAAATATCACTTTTCCAAGCCGGCAATCCAGTGTCGCATGGTACTGACTTAACCAGTCCATACCAAGTACAACATCGTAATCAGGCATAGAAAAGATCAGAAATTGGGCTCGCATCTCTCGGCCACAGACTACTACCGAACATGATCTACAAGTATCACTAACCGGGATAATTCCACCTCCCGTTAGGATTCTCTTCATCTTCGAGAGAGGTGCGGTAGCTATTCTATGTGTGGCTACGAAGCTAGCAGCAATAAATGAATGCGAAGCTCCAGAATCAAATAATGCTACAGCAGGAATTGAAGCTACTAATATGGTACCTGCTATCACTTCGCCTGCAGTAGCTTCCTCAGTGACTGCTAGTGCATATGCCTGACCTCGTCCCTGAGCGGGACCCCTTTGCTGACGAGCTTGTTGGAACAATGCTGCTTGAGGTGGTAGAGGTGGCCTGGCTCCTCCAGGCCCTGTCTGTGTCGCTCCCCCAGTTGGAAGAGCTGCAGGTGGAGCTGGTCGATTCGGAACTCCCTCTCGACGTTCCGAGCAGTCCTTGGAGAAGTGTTGTCCAGATCCGCAAACCAGGCAGAGTCCCAGCTTGCGTCGACATTCCTTTTCAATATGTCCTACCTTGCTGCAATAGTGGCAAGTAGGCAGGTTCTTAGTTGCTGCTCTTGGAGGCGGGCTCTTCTGGGGCCGTTTAGCAGATTCCCCTGGTGATGACTTGGACGGTGCTGAGGAGAAGGGACGTTTCAGGCTTGATTCCCTTCGAGTAACGCGCTCCAGCCGACGTGCTGCAGCTAGGACGTCGGTGTAAGAGGTGGGTGCGACCGATCCGATTAACTTCTGAAGCTCGAACCTGAGCCCATCAAAGAACTTCTCCGCCTTTTCCTCTTCGGTAGGAATCAGCGAAGGGGCGAAGCGGCTCAGGCGAATGAATTCGACGTTATATTCCTCCACCGTCATGTTGCCTTGGATCAGGCGGTTGAATCTGTCTCGGAGTTCTGACCGAGCCACAGCAGGGATGTACATTTCCTGGAAGAGTCTGGAGAACTCCTCCCAGGTAACCTGATCATGTCCGAGCCTTCTTTCTTCGGACAGCCACCAATGATGCGCGTTGTCCGTCAGTTGCATCCTGACGGCAGTCATCCATTTGTCCCTTGGTAGTTCGGCGACCTCCAACTGATGCTGTGTGTTTGTAAGCCATTCATGCACTTCAGTTGGTCCTTCCTTGCCCGAGAAGGTACGAGGCTTGAGTTGACGGAAATCCGTAATAGATCCCGTCGTTGGCCGCCTATTTGGTGGGTTTGCATGCTCCAATGCTGCGACCAGGCTGTTCCTTAGGTTCTCGGCCTCTCGGCGTTGGGCCTCTTGTTGGATCTGTTGTTGTGCCTGCATCATGGCGTAGAACATCTGGAACATTTGCTGGCCATCCATTGCCTGTCCTGGGGGAAAGACAGGCATCGTTGGAGGGAACTGGGGAGGAGGCGGGATGTCATCACGCCTGAACCTGGAACTTGGCTGGCCAGTTTGATTGCTCTGAGAGGATTGTCCTCTAGTATCTGGCGTCGTTCCAGCCTCGCAGGTAAACCCTGCTTCAGTCGGTGTTCCCAAGGGGGTCTCGTCACCACTTCTGGGATCCATTACTCTGCATCAAAAGAAAACAATGAGAACGCACAGAGGAATCAAACAGGATGCAGTTCAAGCAATTTAATTGAATTCGACATAGAGTTCAAAAACGATTAAATATATGGATGAGATCCTATAACCTATCTTATTGCAGGCCTGTCCGGTCCCTAAGTTGAAACCGAACAATTTAGTTTGGACCTGCATGAGCCACCACAAAAACCATGTCACGCCCCAGTCCCAAAATATCGAGGGACTGGACACGTGGCAATGGCCAGCAGCACGCACTGATGGATAACCCAATTTAATGGAACCATCAGGGCGTACTTAAGCTGTAAGTAAGGTCTACTACACAAGTCACACTAATCTCATCCATGAAGATAAAGAAATAAACTGCATAATCAAATAGAAATAATGTAGCAACATCATCACAGCAAGTCAGTCAGAGCAACAATCCGACTTAAGTCTGAAATAAACTGGCTCTATAGGCCAGGAACAAAAGATGTAAACATGAAATAAACATTGAGTACTGGAACAAGCACTCAGGAGAAGTCCTCGGCAGTCACCTCGTCTTCAGTGTTCGGTTCAGCTCCAGCAATAGCTTCAGCTCCTGTCCCGTATATCTCGGGATACTGCTCCTCAGCTAAACCTGGGGACATAATCCATTCCAGGTCCTCAGTGGACAAAGCAAGGCACAAGATAAAAACAAGCCAAATAATAAGCAGTGCAATAAATAATGAATCAGCAGGGTAACTAAGTAACTAACCATCTATGTGATATGCAAATGAGAGTAACACTAGTACTCAGGCTGAGACCGCTACAAGCTCTGTGTCGGGGAGCCGGTAGCAGTAATAACACGTAAAGGGTCTAGCTCTACTGGAGAGTCTACAACCTCACAATAATAGTAGATATATATATAGAACAGCCTGTAGCCTGTGTGTCTCTCCCCACCCAATGTAATCACGCAAGTCATGACCATAACGTCTCATGTCCATGTCAGCGGGATTATAACTAATGCAACAAGTCATACTGTCTATAAATAAATAACTCTGTCAAGTCCTGTATCCTATTCAGAATCCCCACGAATAACTCAGGAAGATTCTGTCCATGATAGTGTCAAGTGTCCTGGGTTGTAGGGTACTTGATAGGTCAAGTACGAAGTAAGGGGGTCATAATCCATCTCTAAATGACGAACCCAACACCGCGTACGGTGTCAGTACCCGACTATGATCGGGCACTAGGTACGTCGTATGTTTCCTAGGTTTAAGCAGTTTAAAACAGTTTATAGGAATTTGCACAAGTAATCCAATAGAGTATTTTTTTTACAGAAAATAAGAAAATAATGACTGCAAGTTTGGCAAGGTGCACTTGCCTGAAGTTTGAACTCCACTAAGGTCCTGGTTTCGGAAATTCCCAGAGATGTCTCCGAAAGCTAAAATAAACAGTACCATCATGCTCAGAAGGTGTCAAACAGCTAGGATCGCCTATCCTTGGGTCCAATTTGGAGACAAGGGCAGAAACGGTAATTTCGGGCCAAAACGGGGTCCACCGATGGGCCCGCTTTGCACCGAAAAACGTGTCAGGGTCAATGGTCTCCAAATTCACCAAACTTAGTGTCAACAGGTCAGGAACGCTGATACGAACCCAACGGAACTTTCAGATTTGAATTCCGATGAGCCGATCACGAAATCGCCCGTCGAGCGGGGCCTGTGGGGCCCACGACACGCGATTTCGTCAACGTTCTCAGAATCGAACCAAACTTGACCCACAGGACCAGCGTATCGCTACGAGTTCGATGGCGCAAGTTTCGTCTCAATCCGACGTGTGTGCACGAAGTTAGGATAAATTACAGAAAAGGCGGATACGGAGCGATGTCTGCGGATACGCGTTGATTTCGGTGTGCACGCACATCCGAATCAGCTTCCGCGAAATCCCACACGTCCGTATCGACGAGGCGCACGTATCTGTGAAGACCGCACGCGACCAAGTCGTCCCATTTGGCGGGGCGTACTCAGTTCCGGGGTAAAACCGGGCCTGGGTTTTTCCTGTTTTTGGATCGCGGTGTGCGATCACCACAGGACGCGATGCCCCGAGCGGTTTATCCGGGCACCGAGAGGGTCATACAGGCTTCGCGTAGGAATTTACGGAATCGAAATCGGGGTTACGAGCAGGAAGTTATGAGTACCTGAAGGGACTCGAAAAATCGGGGTTTCGAGTTGTCCGACACGCGAGTTCGTGTCCGAATCCTGAGTCGGAGCCGTGTCCGCGTGTCCTGCTGGCTGGGGGACTGTGTCCGGCAGCTGGCCGAGGTCGGCGGAGGGTCGACGCTGCTCGGGGAGGCTCGAGGCTCTGCCGGCCGGGGCGGCGCTGACCGGAGTCGCCGGAGTCGGCGCTGGACGGCTGGACGGGTTCGAGGAAGAGGAGTCGGCGGCTCACGGTGGCTGGGGGGGGGACTCACTGGGGCGGCTCACGGTGGACGGCGGGTTTCAGAGGAGGCCGGGGGTCGCAGGGGGTCGGGGTTGCCGGACGGGGATCGCCGGACGGGGTAGAGTTTGGGTTAGGGTTTGGGGGAAGAAGAGGGTGGCGGAGTAGGGTATATATAGGGGGCTGAGGGAGGGCCGGCCGGGGCGTCGTGGGCGGGAGAATCGGAGGGGAGGCGACGTGGGGGGGGGTTCTCCGGCCACGTCGCCGGAGAACGCGGCGGGTGGCGGGTTTTTCGGGTCGTGGGGGAAGTCGGGGGGACAGGGGTGACCGGTAGCGGGTTCGGGTCGGGCGCGGATCCGGGTGAGCGGACCCGCCCGACCCGCTAGGGTGAGGTTGGGCTGGGCTGGTCGTAATGGGCTCGGCCCACTGGGCCGGGCCGGGCCCAAGGCCGAATAATAAATAATAATAAAAAATAGGAATAATAAATATAATATTAATTAATTTATTTTGAAAATAGTTTTTAGGCTTTTAAAATTAGGTCCGAGGCCCAATAAAATCCCAGAAAATTACCCTAAGTCCGGTTTTCTATTTTACACCATAAAATCATATTTTCATTACATTTTAATGTTGTTTATTGGCAATTAAAAATTACAAACTCACTACAGGGCCTATGTAAATTCCTGAAAAATGCATTTTAAATCCCAAAATTGATTTAAAAAAATCTGAAAAAATTTAGGGTGTTTACACATGGTGCTCAGGAATTTACTTTAAGCATGATGCAAGATTGGACATGAGCTTGACAAGTACATTCAGGAAAGGGACAAGCAATCAACCACGGAAAGTTATCTTAACAGTTCAAGTAATTTTGTTTCAAAAATTCTAGCATGTCAGGAGTGCCCTTCGTCGAGCCACTATCGGGAGTATCAGTACATGTCAGGTTCCGGGAGTTCACAATTTTAGTATAATCATAGTCCTTGCTCAGGTATCCATATTCTTGTAAGTATCTCAGCTAGGCTAAAGCATTTAAGGAAAACTTGCATTCATTAGTCCCAAAATTAAGCTAAGAAAGCTAATAATTGAAGAATATAATAACAATGGACAAAATCATCAAGCTTGCAAAATTGCACAAGACTAGATCTTACATATTTTAGAAAACTTAGAATAACTTTCCCATCTGAACTCCAAATGAGGCAATCCAAAAAGATTTAGAAAGGGAAGACAAAGATCTACAACTTTTATGCTAGAAGTTTTGTACGATTCTAGCTAAAAAATTAGTTAAATAGGCAAAAATAACCATCCTGGTTGACATGCGTGGCTAAATTTTCATGCGTGACGCATTGCTCGCTAAAGAAAGTGATGCGAGACAAGGATTGATGCGCACAACGCACTGCGCGAGGCAAGAATTCTATGTGCAGCGCATCGATTCGCATGAAGCAGACGGCGGTAAGAAATCCATGGTGGCGCATTGCCTGCGAAAAGATTCCATGCACGGTGCACTGCGTGCAACACTGTTCATCGTCCCTGCCAGACAGGTCCGAGAACGAAGCTCCAAAATTTATTTCGGCTAGAAAATCTTCAATTCAACTCCAAATCATGCGGTTCAAAAGCCAAAATGCTCGAAATAAAAAGCTCTAACGCATAGAACAACAATTTTTTAAAGTAAATAGTTTTAGTAGATCAAAACCAAGGAAAACTCAAGTAACCATGAAAGTCATAACATAGAAATATAGATTTACTCCTTTCAAGACCTCAAAAGCAAAAATGCCAATCAATAAACATATAGGGAAACACATAGAGCACAACATAGACCAATAAAATACAAGAAAACTAAATAAATGCAAAACTGCAAGTTCTCCATGATTGGCAAGATGTACTTGCCTAAACCTACACTACTACCACTACAACTACCAATGGGGAGTCTTACTGGGTCTGGGGTTGCCTGGAGATCACAAGGGAGGATGCGCGGGTCTAGGGTGAGGCTGCTCTCGGCCAAGGGAGAGGGAAAGGAGAGGAAGAGAAAAGAAAATAAAAGAAAAAAAATAAGGAAAGTGAGGAAGAGAGAGAAAGAGAGGGTTATATAATAAGGGGATGGGTGAGTCGCCATACAAACTGGAAATTACATAAAAATAGTCTACAAAATTTTTAAAAAAATACACAGGAAAAAATATACAGCAATGGTACACGTATACTGGATACAAATACAAAAATAGTGAGACGAGTCTTCCAACTCTCACCTCCTTAGAAAAATTCCGTCCACGAAATTTTAATAAGGCACATGGTTTAGGATGAAATTCCAGGAAAGCAGGCAATAAAATAAAAAGAACATACGAGTATCAATCACAAGCTACAGACTACCTAGAACAAGATAAATATGCACAAGATAGGATCAGGGCAAGAGATACATGAACAAGTATACCTCACGAGTCAAACAAATACGGGTATCGAGCTCTGATATCATCATCGCGCTCCCAAATTGACTCGTCCGGAGAGTGATGCCCCCAAGCAACTAGGACTAAACGAATGGTCTGGTTCTTGAGAATCTTCTTTCTCTGGTCCAAAATGGATACAGGTCTTTTATCATACAAAAGTTTGGTACCAACGACCAATTTCAAATGATCTAGGACATGGCTTGCATCCGGTATATACCGTCGTAACTGGGATACATGGAAAATATTATGTATCTCGTGAAGCAACGGCGGAAGAGCGAGATGATATAAAATATCTTCTACTCGCTCGAGAATATCGAATGGCCCAATATACCGCAAACTAAGCTTTTTCCACACACCGAATCTGATGACTCCTCGGGTAGGCAAAATCCAAAGGAATATATGGTCGCCGACAGAAAACTTAAAAGGTCGCTGATACGAATCGGCCCAATGACACTGACGATCTTGAGCCACCTTAATATATTTCCGGACTTGCTTAACTATCTCAACTGTCTGGACTATCATCTCGGGACCAAACAATTGCCTCTCACTAACGTCATCCCAAGCAAACGGTGATATGCACTTTCTGCCATATAGTGCCTCGAAGAGTGCCATCTGGATACTGTCCTGGAAACTATTATTTTAAGAGAATTTCACCAAGTGTAAATGATCTTCCCATGAACCTCCAAAATTAAGGGTGCAAGATCGAAGCATATCTTCTAGAGTTTGGATGGTACGCTCTGATTGTCCATCTTTCTGGGGTACTCATACTCTGTTGAAGATGGGTATCCATACTCTATTGAAGACTCTACCAAAAGTGAGAAGTAAATCTGGAATCTCTATCTGATAAGATGCTGACCGATATTCCGTACAATATGACAATCTGTCGCAGGTACATCTAGGCTAACTGCTCTGTTGTCTGGCCCACTCTGAAAGGAAGAAAGTGAGCAACATTCGTAAGACGATCCATTATTACCCAAATAGCATCTCTTCCAGCTGGGGATCTAGGAAGACCGGTCACAAAATTCATGGTAATGTGCTCCCATTTCTACTCCAAAAATGGTAAAGGTTGAAGAAGTCATGATGTTATATGATGCTTATCTTTAACTTGTTGGCAAACTAAACATCGATAGAGAAACTGAGCTATCTCCCTCTTCATACAATTCCACCAAAAATGTTTTCGAATATCATGATACATCTTCGTTCCTCCGGGAAGCACTGAATACTACGAACTATGAGCCTCTGACATAATCTCGCGATGAATGTCTCCGCTAGGTACACATAGGTGGTTCCCAAAATGGAGAGTCCCATCACTATGAATGCTCAGTTCTGCTCTACGTCCTGACTCACACTCTGCTATGAGTCATTGAAGCTTGGCATCCATTGACTGTGCTACCTTGACTATCTCCATAATACTGGACTGAACTTATAGACCTTCCATCAATGTTACGTCACCAGGAAGATCACTTCTTTGCCCATCTCTCAAAGATCTTTCAATATTTTTTGTTGCACCATAAAGAAATAATCTTCTGCTCTTCGGCTCAAAGCATATGCTACGATATTAGCCTTCCTTCGATGATACTGAAGGTGAAGATCATAGTGTTTCATCAACTCTAACCATCTTTATTATCTCATGTTCAGATCCTTCTGAGTAAACACATATTTTAGGCTCTTGTGATTGGTAAAATCTCTACTCGATCTCCATACAAGTAATGTCTCCAAAGTTTGAGCGCAAATACTACTGTTGTTAACTCCAAATCATGCGTCGAATAATTTTTTTATGGTCTCGAAGCTGCCGAGACACATAAATTATAACTATGCCATGCTACATAATTACACATCCCAATCCTTTGTTCGGCGCATCATAATATACGGTGAACTCACCTGACTCATCTGGAAGAGTCAAAATAGGTGTCATGGTCAACTTCTGCTTGAGTTTCTCAAAAGAGGTCTGACATTCATCTGTCCAGTCAAAGCGTACATCCTTACTAGTCAACTGCGTCAAGGGACAGAAATTCTAGCAAAGTCTTCCATAAATTGTCGGTAATATCATATTAACCCCAGGAAACTATGGACTTCTGCAATTTTTCTAGGTACTGGCCATGTCTCAACGAATTATATGTTATGTGGATCTACCTTAACTCAACATCTAGCAATAATGTGTCCCCGGTATGAAATACGATCAAGCTAGAACTCACATTTGCTGAACTTTACATATAACTTATGCTCTCTGAGAATTTGAAGAACTGTACGAAGATGTTGCTCGTGTTCTGCTTCACTTCAACTGTAAACTAAGATATCGTCGATTAACACTTTCATGAACTTGTCTAAGTAGGACATGAATATGCGATTCATGAGATCCATAAATAATGTGGGCGCATTGGTTTCTCCAAAAGGCATCACTATGAACTCTCAATGGCCATATCTCGATCTGAACGTCGTATTGGGTGTGTGTTGCTCTCTGTCTCTGATCTGATGATATCCTGATCGCAAATCAATCTTGGAAAATACCGTCGCCCCACTAAGTTGGTCGAACAAGTTATCTATCCGAGGAAATGGATACTTGTTCTTGATGGTTACCGCATTCAGGGTACGATAGTCAACACATAAATGACATGTTCTATCCTTCTTTTTCACAAGAAGCATTAGGGCACCCCAAGGTGATCCACTAGCACGAATGAATTTCTTGGCTCTCAATTCTTCAATCATTCGGTACAAGACTTCAAACTCTGAAGGGGCCATCATGTAGACTCTTTATGTCACGCCCCGGTCCCGTAAGGGCTGATCTTTCTCGCTTTGTCGTTACGGAACCGATCATCCTCGCTTGGGTGCGATGCCATGTAAGCCTAAGTTGTGCTTGCACAAGGTATAATACCTGCACAAGACACAAGTTAGACAAAAATATACATATATAGAGGCACAAAATTCAAATGCAGAGAACAAAAGTTGAACACATTTGAAAGAAATATAAAATACTTTCTTTATTGAATACTTGAATATTGGATTACAAAGTACTTGCTTGGCTGATTACAAAATATGCCATAGATGACTAGCATCCCTTTTTACAAACCCAAAAACTAGCCACAATGCCCAAGCATCATATCCTTTTAGTAGGGCCAAAATCAAAACACCTAGCAGATAAAGAGATTGCATACTGGAGAGGAAAGCTTTGGGAAGCAGTACGAGCACGGTTTCGCTTGAAGGGATGCGCTCTCAAAGCTTCAAAATGCTTGCCAAACTCTCGCTACCAGAACCTGGAGATTCGTCCACAAACGTGGGTCAGTACTAAATGACCGTGGCCAAACTCACTTTGAAATCCATACTAAGTATACAAGTGAAGCTAGCATTACTATTATGTGATCTTTCTAGTTATCTAGTTTTTTTTAATAATTCATGCAAAGAAACATAATCAATAGATTTAACCATGCATATAAAATTCTTACCCACAGCCGAACGGTTATCCCTGCAGCAGACACATAAGTTAGCCATAATTTGCATATATGAATAAACTTATGAATCAATCTTGGCATCAAGTATTAGGTATACAAGAAGGCAAACCTAGCATGAGCCCTAACTACATGATGGTCCACGAAAAAAATTCATGAATAGTAGCTGAGACTATAAACTCAGGCTAACTATTAGACAAGACACCCCATAATCGTGAGGACTACAAGCCTCAGGGTATTTCGATTATCTCTCCCAAGTCGAACGATCCCCAGTACCCCAGGAACCTCTCGAGAGACTGACATTGTGCACAAGTTGTCCAAAGATCGATGCAATGAATGTGTTCTATTAATTAATCAGTTCTATTACAACAGTTGAACAAAAAAGCTTCTATGTGGACTATCTTCTTTTCGATAGAGTCATGGCTCTTCAATAAGTTCAATATTAATCAATTCAAACCATAAAAGATTTTCAAATAAGTTCAATATGCAGTATAAGATAAGTAACGTGCATCAATATCCTGAACGATTGCCGTAATTATTCTATGATTCAAATATCATAATTCTTTATCATGCAATAAGTAGTAGCAATTCTAAGTTAACATGTGAATCATGTTCATTAACTTATCTTGTTACTGGGGTGTCAAATTAACGATTGCCGTAACGACCCGCACCCGGTATAGGGGTACGAGAGCGTGTGTACGTCCAGCCTACGCCGCAGCATCGGCGGTAGAACACTGTCTAGGTCGTGTAACTATCTAATCTATCTAACATGAATATCCAACTCCATAAGGAGACATGGATACCACAATATAATGCTGAAAATACTCAATCACATAAGCTAAAGCACGATGAGATATCGAAGCAAGAATAAAATACAAGGCAAGTCTAACGACAAAATAACCATACCTGCAATCAGTAACATCCAATCCCCAAGTGTGTCGAAAACAAGTCCACTATGTCACAGTCTGAAAAATATATCCAGTCAGGATTGGAACGAAATACACGTCTAACAGCAGTTCCACATATATTGATAAAAATCTATAGCATGGTGTAAAGAAATACAAGACATATAGGAATACTGGCAATAAGAAATACTGATGAGCATGGATGTGCTGGAAATAGAAATACTGGAATAAATGGAATACTGGAGCATGTCATCATTAATGTATATCTAGCAATAAAATAGAAATACAAGTACACGCAAGGAAGTGTGTACAAGAATAGTAACTAGAACATGTGGGGATGATAGATCAATACACTAAAGATACATGTCAAGAATCATCTAACTAAGTGTGTGAAACATCAGTATATCATGTGATCGGCTTGGAACTAAAGAAACTCATTACATTAGTTAGCGATAATCCCCACGGTCAGGCTAACCACATGTAACAGCGATGAGGCATGTAATGGTAAGGCTGCACCGACGTGAGACGTGGGTGAGCTATGATGCATGTAAGGTTGGGTATGATCACATAAGCTACTAATATTTCTCCGTTTTTCCCCCAGCTAGCACGATGGATTCCAGATCACGACTCCTCGTGACGGTCTCAATGATGCCAACTCGTGTAAAGAACAGTGTCAGAGTCATGTATGCTATACAACAAGAGTTATAGAAATAATCAACATAATGGAAACTGTCAGAGAATGTACTCGCCTTGGGTCCTTAGCTGCTAACACCAATGTCCTGTTCCCGAATATCGTCTGGATGATCCAACCGTCCTATAGACATATCATAAAATAATACAACACTGCATCAGATGCTACACTAATACATAATAAAAAATATATCAACTCAGGGGCTATGCCAGGTAGGGCACTAGTCGACTAGTCGACTAGGGTCAAGTGCGTCAAGTTGCACGGGCGTCTCGTCTGTGATTGCTGTGCAATCCGACAGTCGGTGATACGGATCTTGCCAGTACGTTGGTGTACATATGGCAGTCTGCTAATTGTTCACAGGGTCATAGGTCAGGTGTAGTTACGGGGTGTCCGTATTTACACTCGGGTTATCTAGTAGAGATATATAAATATACATATCATTAACTAACATTAATAATTATAATATATACATGCACCAAATTAAATACATATACATATACATATACAATATATATATATATATGTACCAATTAATTACATGTATAATATATACATGTTGAACAATATATATATACCATATGTACCAATTATATATATTAAAAATATACAAAGTATATACAAAATATATATATATACCAATTAATACATATACTATATATATATATATATATATATATATTAAATATATATATATATACACATATACCAATTATATATTAAAATATACTAAGTATAAAAATACATATATATACATATACCAATTATCAAATATATACATATACATATACATTAATTAAATACATACATTATACATATTTATATATACACTATACATATATATATATATTACGTATGAATACATGTACACATTTACATAGAATACATATATATATATATATATATATATATATATATATATATATATATATATATATATATATATATATATATTACATAGAATACATATATTATACGTAGAATACAATGAAGGAGGGAAGGGGGAGGCTCACTGGGGGTTGGCCGGAATCCACTGGCCGGAGTCGGACTGCGGAGGAATGCAGGGAGGAATGGTTCTGGAGCCGGTGGTGGTGATAAGCCGTGGTGGTCGTGGCGTTTGGATGACGAGGCTAGCTCCGGGGGTCGGGGAAGTATGACCGGAGTAGCAGGCCGGCTGCGGGAGGAATGGCGAGGCTGAGTCGTGGCCAGGCCGGAGATGGCTTCAGGCGGTAGGGAGGAGGAGTACAGCTCGGGGATGATGCACAGCAGCAGGCCGGAGCGGTCGGGGCCGAGCTGCTGCTTCTCCGGCGATGAGTCATCGGGGAAGAAGAGAGGAGGAGAAGGAAGCTTCAGGCAATGGCGGGGTCGTCGTGGAGGCGGATGGCAGCAGGTGGTAGTTGGCCGGGCTGCGTGGCCGGGGAAGAAGAGATGAGGAGCAGTGGTTGTGGTGAGAGCAGGGAGTCGTCGGCCGAGATGCAGTGGCGGAGCCGGAGGCTTCGGGTCGAGGCCTGGCCGGAGAAGAACAGCTGAGTGGTCGCAGTGGGAGGAGTCGATGGTGACGATGCGGGTGATGCTGGAGGGAGGCCGGTGGGAATCCTCAGGCGAGGGACGGCCGGAGGAGAGAAGAGCTATGGTGAAGGAGGTGGTTCTCGTGGTGGAGATGGAAGAGATGGAGGAGAGGATGGTGGCTCCTCCGGCGGGTCGACTCGAGAAGAAGGGCAGCGGGTAGCTCGCCGGGGTCGGGGTCGGGCTACCGGAGCTAGGCCGGAGTGCTCGTGAACAGTGACCGGGGGGTTAGGGTGTGTGTGAAGGTGTAGTATATGTGTGAAGAATTTATATGGAGGGTAGGTTTTTCCATATGGGAGGAGGTGATGTGACCCCCCTAGGAATTAGGGCCGGCCAATATTGGGATGGGGTTGCCTTGGGAAGAGGGTTGAGGTTTATGTAAGGGGTTGTGTGGTGGGATGGCTCCATTTTAAATGGATGGCCATGATTCATCATGGAGAAAAATGCAACAAAAGAAGAGAGGGAGAGAGGTTGGGTTGACTAGTCAAAGCTAGGGGGGTTGGTTTCTTCATTTGGGTTACCCAATAGGATGGTGACACATCATTGCAATTTTGCAATTAAGTCCCCAACAAATGGAAAATTACACAGAAGTGGATTTCTGAATTAATTAATTAAAATTAGATACACTTGGCGTTCTAAAATTAATTAGGAGTACATGGGGCCAAAATTAGGTCGGGTCATCAATATCATTAATGAAGAAGACTCGGAACAGAATATTATCCTCATTTGGACCGCACAAAAAATAGGTCAAGATTGCCCCCAATTTCGATTGGAACGCACAACGATACAAAGTCAGAATTTATTCAGAAAATAAATAAACGCCCGCGACGATTATTGTGCGGCTAAAATGAAGTACAAGAGAGCATAAATTATGAATTACAAAAATGGCAGAAAGGAAGGCAGGCATGTCCAGGACAATGTTGTAAAATTGTTGAAAGACAAAAGCTAGGGTAGCGCTCCAAAAGTCGAAGCAACGGCAAGGTGCATCGATTAAATAAATCATGATAATTAATTACGGCCTCCAATTTAAATTCTAATTAAAACAAATTAACTACAAAATCCTATAATTCGGACAAGCGTTCGTCTAGTGGCTTCTAGGTCAAGTCTACCAGCTCAGACATTAATGAACACTGAATATAATATAATATATTTAATACACATCTCATGAAATTATTTAATTTAAATATACGAAATATTAAATACATAAAAAGTCAAAAATACCCCTGTTTTCAGAATGTGGTAGTGACATATATACATATAATAATATAGTATACTATATATATACTGTATACATAATATAATTATATAATATATATAATTATAATAATAATAGTATATATATATATATATATATATATATATATATATATATATATATATATATATATATATATATATATATATATATAAAAGACATAAGTATATATACATATTTAAATAATAACATATATAGTAATATATATATATATATAAATACATATTTATTCTATATACTAATATTATATATACTGTATAATAATATATATATTATTATATATATTAATATATATAAATATATATTTATATAATTATATATATATATTTAGATATATACATACATACATATATTCATATTCATATTCATATATATATATATATATATATATATATATATATATATTATATATATATATATATATATATATATATATATATATATATATATATATATAAACAGAAATACATATATATAAATACATATTTATTATATATACTAATATATTATATATATATACTTTATAATAATATATATATTATTATATATATAATAATATATATATAAATTTATATTTATATAATTACATATATATATATAGATATATACATACATATATACGTATTTACGTATTTATAGGGGGGTATATACCTAACTGGTAGGGGGCCAACGCCTCGTCGCCGGCGGGAGGAGGGCGGCGGTGCGGCCGGTGCCAGGCCGGAACGGCGACAGCAGCAGTGGTTGCAGTCAGCAACCACAGCAGCAGTAGCAACTTGCAGCTGCTGCAGCGGCGCAGTCGGTGGCGGAGGCGGCGGTGCAGGGTGGGGGAACGACGGAGGGGGTCGGGGCGGAGAGGTTGGTGGTGGTGGCGGTGGCCAGTGGTGGTGGTGGTGGCAGTTTGAGGGGGTCGGGGGGTGCTCCGGTCACAGTCGGGGAGGTCGGGGGGGCTTCTGTTGGGGAGCTGACGACCGGGGTGGTGGTCGTGGGGCGGCGGGATGGTGGTGGTTCGGCAGAGGGAGTCAAGGCAGAGCGGATGGGGGCGGTGTTGGTGGTCCAAGGCGACCGGAGGTGGCGCTGTGGGAGGTCGGGAGTGGTGGGGGTGTGTTGGTGCGGGTGTTGGTGCTGGAGTTGCGGCGGCTACGACGGCCAGGGAGGGTGTGCGTCGGCCGGGAGGGAGGCCAGGGGGTGGCGAGGCGGTCGGGGAGTGGTCGGAGGGGACTGGGCTGAGGTGAGGGAGAGGGATGAGTTCGGGTGAGGGGTTGGGTTTTTTTTATAGGATTTAGGATTCAATGGCAATTATGTAATTAGGTTAAAGGGTTGGGGTATTTTGGGTATTTAAGTAATAAATATCTTAGATATTTATCTAGATATTTATGTAGATATTCTTAGGTGGGGCCCACTTCCAAATGGACGGTGTAGGTTCACCCTCCAATAGGAGGTTGACACCTCACACTGAAAATTTACAGAATAAACCCTGTAATTTCATAAATTGCACAGAGATCCTACAATTGGAAAATTGCACAATTACGCAATTGTCTGGGAAAAACACCATATTCCTGAAAATGCTAAAATGTACAGAACTGAGAGAAATTGCTGTGTGAGGGCCCTGAGGGGGTGGGGGTGAGCCTAGGCAGGGGTTGGGCCTAGTTTTTGGGTGATGCGAGTCACCGTATTAATTAATTAATAATTAATGCGCACGGTGATTTCTAATTGTTTAAAAATAGGTAGGGCCATAATTTCAGTACGGTGTAAATATACTAATTGTAGTATACTCAAAGTAGAACAATAACGTATTTTTGTTTGGGCAAAACAGGTGCCTGTTGGGCCTCTAATTTCTATTAGAACAGAGATGGGTACAGGTTTGGAAATTAATTAATAAATAATACGGACGTTTGTAACGATATTTGTGCGACTAAAACGAAGCACAAAACAGAGTATCTGGGAGTTGCACAAAGTTCAAAAAAATAGACTAGTATGTCTAGGAGAGGTATGTGAACTTTGTTTGGGGATAACATTCAGTGTAATGCTCTAATTATTTGTGTGATGGACATGTGCACAAATCAATAGGATATGTAAGCAAAATAAATTTAAAAAGTTGTAATAAATTCTAATTTGCTAAAATAATCCTAATTTATTATTAAATACTGAAATCTGGTCGAGGGAGTTTACACTTACACCGGGTGCGGATCGTGACATCTCCATTGTTGGCAAGATGTACTTGCCTAAACCCACACTACTACCACTACTACTACAACTACCGGGGGGGTCTTGCCGGGTCTGGGGCTGGTCGGGGCTCACGAGGGAGGATGCGCGGGTCTAGGGGTGGGGCTGCTCTTAGCCAAGGGAGAGGGAAAGGAGAGGAAGAGAAAATAAAATAAAATAAAGAAAATTAGGAAAGTGAGGAAGAGAGAGAAAGAGAGGGTTATATAATAAGGGGATGGGTGAGTCGCCACATAAACTGAAAATTACATAAAAGTAGTCTACAAAAATCCAAAAAAATATATAGAAAGAAATATACAACAATGTTACACGTATACTGGATACGAATACGAAAATAGTGAGACGAGTCTCACATATATATAACAAATTTTAATTCAAATATATTTAAATATTTAAACTATTTTACGATAATAAAAAAAAATTTATTTTATGTGCAACGCACATACATTTAATTATATATATATATATATATATATATATATATATATATATATATATATATAGACACACACACACACACTAGTGTCACGGCACACGCGATGCGTGTGCGACGCGTGTTCTAATAAATGTTGATATCTATTTAATACTCAAAAAGGTATTCCCTAGAATCATGGCACACGCAATTTATGATTATTAATACTATTTTTATGTAGCCAATGTAACATACAACTAAACTTATTATAAAAATTATTATTTTTGGATAAGATATTTTTATCTTATAAATGTTGATATTATAATACGTTCTATAAATTTTATTAAATCTTCATTTTAAAAATATATAAAATTATTAATTTATATACTTTAATCCTATAATGTCCAAGAATTTGGAAACTATTGGACTTGTCCGTGAATTCTTTTCACTGAAATAAAATTAAACAAAAAAGATCAAACTAATCACAAACTATGATCCAAATGTAACTTTATAAATATAATATTTTAAAAACTTTAATCTTATTTGATTATATAATTTAGAAATTTATTTTTCTAGAAAAATCATGGAGTCACAAATGAAAAGAGAGAAAATTATTTAAATTGTACAAAGATAAGTAATGTGCTATGTCGGTGTCCTGAAAAAGATTAGACTCCAAAGTTTCATTGGGGTAAACTAAAGTGCTATAATCACAAAATTTTAACACAATCGAGATCGTAAAGAAGAGATGTATTACATATAGAATAACAGAATAAAGTGCATCCTAAAAGAAAGAAAAGGTAACAGCTAAATATCAGGCTAATTACCACATGAAGCTAGCATTCAAAAATAATAGTTAGATATCAATCTGTTGCTGCATTCATATTAGTTTCTTTTGTTGTAATAATACAAATAGGATCACACAATGGGCAGCTGAGTACGTATCATAAGTTAATTATTTAAATAAGATATGTATTCACTATTAATTAAGTTTGATTTTAATATTTGTAAGATATCAAATCTAATTTGCAGTTTTATTATTTGAGGTTCTGACTTTGCATTGTATTTGGATTAGAATGATTCTTTTGTATAATTTAATTTTTTGAAAATTTCAAATCATTGTCTTTTGTCCTATATTTTAATTATTTGATTATTGACAAAACTAATTCAACAACATGTTATATATTATAATTATTAAAATATTTGAATATATTTGAATTAAGAAGGAGACCAAACATATTAAATGGTATAGATTATCAAAAAAAATACAATACTAATCTTTACATTATAAGAAAATGGTTTGTGGGCTGATATATTCAATGGTATAAATTTAATTTTATAGATATTTGGTATAGATTTAAATATAACATATCTACACCAAATGTGTCATTTTAAATATTTTTGGTATAGATTTAACTTAATCACGCCAAAAGTGTCCATTATGATCCTGAAATTAAAATAGATGTAAATGACATTCTTATCCTGAAATTAAAAATTAGAAATATGTGCATGCAGAAAGGGAGGAGTATGTTATGGATAATTAAAATTTAATATTTAGTGCATGATGTAAATGACATTCTTATCATGAAATTAAAATTGATTGTATCTAAGAATGTATAGAATCTATATAAAATTGTATTAAAGATGTAATGCAAGCCAAATCTAACTAACAATCTAATCTAATCCGAGAATGGAACCAACGTGAAAAGTTACCGGAGAAGCTTGAGAACCTTGTTTAAAAGTTTAGAATAAGTAGGTTTAAAAAACATTTGTATCCTAACATGAATATTATTTCAGCTAACAATCTATGTAAAATATATAATCCAAATACTCCTAGTGTTTGGATTATATAATAATATAGATATTACTTAATCTAATTTGAATCAACCTGAAAGTTTAAGAGAGTAAGTTTAAATAGGCTTAAGAACATACGAAAAAAGATTTAATGATGATTTTCTAAATATACTTTAATTTTTTTCCTATGTTTGGTTTGGTTCAGATTTGGTTGGTATAGATATATTGGTTTATTTGAGATGGATATGTTTAAAGAAAGTGTAAGCCATCGGATAATAATGAATTGTCAATATTTTAAGCACTTAACGTAGTCAAAAATTAACTTCTGCGGGTTAAGTTTTTTATCCTGGCATAAATATTATTTAATAGTTAAGAATCTAAAAAATGAAATTTAATTTTAAAATGTCTAATTTTTTGATCTAAACCTAATCTAACTTAAGTTAGATAAAATTTCAACTTAACTTTAAAAAGTAGTTTTTATCTAACGCATAGTCAATCTTCAATTAACTATTTAAATTTTAATTTACTATAATAATTTAATCCATCATTTAATTTTTAAATTTAATCTAATAAAAATTTAAGTTAATCTATTTATCATTTCATCTATTATCTTAAAATTATTTATTACTTAATATAATCAGAATCAACCTGAAACTTTAAGGGAGTAAGTTTAAATAGGCTTAAGAACATACCAAAAAAATCTTCCATTCCGGAAGCAGGAATTTTAATATATTTTTTATTCGGAGGAATGCCCGGAAACGTATTTGGATTATAGAATAGTATAGATATATATAATTTAAAGATAAATCAAAATTTAGAATTAGTTTGATGTGATCTTGAAAACCTAAATAAGAAAAAAATTGTTTGAACGAAAAGAATAAAAAATGGAAAGAGTAGGGATTTATTTTTGTCGAATATTAATAGTTAGTAATTCTGTTTGGCTAAATGATGGGTATAAATATATCATAAAATTTATATTTCATTAAAATTTTAAATTAGTTGGTTGTCTGGAGTTGATTGAAAGCCTGAAATTAGTGTAAAAATACCTAAAACAAAACAAAAGATATGTAAAATGGCCCTTTGCTATGGTACAGCGAGTAGAAAATCTGGCTTTGCCAAATCAGTAACTGATTGCTCTGGCTTGTAAATATAAAATGTCAAAATCCTATTCCCATCTTTATATTAATATAAATATAAAATGTTTTTTGTTCTATTTTTTAAATTATTATGAGTCCATTTGATCCATGAAGGAATTGAAACATTAGCTTCTAGTTTCTGGTTAATTAGTTAATTTTTTCCATTGGTTCCTGTCGGACAATTCCAACTCAAACATGATTTTAAGAGAAATGAACCACAGGAAACAAAGAAAACTTACAATAATTTTCTTCTTCTTGAATAATTAAAAGTTCTAAAGAGAACATTTCTCTCATATTTTTTATTTTATTTCCACATATAGAAAAATTCAAAATCTGAATTAAAGGAAATAGTTTTTGCTGTGAATTACAGGAAGTTCAAAATCAGAAGTACACAAAATTTTCCATTCCTATACGAGAAACATTGTAGTATGCTTAAAATCTTAAGTGCTCTCCAGATAATGAAGTGTAGAGAACACATATACTTGCTAATTATAAGATAGAACATGTGTTAGTTTCGGGACTTAACCAAAAGATGAATGAACAAGGCTAACCGAGCTTCTGATAAACTTTGCAGTCTACCCTCTGTTGATCCAAAGGTTGTAGTCGAGATTCAGAAGGTTCAGCAAACAAATTTGCCTTCCGAGATCTCGATTCCAACGAATCACTATAACGAATATTCCTGATTACAACTTGCTTGCAATAACACAAAATCAGAAAATAATCTTTGTTCTTCCATGCAGACGAATAGAACGAGTTACAACTAGAGGAGAAGTAGAAGAGGAAGAAGAAGGATTATGGTTTTCTGGGACGATGAAGATCACCGTTGTTCAAAGCAAGATTTATCCCACACGATCTGCTTCCAGGAACCAGCAAGTTCTCGAAGAACTTCTGGAACGCTCGCGTCACCTCTCTCCTAGACTCGCACGATCTCCTGGAGTCCTCTTGGCGGCGTAGCAGCGTCTCTTCAACTTTCTCTCTCTCTCTCTCTCCCTCGAATTCTATATCCTTCTTATAAGGGTTGAGAAGAGAGTATTTATATACGATCCTAGCCACAAAATCAGTTACAAAGAGATAGGAACGAAATTAATTCAAATCCCACAAAATTGGATCTGAATTAAAGACACAATCTTTCCATAACCGAATTCGAACTTGCTTCCGCCTTCAATACAGCAGCGCATCAGCATAGCAGCGTAGTGGCCCAACGCATAAGAGCGCAACATCACAGTCACGCATGGTCGCGCATACGTCCGCACAGCGCCCGCTCAACACCCTGCTTAAGCACCCTCGCATGCACCCGCGAATGCAACCGCGCTAGCAACAACATGTGCAACTAATGCGCACAAGCCCCATGCGTCGATTCTGACATGCTAAGTACAAAGTGCGCCAACAAAGCACCACTTTGCACCATTGAGACCGAGTCTGAGTCGCTAATTCCCTTTGGGGTTTAGCTCCTATGGAATAAATTCCAAGAGCATAACAAAAAGCTTAATATCTTCCATGGAGGAGTTAATCCTTTTTTAACCTAATAAAACACCCCCACATGGCACCCATGTGCCAACCACACCCTATGTTCATACCTCAACACAAGAAAATCATTATATTGAGATACCCACTTGGTAGTGTAGCCAATGTGGGACTATATTTCATAGTCCAAAGGCAAAAACACCAACAATCTCCCATATATCTCAATATATGGGTTGAGCGTACCCCACAGTGACTGTCCATCATAGATTAGGATAGATGTCGCTTTGACTTGAATCTTTCCTCATGGGTCAAATAACAGTATGATACAAGAATGAACTAAGCCTTGAATTCTGCACCATAGTTGCAATTCTTTTCACTCACACAATGACATCAGCTGTGCTTCCGATTGCACATTAAAGGTCATATGCATGCCTGATTTTGGTGTATGTATATTGAGCGTCTATAAGTTTTCTCTCAAGAGAAGGTCTGTATCTCTTTCCATACACTCTAGGTGAGTTCATTTAAAGAGTCATTGGCATGAAGCCTTGCGCTTCCTTGCAGTGCTACATCGCTATGACATGGCCTAAAGCCGAGGTTCACTCCCTCATTTGGTGTCATTCACTGTAGCATGATGCCTTAGCCTCTTTGTAGTGCCAAACTACCCAACCTGAAGCCTTGTACTTCCTTGCAGTGTTATACCGCTATGACATAGCTCACGTAGCTGAGAATTTACATCTTTTACCTCTGTGGTGTCACACCACTGTAACATAAGGTCACTGGCCTCTTTGTAGTGCTGTCTACCACTCTTTATTCTACAATATTAGGCTACCTGCCTATGTGCGGTGCTACGTCGATGTGACATGGCCCAAAGTCGAGGTTCACTCCCTCGTGTGGTGTCACGCCACTGTAGCATGGGATACACGTCCCTTGTAGTGTTGAAACTATCGTGCTTTCTGTAAAGCACACCACACATTCACTCTGCCCGAGAACTCATTAAGGCGTCTAACCCATCCTCCACATAACTTATTCTACACAAAGAAAAATTAGTTGACAACAGTGGTTCTGGGTCCATAATCCCTCAATGTCTCAAAGGACTACCACTGTTTCTAATATTCTTTCAGTCAATGGTCCTTCCTTGAACTAATAGCTAGATGTCTAGTAGATTTCTCTTTGAACTAATAGCATAAAACTAAATGGTAGGAATACAAAGATACAATATTAGAATCCCTCCAAACCCATATATGTTGTGTCCTTGACTATATGCGGTGTTACGTCGCTATGACTTGGCCTGAAGCCGAGGCTTGACCCTGTCGAGGTACGTCAAGTGGTGTCGCCACTGTAACATGGAGTACTACGCTCCTTTATAGTTCATATGATCAGCTGGTGCTTGAGGCATTTCATAAACGGATCCGCCAGACCCTCCTGGCTTCGATCATCAAATACTATAAATGATGCCATCCTCGATGCGCTCATTCAATGTAGTATCTTCTGTGAATGAATCAGCTAAAATCACCTGGCTTCAAACATTAACTACTACAATGATGGCATCCTTGATGTGCTCACTCAGTGCTCAGTGGCTAAACTGCACAGTTCTCTTCTTACCATTGAAGAGATTATTTAATGCCACCGCGATCGGTCCAGCACAGATTAAAATAGGAGAATCCTCTTTGAGAAATAAAATAGGCTGCAAGAAAGAATCTCTTAGGAATCTCTGTCTCTATGTCATCAAACGGTGGGGGTGGTTCATGCGCGCGTAAACGAGCAACGCTACAGTCTCTTGGTTGTCGCAGTATATCGGCACCTCCAGAATCTGTGCACCAATCACTAGAAGATCATACATGACCTCCCAAAGCCACTCTGCTTCATTCGCTGCAGTCGTCGGTGCATAGAACTCAGATTCCATCGATGAATGACAGATCATTGTCTACTTCTTCAACTTCCACGATATAGCAGGTCCACCCATAGAGAAGACGTATCCTCATGTGGACCTTTCGCTCTCTACTTCTGAACACCATCTTGCATCACTGAAGCCTTCCATTATTGTCGGATATCCGCTATAGTGCAGTGCATACTTCTGATTCCTCCTAAGATATCTCATTACTCTCCTTACAGCCTTCCAGTTCTCCACACCTGGCTTGCTCGTGAATTAACTCAGCATCCCCACACCGAAAGCTATATCAGCCCTTTTGGAAGTTGTTGCATACATCAAACTCCTGATAATGCTTGAATACTCCAGCTGCCTGACGCTTTTTCTAGGATTTGGCTTCAGCTTTTTTTCACATCTGTAGGAAGTATCGATCCCTGGAAGATCCTGATATCGATAGCGTGTGAGCATCTTCTCAATATAATGAGACTATGACAGCGCCACTCCAGTGTCCGTCCGGATGATCTTTATCCCCATGATAACATCAGCTTTACTAATTCCTTCATACTGAACTTGGATGATAGGAACTTCTTTGTCTCAATGACTCGTGCTAGATCCGTGCCTAGGATCAACATGTCGTCCACGTATAAACAAACGATGACTCATCTTCCTTCAGTGAACTTTGTGAAAACACACTTTTCCGTCTCACTGACCCTGTAGCGGTTTAATTTTTTGACTTTATCAAACTTCTCATGCCACATTTTGGGAGCTTGCTTCAAGCCGTATAGCGATTTTACCAACTTGCAGACTTTGTCTTCAAGCCCTTTGACGACAAATCCTTCTTGTTGTTTCATGTAAATCTCCTCGGTCAACTCTCCATTCGGTAATGCTGTTTTAACATTCATCTGATGAAGAACTAGCTTGTGAATTGCACTCAGAGCAATCAATATCTTGATGGTCGTCATCTGAGCTACTGGAGCATATGTGTCGAAGTAGTCGATACCCTGCTTCTGAGAAAATCCCTTGGCAACTAAACTTGCCTTGTACATGTCAATAGTTCCATCGGCCTTCATCTTCTTCTTGAAGATCCATTTATATTCGATTGGTTTAGATCCTTAGGGCAGATCGACCAACACCCAAGTGTTGTTGGAGGCTATTGAGTCGTACTCATTATTTATAGCCTCCCTCCAGAAAATAGCATTTTTGGTCTTCATCACCTCATCATAGGTAAGCGAATCTGCTTCTACATGATAGGTGACAAAATTATCTCTGAAGTCCTTCTGTCTTTACACTCGCTTGGACACTGGTTCTGTAAGTTCTGGTTCGAATATTGTCTCTGGAATGATAAATTCTTCACGGACTACATCTTCATTGGAAACGTTAGCCTCATATGCACTCATATTATTTTTTAAAATGTCCGCGATAACAATGTTCTTGTGCCTTGCAAATTTATCTTCAAAGAATTTTGTGTCATGAGATTCAATGATATGATTTGATTCTTATAGAAGCATGTAAAATACGGATCCATGCGGCCATCAACCATGCGCCCCACAATAAAGCTCAGCAAAAATTAGACCGTATAGTCACCATGCGGCCCAGAAAAGCTATATTCATGCGGTCTAAACAGCCGAAGTAAACCTTGGCTGCAGATGGACCTGACATGACGTCCTGGCGGCCATATCGAGTCTGAGACAGAATCATGACAGGAAGGATTCTCTGAACACCCCGAAAGACGAAACTTCACTAAAACACAGAAGTCTCACCATGTGTACAACACGAAAAAAGATTCTATGCGGCTATGGCTCATGCGTTCCAGACTCCATGCATCCCATGCATTTCTGACCGTCATGTAGTCCATGCATCCCAAATTCCATGTGTCCCATGTGTTTTTGGCCGCATGCGTCCCTGAATCCATTAGTTTCATGCATCTCTGGACCATGTGTTCCAGACTCCATGCATCCCATGCATCTCTGACCGTCGTGCAGTCTATGTGTCCCAGATTCCATACGTCCCAGCGTTTCTGGCCGCATGCGTCCCAGACTCTAAGCGTTCCATGCGTCCCAAATGCCATACAAACCAAATCCTACTGTTACAACTGAAGTGATTCTCTCTAACCAAATAGCGGCCACGCGTCTATTTGACCAAGTTGCGCCTTCAACAATTGAGAACCGTCCAAATACTCAACAAACAATAAAATTCCAACAAATATCTATATGGCAGTGGAGTTCGGATTCGCGTGCGTGGCTGGAGCTCCCTTTCGTTAAAAGGAGACACGTGACAAACCCACACCATCCATGCGGCCCAAAATCTATGCGACCATAAGTATGGCTATAAATAGTAGGGTACCACACCCGAACAAAAAGGGGGCTGGCTATCTGCGAATCTACACTCGAGCAAAAGAGAAGAGCTTATGTATCGGATCGTCTACGGAGTAAAGAGAGTTGCTATACTCCTAACCCTCTATCATCACCCCGCAGAACACAAAATTTGTACTTATACTGTCTGTTTAAGACTCCTCTCTGTACTCTCTTTAGTTTGTTCAATTAAATCAAGTTTTTTTTTCAAGCTTTCGTATTTAATGGCAAACAAGATGGCAAATCTGCTAGGAAATACCTTCTTCTCTAATGAGAATTTGGTGACGCAGTCTGATTTGGCCAAGCTTGGCTCAACGGAAAAGATGCTGGTAGTTCGCTTCGACCAGCAAGTATTCAAGAAAATGCTCTCGGAAGAAAGTACTTGTCCTTCGCCAAGGCTAGCCAAGCCCAAAAAGACCCGCATGACGTGGGTAGTAAAGGCCGCTGCACCTCGTCCAACTACGGAGCAGACGCTTCCCGTCTCTCGCTCCGTTGCTGATGATGGTCGTTAGGCGAACACCCAGGACGTCCACGTCCATACGGCAATACCTTCTGACGCAGATACTGCTAGGCACCCAGACTATGGCAGAGAAAAATACTATGATGCCAGACATTCTGGGGCTGATGCAGCTTCTATGAGGTCAAGAAGGAGGCTACATAAGATTGGCCATGCGGTACTAGCTCACAGTCGCAGGCAGATGACCGCATGCGGCCCCGACAGCAACAGAATATCTGTTTTCAACCATATCTCCTTCGGGTAGATCCTATGCGATTTGCTGAGAATGGCAAAAATCCAAACATGAACCCTTTGTACTACGTGCCTGCGGGTGCTAAGTTAAAGAAGCCTAGGGCAGTGCGAGTTCATCAAGCTCAAGCAACTGTCAAGTTAGCTGATCGTCAACATGCACCATTAACCGTTACACGAGCCCCTGATGGGAAGCTATATAAGATCGCCTCGTGCATCAGCCCGCGACGGCAAATGGACAGCATCGGTCTCAAAAGTCTCCCGCTGACGATCTGAGGGAAGTTCTTGTACGAACCCTGGAACAGGGAGCAAAACCGACACCTACGCACCCGTGCACTCGGTCCTTCCGTGCCCACAAAAGGGTACAAAGGTGGAACAACCCTTGCTTGACTTGCGTAATATGATCAATCACAAGTGCAAGACCAGGGAAACAACTGTGGCCGATGAAATATCCTCTTCAGGGTATCACTGTGCCAAGATCATTATCAATTGCTGCTGTAACAAAGTGGCAACACCCACAAGCAGGCAGTCGACCTTCCAGTAACTACACCAGACAGCACCCATTTGGCAATAACCCGAAGATCAGGTACAAGTACCAGTGGAGGAGGAGACGCCCTCCGCCTCATGCTACTCGACTCGAAAGCTTTCCGCCACCAAGGGAGAAAAGAAGTCAAGTACCTCTAGTTCGCCACTCTCTGCCAGTGCGTTGCGAAGGAGACTACCAGGAGGGTTAACAACGGGACCTGCAAAAGGCATTTTCTAGGGTACCCGCTCAAAGAAGAAACTGTCAACTACTGGGGGTATTTCTTCCTCAGAACCCCTGGGGTGGCCCAAGCTGAGGGTAATATTCCCCTCGACTTACGCAACAACCAGGCGTTCCGAGAAGACAACAATTCCCAAGGAACGGACTCCGAGATCCCTGGGGGTAGCTTCCCTCGCCAGGTTGATGTAGCCTCCAACGCTGGGGGTAGTATCCCTTTCGAGTCCGAAGAGGAGATGGCGCTGCCAGCTTTTCCTGATGACTACTCTCGCCAGGGGTCTGATACGGAAAGTGCAGCATCCACTGCCCCGTCCATCTCTCCTCATGTGAGGATGGTACACATGACCGGAGATGACCATGAAGGCCCCAGCGACCACCAACGCCTCGAGACCCTCGTGGACATGATACAAACGATGGGTGCATCAATGCAAGTCTTAACCCAGACAATGCTGAAAATCAAAGCAAATATGGCTTCTCAACCAGAAAGAACCCCTGGACAAGCAAACTTGGACCCAGGGACCAACAAGGATTCAAACACAAATGCCCTACCTGCGGGTAGTAATCCTCACCTTCCTGGCTCGTCTGCACCTTCCGTAGGAGATGAGGACAAGGAAGCAATGAAGGAGGTCCGATAACTCCGGGCTCGCCTAGACTCCATGGGCAATCGGGACTCACTCCGCGATTTTGTGTTACGACAGCCATACCCGGTAGAATGAAGGGATTTACTGTATCCGCCCAAATACAATCCCTTCAACATAAACACATTTAACGGCAAGTCCTCCCCTCGTCGGTTCATGAGTTACTTCAAAATTACAACGGGACACCTACCCCACAGCGATGTTATCCTTACCAGACTCTTCGTCGAAGAATTAGAGGGGGTAGCTTTCGACTGGTTCTGCAGTCTCAAAGATAATTGTATCTCATCATTTGATGACCTTAAGCGCATGTTCCTCAACAGATTCTATGAGGCGAGAAATGATATGACGATGTCCTCTCTGATGGATATCTCCCAGGGAGAAAGGGAACAGACGCGAAATTACAACGAGTGGTTCTGACAAACAGCGCTAAGGTCTCCCCCTGGCAATCCTGAGGCCACACTAATGTAGATGTGCAAGAAAAATATGTTTCCGGAGATCGGCCTCTGGATGCACGATAACCAGTTCAAAGACTGGACGACGTTCATTATAAGCGTTGTGAAGGCTGAAAACAAGCTCAAAAATGTTCAGCACTTGGGAATCCATATTCCTACTACCGAGCAAAAGGGCAAGCGCCCCAGCAATAGCAGTAACAACAACTGCGATACGAAAGGAAAGAAAGACATGGTCTCTAATGTGAGCAAGAAACCTGAGCAAAAGCAGGCAGAGGCTCCAAAATCCAAGGAGACCTATTCTTTTAAAGACGGTGATGTCAATACCATCTTTAGGGAGGTAAAATTTGCCTCCCCGGCATCAAACATGAGCCTGAAGCGTAGGAGATGAGCAACCCAAAGTACTGTCACTTCTACCGGTACATTTACCACCCAACGCAGGAGTGCTACACCTTCAAGTGGTACATCCAACGGCTGATCGATACCAAGTCTCTCTTCCTGGATTTTGATGATGTAACGATTGTCGCTAAATGGTGTCCCTCCAGTAGCCGAATGACTAGAGAAGAGTTGCTGACATAGCCATCGAATTCTTGTAATCTTGGTTATTTTTCTGGTCTGGTTCAGGCCCTAAATCTCGCTTCATTTGCTTGTTCGACAACTTTCCACCGACGGAAACCCAGGACAGAGTCACACCGATCACAAGGAAAACAATGGAGGTAGCTCGCGACCAAGCAGCCGGGCCGACACCTCTTACTACCCCTCGGGGCGAGATCATGTGGGTCCACCCGGATCTGGTCCCAATCTTGACGCAGCAAGCAACGCCTTCCATCGTCAAGCCTAAAATACGAAAAACTATGACTTGCTGCATTGTTTCTCCTACCGCTGAGGAGGCCTGGGCAGGGGGGCAGTTCGGGCCTTGCTTACCAGCGAGATTACGAATCTCTCGACGTCAATGCACTTCCAACTACTACACCTGTCGCGTCTGATCTGGGTCCATCTCAACCTCCACTATCGGACAAGTCCAAACAAAAAGAGGGACGCTTCGACAAGCCGTTGGGTAAGAAAATGGCTCAGGGATTGGAAAAGCCCTACAACTTTGATGTCTTGGCTCAACTTGCCAATACCCCGACAAAGTTGTCATTATTTGAGCTTCTACGGCTTTTCAGAGACACTCAAGCCGCCCTGAACGAGGCATTACAAAATACCGACACCTATCTGGTGTAGGTAAAGCCGTCAGCTGAAGATCCGACGACATGCTCCCACTATAATAACTTTACGGATGCAGTACCTAATATTATGTTCTCACAACAAGAAATATTGCTAAAGAATAACAAAAGGGTATATTGGTGCTATAAAGGTGGACGGGATGCACATTGACCCCGGTTCATCAATCAACATCATCCCGAGGAGTCTGTTACAAACCTTGGGCATCCCTATGCATCACCTGACAGCTACCAATACTGTCATTAGTGGCTTCAAGGCAGAAAGAAGCTACCCTCTGGGCAAGATTCGCCTGAAGAGCCAGATCGGCGACTTAAAAATAGAGGTCACTTGCTACGTCATTGACGTAGATGTATCCTACAAAGTCTTACTCGGACACCCCAGGATACGCCAATATATGATCGTGTCATCAACCCTGCACCAATGCTTAAAATTCGTCGATGATCATGGCATCATCAGAACGGAGTTCGCAGACATCGATCCATTTAAGGGAGTCGAGACGTACTACTCCGACATCATCCTTTACAACCAAACCCACCGAGATAAATGTTGTAGTGCCCCACTCCTCGTAGGCATTATGTACAAGTGATCGCTTTGTTTGCTCGAGCGAATGCCTTCTCGGAGAGTTCCCGATCGAACCATAAGACGATTGATCTAAGTGAGTGGGTAGAACTTCATTCTCTGATTCTTGCACGACTAAATAATGAATATGAGTTTTTTCTATGCTTGTTTTGCTTAATAAGATAATGTTCTCATTGAGAATGATAGAACGAGAACCTGCTTGCTTAATAAGAGAACTTGTATGCTTGTCTAAAAAAAGATAGAACCTTGCCATGCTAAGTCAAGATAGAAAAAATTGTTGCATGCTTTGTTACACTGACATCGCTATCAAACAAACCCTTGCCATGCTAAATAGATAAGTAAAGGATTTGTATGAACAAATCCCTTTGTAATATGCTAAGAAAGAGATAGATATTGCATGCTAGTTATGAAATCAAAATCGTGCTTGCTATTATATGTTTTGCTTGCCTGTTTTGCTATATCGAATTGCTATAAGTCTTTGATTCATATAAGACGACATTATAAGTGCGCCCTGAGGTACGGTCCTTGTGATCTAAAGGGGTGTACTATTAGATATATGAAAGATGTATTTTTCTTGACAATATGTGTTTTGCTCGACCAGATATGTTTTGTTTGATCATTTGTTTGCTTGCATTATAGATGATTCATGTCACTGCATTAGTCTCGGACAAGTTGTGCACAAGGTCTTGTCTTTCGAACGGTCTTTGGGGCACTGGGAATCGCTCGGTCCGGAAAAAAATTTCGTTTTACCCTAAGGATACGGCTCTACAGGGTCTAGTGGGTGATGTGTCTATTAGTATTGTGTGGAACCCATGATTTCACAGCTACTAGTACTCATGTGTGTTGGTGAAACGCTGAACCTTCAGTCACAGCTACCGACACATACGCGTGCTAGTGAAGAGCTGAACCTTAAGTCATCTCTGCTAACCATCGGGCTACCCATGGACCATCATATAGTTAGGGTGCATGCTAGGCTAGCCTTCTTGCATACCAAACTGTTTGATGCAGAGACGGACAGGAAAAGATAACCTTATACATATATGTTTATGAAAAGTGTTGCTAACTTATATGTCTACTGCAGGGATAACTGTTTAGCAAGGGGTAAGAAATACAAAGAGTATATATATATATATATATATAGCTTGCTTTTTCATTACGTTTGCATCATAGAGTTTATCTGATAGTGCTTCATGCATTCGCATCGGTTGGACAATGGCTATTAGTGCAGAGCTGAACCTTGGTTCCGGCTGCTATTATGTTAATAAAGAGCAACCATGAGTCACAGCTGTTAATAGCATCAGATAAAAGAGTCCTTAGTTTGCTGGTTTACCGCTACTGATCCTGAGTTTCTCGGGGACCGAAATCATATAGATAGTTCGTCTTGTTTGCTTGAAAGAATGATAGTCCACTTGATGCACTTATTTTAATTCGAGATGAACAATCAGCTAAAGATAACTTTTGTTCCTAAGAGATCGAATATGGTACACGATACATGCTGGGCACTACACGATAGAACATTGTCCCGATTATATGCTTATTGTTTGAATATGCAAACTGTTTCCAAAGCTATATTTTCAAAAAGATGTAAACTGACTCTAATCCTGTGCTGCATGCAATAAACATAGGTAAAAATAGTAAGATCACTAGTAATAAAATATTTTGCCACATGCTTACTTAGTGTGGGTTTCAGGGAGTGTTGCTTATGTTTGTTGATTTTATACTCACTAGTACTTTCTCCAAAGTGCTTACCCACCAACAGTTTGCTTGTTCTCAGGTGCTGGATCGTCCGAGGAAGCGATAGCCGTACCTCATCCCCAGGACCCAAAAATCTGGAGTCGATGCCTTGAGCCGTATCGAGATTGCTTTTAGCTGCTTTTGTATAAAGGAATGTAATGTATGGAACAATGTTATTATATTTGAGAGAGTGCTTGAACGATTTGTAACCTCGATCATGCGTCGCTTGTAACACTTTTGAATATCAATAAAAGATGCTTATTTCCTTATGCCATTGTGTTCTTTATTTTTCTGCAAAATATGTCGATGCTTACGTCTTGAATAACTTACTTGTCCTTGTTCAAGCTTTGGCCTTGTGCAAGCACAATTTAGGCTTGTACGGTATCGTACCCTAGGCGAGGATGATCGATTCCGTAAGGACCAAGCGAGGATGATCGGCCCTTACGGAACCGGGGCGTGATAAATGTGGCAACGAGGCTGATGATGAGGCCGAGGTTACGACAACACCAGAGGAGCCCATGAGAACCCATTTCAAGGCTTGCACTCCCTACGCAGCCACTTCCCTCATCGTTGCACAGGAAGGCACTAGAGTCTCTGGCACCTTCACAACATCCGAACCTCTGGTCGTTCACCTTCATAGGAAAAATCAACCGCAGAAGAAGGATCATGCACCATCTGCTCCTTTAGAACCTATGATAGTTCGTCTTTGCAGACCGCCAAAAGAAGACCCAACCACGGTTGTAGCCTCCGAGCCTTTGGTGGTAAAACCGTACAGGAAGCCACCAATGCCTTTAACCGTTCTGGGGGTAGCCCATGAGGATGACGAACTGGAAGAATATGTGGTCGTTCAGGCCAACGTCCCTTCCCTCAATGATATGATTTCTCCGGAAGAGATACCTTATTTTATCAATAAAAAGTCCTCTTTGAATTATTCTGAGTACACACATATCAACACACTGTACTCTATAGAGCACGGTCTAGGCTTACACCTGCAAACACAGGTGACTATCACCTACGTAGTAAACCAGATCCTCCCTAGTCAAGGTTCCTACTTAACGGTTCCATCAAGGAGGAGGGGAGACAAACCTTTCATCTTCGGCTTGGGACTCCGACGTCAGTATCGGGGAGATGCTCAAGCAAACATTGTCTGCCAACATGGTATCAGCTGACCCTGAAAAAGACGACGAAGATCCACATGAACTCCTTGAAGTATAACCATGGGCCCAACGCCTAGATACACAATGGGAGATGCGGTTCGAATAACGAGAACCTCCTACCGAGGACGAAGTCGTACAAGTCAATCTGGGCGACGAATCCTCCCCCAAACCTATATTCATCAGCAAAAGTCTATCCAAAGAAGACCAAAAATCTCTACTACAGCTCGTCAGGAAATATATTGATGTCTTTGCCTCGATTTATGAAAATATGTCAAGGCTGGATCCTCAAAATATGGTCTACAAACTCAATATTTTGTCGAAGGCCAAACCGGTCAAGCAACAGCAACGACTGTTACAGCCGAACATAATAAATTATATCAAAGCTGAAGTCAATAAGATGATAGCTAGTGGCTTCATCCGCAAGGAACAATATCCCAACTGGGTAGCCAACATAGTGCATGTCGTCAAGAAGAATGGGAATATTCGAATCTGTATGGACTTCCATGATCTAAATGCGGCATGTCCTAAGGACGAATTTCCCCTCCCGATCACCGACATAATGATCGACAATACCTGTGGCTTCGAGAGCATATCCTTTATGAACTACTTCTCAGGCTACAACCAAATCAAGATATTTTTCGACGAGGAGAGGCATACATCGATCCGCACCCCAATAGGCGTATACTGCTACACAGTCATGCCTTTTGGTCTAAAGAATGCGGGTGCTACATACCAGCAAGCCATGAGCACCATTTTTCGTGAACATCTGCGTAAGATGGTGGAATGTTATGTGGACGACATCATCGTCAAGATTCACTCTAAAAATGATCACCTCCAAGACTTGAGGACTGTGTTTGACTTAATGCGCACATACCGCCTTAAGATGAACCCTACCAAGTCCTTCCTCGGAGTCTCCAGCGCTAAATTCCTGGATTTTGTCATCACTTCCCGGGGTATTCACATAGACCCCGACAAGACCAAGCCATCCTGGAGATTAGCCCGCCAAAGAAACTTCGAGAACTCCGCAGCCTTCAAGGTAGGCCGACATACATCAGGAGGTTCATATCAAGCCTCTCTGGACGTTGTCGGCCGTTCACCCAGCTTATGAAGAAAGGTGTCTCCTTTGTTTGGGATAAAAAATGTCAACGCGCCTTTTAACGACATCAAGGAATACCTATTAATTCTCTTGTGGTGGCCCCGGTCATGGGAAAGCCCTTCCTGCTCTATGTACGTGCGGTGGAGCACTCTCCCGGTGCCCTGTTAGCCCAGAATAGTGATGCAGGCCACGAGCAGGCCATATACTACCTTAGTCGGATGATGGTCGGAGCGGAGCATAGGTACACCGTCGTTGAGAAGGAATGCCTTGCTCTACTATTCGTTATTCAAAAAACTCGATATTACGTGGCTAGAAAGACCATTCATGTAATCTCGCGAGTCAACCCCCTCAGGGTCCTCATGATCAAACCAGGGGCACTCAGTTCCCGCTTGGCTACCTAGGCAATACTATTATCTCCATATGATATGATGTTCATCCCACAGAAGGTCGTCAAGGGTCAAGCACTGGACGATTTTTTAGCAGCCCAGCCAAGGTCAAAAACCTCGAAGCTTTATGAGGAGATTCTAGACGAGGCGGCGGACTCCAACGTCACTTCACACGAAGTTGTGTGGCGAATATTCTTTGTGGGCGCTTCAAGATCATGGCCCAAAGGCGGTGTCTTCTCTGGGGTCGGGATAGTGTTGATCTTCCTATACGGCCTCATCATCAATCGTGCCTACTCTCTCACGGAGCCGTGCTCCAATAATATGGCAGTCAACAACGCCTTAATCATCGGGCTCCAACTTACTAAACAAGTTGGAGTAGAATACCTGGAGGCTTACGGTGATTCTCAGCTAATAGTCAAACAGGTCCGGGACGAGTATGAAGTCCGAAACGAAGATGATCCCCTACCACCAAGATGTTCTTAGCATTATTGCAACTTTCGAAATATTCTTTATAGAGCACGTCCCTCGGTTATAAAATATTGAGGCTGACGCCTTAGCCGGCCTCGCCACTTCATAGGCGGTACCAAACAACACTCATCAGCTAATCGACGTGATCGACCAAGAGCTGGTCTATCCTAAGAGAAACCTACGCTTGTGTCTCAGCTATACAGCGGAGGTCGACACCAATACTCAGGATTGGAGGCTTCCATTCATTGACTATGCAGTCTATGGAGTTCTATCCGAGAACCCGAAGGAGGCCACTTCAATCAGGAGATGCTCCCTCCATTTCTATTACAACACGGAGACCAAAATATTGTATCATCGGTCCTATGATGACCTTCCGCTACGATGCTTGTTGAATGCAGAGGCAAAATAAGCCCTCTGCGAAGCTCATGATGGCGTCTACAGGACGTATTAACCCGGCCCGAAGCTACAAGACCGTCTTCGGAGAATAGGCTACTATTGGCCTACTATGATAGCAGATGATGTTGATTACGCGAGAAAATGCCAGACATGCTAGATCCACGCAAACTTCATCTACCAGCCCTCAGAGTTCCTACACCAACGGTAGCATCTTGGCCGTTCAAAGCATGGGGGATGGACATCATCGGACCGATAAGCCTACCTTCGTCTAAGGGATATCGATTTGTCCTTGCCATCAATAATTAGTCTCGGGGATTAACCAAAAGATGAATGAACAATGCCAACAGAGCTTCTGATAAACTTTGTAGTCTACCCTCTATTAATCCAAAGGTTGTAGTCCATATTTAGAAACTTCAGCAAACAAGTTTGCCTTCCGAGATCTCGATTCTAACGAATCACTATAACAAATATTCCTGATTATAACTTTCTTACAAGAACACAAAATCAAAAATAATCTTTTTTCTTCCTTGCAATCATAGTTGCAAACGGATAGAATGAGTTACAACTAGAGGAGAAGTAGAAGAGGAAGAAGAATGATTATGTCTTGCTGGGGTAATAAAGATCACCGTTTCTTAAAGCAAGATTCGTCCCACACGATCTGCTCCTAGGAACCAGCAAGTTCACAAAGAACTTCTGAAACGCTCGCGTCACCTCTCTCCTGGACTAGCACGATCTCCTAGACTTCTCTTGGCGGCACAACAGCCTCTCTTCAACTCTCTCTCTCTCTTTATCTCTCTAATTCTATATCCTTCTTATAAGGGTTGAGAAGAGAGTATTTATAGAAGAGCAGGGCCACATAGTCGGTTACAAAGAGATAGGAACGAAACTAATTCAAATTCTATAAATTCAAATCTGAATTAAAGATGCAATCTTTCCATAACCGAATCCGAACTTGTTTCGTCCTTCAGTGCAGCAGCGTAGCGGCCCATCGCACAAGCGCGCAGCAGTGCATGCATCCGTGCAGCACCCTCTCAAGCAACTTACACATAAAACGAGCACCGATGTTGACGTGCTAAGTACAAAGTGCAAAGTTCGCCAACTTTGCACTTTACGCCCTTGAGCCTGAGTTCGCGTCCGAGTCGCTAAGCCCCTTTGGGGCTTAGCTCCTATGGAATAAATTTCAAGAGAATAACAAAAATCTTAAAAGCTTTCATAGAGGAGTTTATCATTTTTCATCTTAATAAAACACCCCAACATGGCACACATGTGCCCCACCACACCCCATGTGCATACCTCAATACAAGTAAAGCATTATATTGAGATACCCACTTGGTGGTGTAGCCAATATGAGACTATCTTTAATAGTCCAAAGGCAAAAACACCAAGAACAAGAACCGCAAGTAACTACAAATAATAAATAAATCCCAAAGCATCGAACATTAAAACAACAGAAACCTTGATTTTCAAATCCTTTCGATCACCGAAGCTTTGAAAAATTCTACAAAATTCTATCACAACACAAATTGACGGTTATATTATCAACTAAATATTCCAAATTCAAGTTTTGCACCATATCTTGGAAGAAATTTTGGTATGTTAATGCATGAAAAATTATATAAAAAATCACCTGCAACATAAAGAGCCTAAGTCGGCTCCAATAATTTCTTTGTACTGATTGCTAAGCTTCTGATTCACATACCTAACCATCAAAACTAAGGGCACATTTGGTTCACTGCAATGTAATTGTAATCATAATGGAATCAAATAAAAAAAATTTATTCGATTCCATTACGATTACAATTACATTGCAGTGAACCAAACAGACCATAATTGTTAATCAAAATAAAATAAATAAAATAAAAACAGAACTGATCAAACAAAAAGTAAACCCTAGAATTATCATAATTTGGGAGAAGAAGAAAAGAAAAAAGTGGTCGAATCGGAAGGAAATTGAGGGACTTGAGAGGCCTGTACTGGAGTATGAAAAGGTGAGAAATATTTTCTGCATGGAATCGACGTCGATCACGAATCATCTGAGAAGTTTGAAAGGTGGTAGAGATGGGTGGGATTTATGGTGACCATGAATAGAAGATGTGAGTAAAAGAGAAGTAAAGTTGAGTAAGTGGGGGCATAAAAATATGTGGAGTTGATGAGTCTGTTAATATAACTAATTGAGGAGTGGGAAATATGAAGAACTTAAATTTGAACCGGAATGTATATCCAGCTTCTTAAATCTGAATCCACATTCAAATTATTTGATTATATTGTATATAAATTACGTTAATGCCCTTGAATGAATATGAATTTATGTAAGAATCTATAGATGAAATTATATAATCCAAATACTTCTAGTATTTAGATTATATATATATATATATATATATATATATATATATATATATATATATATAGAGAGAGAGAGAGAGAGAGAGTTATTTGTATTTACCCTCCAAATGGCTAATCATATCTACACTATCTTCCATTTTTATTTTAATTAGTGTTACCCCCAGTCCTTCATAACCGATTAATTATAATTGTAGTTACCTCTCTCGAAAAATGTCTAACTTTTGAGAATTGGGGGGGGGGGGGGGGGGGGGGGGAGGGTAACGCTAATTAAAATTTAGGTGGGGGAGGGGGGGGAGGTAGTGGAGATATGATTAGCAATTGGGTGGTAAATACAAATAACTCATATATATATATATATATATATATATATATATATATATATATATATATATATATATATATATATATATATATATATATATATATACACAAATGGGTAACCGCCAACTCGATTTCGATAATCGACTAAGTATGATCTGATATGACTCAATGCGGCACATAAAATGACAATCGTTGCATCTTCGTTACTTCGCTGAAGATATGCTGCAACAAGTCTGCAAGCTGTGTTATTGAGTCTGTATTTTATATTCATTGAGTCTAGGACAAAATATACATCGGGTTCGTGTTGACACTAGAAAACTCAAACCCATATTAAACCAGAACCTAGTCCACTCAAAATAGTTTGAACCAAACCAAACCTGGACCCAACATTCCGGAAACAGACCAACATAGTTTGGACAGAACTCGGGGTAAACTCGGTCACCCTAAGACCCAGTTTGCAATGTTACTCCGTGAGACCAGGATTCTAACGTTCGATTTTCTGAACATTGGACATCCGAACTCGGTTCAGAAAAATCCTATAAATAGATATTGAATTCCACATTCTTATTAACTCATTCACTCATTTTCATATCTCTATCTACCTGGGCTATAAATATTTTTCATTCCCAAGATCAACTCCCAGCCTTATAGTACTAACGCGGTTTCGATTTAGAAGTCTGATCGAGTTGTAAAAAGCTTGATTTTTTAAGTTCTCTAGTGTTTGAAGTCGGTGTGCCTTTCGGATCAAACACACGTGTGAAGTCTTTCGAGCCTTCGGATCAAAGCTCGATGTTGTAAGAAGTTTGGAAGCCTTCAGATCAAAGCTTGTGATTCACTATTGATGATTATAGAATATACAACTCCGAGTAAGAGTTCTCGGGCCTGGACTAGTCATCTCAGAGAAAAACCAGGATAAAATTACGGTATTTACGTTTGCTCTTCTCAATTCTTACTTTACTGTATATTCATAATTGATATAATTATTGGTACATATACTGCCTTTACGTAGCTTAATTTTTAATTACGGTTTATTAATTCTGCTGCACACACGCACTCTATTCACCCCCCTCTATAGTTTTCCTAATGGTCATACAATTGGTATCAAAGCAGGTACTCTTTGAATTGGTTTCGGATCACAATTGCTCCTACAATTGGTATCAGAGCAGGTATTCTCTGAATTGGTTTCTGATACCAATTGCTCATACAATTGGTATCAGAGCAGGTACTCTCTTGATACAGCTTAAACTCCTAGTATACTTATATGACAACTTTGAGACCCTTGTACACCAATAATTGTAAAGGCTAGTCTACAAATATATCACCCCTATTTGAGGGTCCCAATTACACATATTGGAAGACATGGATGAGCCTTTACTTGAAATTACTTGGTTTTGACGTATGGACTAATGTTATTGAAGGTTACAGAAAATCTACTATCATTTCTCCTCTTACTTCCAATATTGTTAACAAACCTTATTATGACTACACAGAAGAAGAAAAAAGATTAGCTAGTCTTGATGCAAAAGCAATGAATGCTCTTTGCTTTAGACAATAAAGAACTTAATCGTATTTCTTCTTGTGCAACCTCATATGAGATCTGGAAACTTTTTGAAGCTACTTATGAGAACATGCATGAATAAGAAGCTAGCGATATGGAAGTAGAAGAAAATGCTAAGACAAGCATATGGTGTGAAAGCAAAGCAAGTGATTCTGAAGAAGAAAAGAATCCTCGCAACTCTGCAAATGTGTGCTTAATGGCATTTGATCATGTATCTACGAACCCCCTATATGATGACTTTACGTTTGATGAACTAGGTGATGCCTTTAGTGACCTTCTAGATGATCATAAAGCACTGCTTGATAAATACAAAAACTCGAAGAAGGAACCCAAGGCACACAAACTTGACATTGATAGATTGTCCACACTCCTAGATAATAGTAGAAAGACACAATCCACAAGTAATTTAGATGAATTAACATCAGTTAGATTAAACTTACATGAAGCACTTCTTAGAAATGAGCAACATGACAAGGATTATATTAAGCTCAAAGAAGATTATGAAATAGAGAAGAAAAAGAGTAGTGATGCACTTATTAGAAATGATGTCTTAACTACTAGATATACTGAGTTATATGAAACATCCAAAAAGTTGGAAATTAGATTAGGAAATAGTCTACACAGACTGATTTCCAATCTAACACGTATCACTCAAAACCCAAGGACACTCATAAGACACAGCCCAAGAAGGCCAAACCTTCTAATCATGTATTTTATTACAAATATCCACATAAGACACAATGCACCACTTTACATAGTTATATTCACTATAATATTTCTAACACTTATTTCCATGCTACATGTCATTACTGTGGTCACATATATTTCACTTAGGGTTTTACCGTTACTCGTGTCCGTTTGACGACACGTTGATACCACGATACGTGAGGTTTTAATAGAAACAATATGCAATACCTGCTCGTGGCTGAGGGGGTCTGTGCTCGTCGACGGCCTGCTCCTTCGGCATAGGGCGGAGCTCCGGCATGGCACGGGAAGCAGCAGCGGCAGCAGTTGCAGTAACGACAGCAGTTGTACTAACGGCAGCAATTGCAGCGGTAGGCGGCCGCTGTGCAGAGGTGGCGGGTTGCTGGCGGTTGGGGACGACTGTCAGTGGTGGCGCTTGGTGGCTGAGATGGTGGTGGGCTGTGGTCATACGGCTGGAGGTAATCGGGGTCGAGTTGAGGTGGAGTCGGGGGATAACGTGGGGTGGTGATGATGATGTTAATGATGGTGGTGCGAGTGGTGGTTGGCGGTGGTGCAGGTGATGGTTGCTGATGGTGCTGGGGTGGTAGAGACGGTGAGGATGGGGCGATGGTTGGCGGTGGTCAGGCGGTGGAGGTGGTGGTTGGAAGTCAGAAGAAGGGGATACGGAGGAGGTGATGGTATTGATGGTTGATGGAGGTGGACTGGCGATGGTGCTGGCGGTTGGGAGGCGGTGGTCCGGCATCAACGGGGAGGGCAGGCAGTTGAGGTGGTGACTGAGGCGGTTAAGGTGGTAGCTGCAGGTGATCGAAGGAAGGGGAAGGTGGTGATCGGGCTCGGCTAGGGTTTTATTAGGTTAGGGGAGGGAGAACATACATATATATATATGGAGAGAAAAGGGGTCCTCCTAGGGAATTGGGCCAGCTAGGGTTTCTTGGGGCGGGTGAATCATGTTGTCATGAAGGAGTGTAGGGTGTACATGGGCTAGGTTGGGTCTAGCTTTGGGTGAGGTTGGTCTTCACAATAATTTAAATAGAAACTAATGCGCAAGGTGTTCTTTAATCAATTGGAAATACATGGGGTTAAAATTAGGTGGGACACAAGTATCACGGGCGTAGCAGACTCAGAATAGATTAATGCCATAATTTGGGTTGTATGAAAGTGGGTTGGGTCTGTGTCTTAAATTTCGATTGGAACGAACAATTTTGTAAGGTTGGATTTATTGGGATTTAAAACTAGATGATTGCAACGAATATTGCGCGACTAAAATGAAGCACAAGATAGAGTATTTATGAGTTACCCAAGTGTCAGAATGGTAGCCTGGCATGTCTAGAAAATGTGTATGAAATTTGTTTGCAGGTAATTGCTAGTGTAGCGCTCCAACTATCGAAGCAACAGTAAGGTGTATCAAGTAATATGATTATTGCACAATAATTCTAATTTACTGCATTCAACTCTAATTGTCACCAATTTAATCCTAGTCTCTCTATCTAAACTAAATAAACCTAAATATGGTCGAGGGGGTTTACATTTATTGTTCTGAAGACAACAACGAATTCAATGTCTACTTTTTGACTTAAAGTTGGCAATTGTTAAAGTCAAGAACGGGAATTTCTAGTTTTAACTAGGTGATTAAAATTACTGGTGACGATCAGTAGTTATTAGCTCGGTCTTTAGTAGAAATTGATGCTGATGATATACCAGTTACAATTGGTATATTTTCTAAGCTATATCTTTCCTATATTCTGTACTATGAAAGCTTTTTTTGGTTGTGTTCATAATATATGGAGTATATGTAATGGTTCATGATTATCTATATTTAGATATGTCATATATTGTAGAGGAGCATTCCAGTCATCTGAATATTTTAATCTCAAGGATTTTGGTTCTCTCATTTACATTCATGTTTATCTAAAGAATATTCATATAACATGCTAAAGTAATTGAGTTCAAATGCATAAAACATGGATACTCGGATATATATTTTTATAACTTTTGACAGAAATTCATTCATTTATGTCATTAAATAGAATCTATAATTTGTAATTATGTCTTATTTTTATTCACTTTGTGTTTCATATGTTGTCTATATTTGCTCCACGAGCTATATCATTTTGATAAAATGACAAAGGGGGAGAAAAATGATCGATACGCAAGATAAATAAAAAATGACGAAAGAAGCAATACATAAGAAGACAAGGAGACAAAAGAAGCAATACATGAGAAGACAAGGACCGATGATTCGCCAATACCGTCATTCAGGAATTACGGGGGAGTCTTGTACTTTTCAGAGACCTGTGTCCAGGTATGAATATTGATGTATTGATCACAGTTTGTCAATTATCAAAATGGGGGAGATTGTTGGCCCAAATGGGTAACCGTCAACTCGAGTTCGAAAATCGACTAACAATGATTTGATATGACTCAATACGGCACATAAAATGACAATCGTTGCATCTCCATTACTTCGCTAAAGACATGCTGCAACAAGTCTACAAGCTGTGTTATTGAGTCTGTATTTTATATTCATTGAGTCTAGGACAAAATATATATCGGGTTCGTGTTGGCACTGGAAAACTCAAACCCATATTAAACCAGAACTTAGTCCACTTAAAACAGCCTGAACCAAACCAAACATGGACCCAATATTCGAAAAATAGACCAACAGAGTTCGAACAGAGCTCGGGACGAACTCGGGGCAAACTCGGTCACCCTAAGACCCAGTTTGTAACATTACTACATGAGAACAGGATTCTAACGTTCGATTTTCTGAATGTTGGGCATCTGAACTCGGTTCAGAAAAACTTTATAAATAGAGATTAAATTTTACATTCTTATTAACTCATTCACTCACTTTCATATCTCTATTTTTCTGAGCTATAAAACTTCTTCATTCCCAAGATCAACTCCCAGCCTTCTAGTGCCAACGCGGTTCCGATTTAGAAGTCGGATCGAGTTGTAAAAAGCTTGGTTTATCAAGTTCTCTAGTGTTTGAAGTTGGCGTGTCCTTCGGATCAAACGCATGTGTGAAGTATTTTGAGCCTTTGGATCAAAGCTCGATGTTGTAAGAAGTTTATAAGCCTTCGAATCAAAGCTTATGATTCACTATTGGTGATTACAGTGGATACAACTTCGAGCAAGAGTTCTCGGGCCTGACTAGTCCTCTCAGAGGAAAACCAGGATAAGATTGCGGTGTTTGCGTTTGCTCTTCTCAACTCTTACTTTACTGCATATTCATTATTGATATATCTGTTGGTACATATACTAAATTTACGTAGCTTAATTTTTAATTAGGATTTATTATTTCTGCTACACACACGCACTCTATTCACCCCACCCCCCTTTAGAGTTGCCCTAACGGTCCTATATAAATATATATATAATTTTCTCATAAAATAGTAAGTTTAATTTTAGGATCTTTTATAATAGTCAATTTTTGTATTTAACTATCCATATTGGTCAGAGAAGGGTATGAGTCGTCACGAGAGTTGACTTGGATTGACCATTCAAAATAAAGATCTAAAAGCAAATCTCAAATATTATACAGGACCCTAAAACTAAAAATAAATTTCACATAATATAGAGAATTATACGAGATCTAACTATCAGCCCAAGTCAACCGTTAGGATGCGACCCAAATCTTGTTATGGACAATATGAAAACATAAACACAATTTTAAATATTATATGAGACCCTAAAAGTAAATAAACCTTAATTTTATTTTTGCTATAGGCTATAGCCTCAATAAGATCGTTTCTAGCTTGTAAAATTTTGGTGTATATATTTTACTTTTGCAAATCTAAACTATTATATAATAAGAAAAATTAGGCTTCACCTGGAAGTTTTTGTTCCAAAAATTTATTATCATTATTTAATAATTAGTTTTTTTATCTAATTTAACATGGATATTTAGGTAATTATGTATAGAAGAAAAATAAGGGGTGATATTGTTTGATCTTTCCAAGTAATAAAAAATTAAAAAAATGTTGTTCTTTTCAAGTAGTAAAAAATTAAAAGACTATTTTTTGCTGTTCCCAAATAGTAGTAACAAACAAGAAACTTTACTCATCTCAAGTAGTAAAAAAAATATTATTGATTCTTCTTCCAAAGTATTAATATGTAATATAAAAAATTATATTTTATTGAATTAGTTGATCCGCGATGAGAAGTCCTCAATTTTTTTTAATCTAAACTTTTTAAAATAAAGTGGATTCGAGTTCTCTTCTCTTTAAAATAAATATCATGAAACTCCCAATAATGTTTGAATAGTTTACTCCTGTTAGAATAAACGTAGAAGAAGGAAGAAGAAAATAGGAGAGAAGATATCTTATTTTTGTAATCACATAGTGGGAGGCAAATGCCTTACTTATACAACCCAATGAAGGTGTAATATTGATCTCTAACCAATGTGGGACTAAAATACAAAGTGAGAATCTAATCCTTTAGTAACTCACGTTATAACACTCCCCCTTTGGATGACCAACATCTCTAAGCCTATTGCCTCGTTAAAACTTTGCCAGAAAAATCCATTAGGACAAAACCTGTGCGAAGAAAAAAGTACAATCTTTAGAATGACTTAGATAGGTGTTGGATACGCTTAATATTGTCTAATTAAAATCTTGTCAGGAAAAATCCAATGGAAAAAATCTATGACAAATAAAAAAGAGTACAACGCGTTATATTCCATACAAAATGTATCTCCCCCTGAAAATAACCCTTGATAATGTTGATCATTAATAGTCAACTGATGAAGACGTCGTATTCCAATTCCATGAACTAGTTTCTGAAAAGTTGACTTTGGCAACGATTTGGTGAACAAGTCTGCAAGATTATCACTTGAGCGAACTTGTTGGACGTCAATATCAAATTTTTTCTGAATTTTATGAGTATAGAAAAAATTTGGTGATATGTGCTTGGTCCTGTCTTCTTTAATGAATCCACCTTGAATTTGTGCAATACATGCTGCATTATCCTTATGAATAACAGTTAGAGTATCTGTGGTAGGGGAAATGTGACAAGAGCTATGAATGTGTTGAATCAACGATCTCAGCCAAATACATTCTCTACTTGCTTCATGGAGAGCCAATATTTTTGAGTGATTTGAGGAGGTAGCAACCATTGTCTATTTTGTTGAACACCAAAAAATAGTTGCATTGTTATTAACAAATACATATCCAGCTTATGAACAACCTTTATGGGGATCAGATAAATAACCTGAATCTTCAAAGCCAACTAGATTCGCAATTTCAGATAAATCTAAAGTATAAAATAATTCCATGTTGATAGTTCCACGAAGATATCTCATCACATGTTTAATGCCATTCAAATGTCTGAAGTTGGCGCCGAGCTATATCTAGCCAACAGATTCACAAAGAATGATATGTCGGGCCTTGTACATTATGATAGATACATTAATGCCCCAATGGCACTAAGGTACGGTACTTCGGGTCCTAGCATCATTTTATTGTCGTCCTTAGGATGATATGGATCTTTATTGATATCTAAAGATTGAACAACCATTGGAGTGCTAAGGAGATGAGCTTTATCCATATTGAATTGTTTTAATATATTTTCTGTGTATTTGGATTGATGCACTAAAATTTCATTAGTACAATGCTCAATTTTTAATATGAGACAATATTTCGTGTCTTCGAGATCTTTTATCTCGAACTCCTTTTTCAGATAGTTTGCAGTCTCATTGATTTCATGTATTGTCCCAATCAGGTTTATGTCATCGACATATACTACAACTATAGTGAAACCCTCCTTAGATTTCTTTATGAAGACACATGGACATATATGATTATTCTCATATCCCTCCCTTTTCATATATTCACAAGGACGGTTGTACCACATCCTTCCAGATTGTTTTAAACCGTACAATGAACGTCTTAGCTTTATGGAATGCATGTTCTTAGCTTTTGAGCTGGGTATGTTAAATCTATCTGGAATTTTTATATAGATATTGCTATCTAAATTAACATATAGATAGGTTGTTACAACGTCCATAAGTCTCATGTCCAGCTTTTTCTCTACTGTCAGACTTATCAAATAATGGAACGTTGTTGCATCCATTACGGGAGAATACGTCTCTTTGTAATCAATTCCAGGTTTCTGAGAAAACCCTTATGCCACGAATCGTGCCTTAAATCGAGCAATTTTATTCTTTTCATTTCGCTTTCTTACAAATACCCACTTGTAACCTACCGATCTGACGACTTTTGGTGTTTGTAATATAGGTCCGAACACTCCACGTTTATTAAGGGAATCCAATTATGCTTGAATAGCATCCTTCCATTTTGGCCAATCTTTTCTTCGTCACCATATATCGATGCTACATGGTTCAGTGTCATCAATGCCCTTAGATATTTTAGTAGCTACTGAGAATGAGAATGTCTCATCTATTGTTATATCTTTGCGATATCATACTTCTCTTATATATGTATAAAATATAGAGATCTCTTTGCTTTCATTTACCTGGGCCTCCTCTTGAGCTTGTGTCTTTTCTAAGACAATAACCTCTTCTGGGTTTTCAGAGAGTATGGATCTGTCATTCATAACCTCTTCTTGAGCGTTATGTGTAACCTCCTTAAGAGCGTTACTTGGGCATTTTCTTTTTCTAGGGACTAAGACCTTCGAACCTATAGGTCTACCACGCTTCTGGAGTGTAGTAGATTTATTAGCCACTCTACTATTTTTCTCTACGGGAATATTAATTCTAGCTGGCATATTTGCAGCTGGAACATGTGATTTAATCACTTTAGCTGCATCAGTAAATGCATATGGCATTTGATTTGCAATCTCCTGTAGATGCAATATCCTTCGTACCTTAGTTTCACATTTATTAGTACGAGAATCTAGATGAGACGGAGTGGAATTATCCAACGATAATTTATGCCGTTTATTTGTGGTGAATGGTTCTGTAAGAGTATTTTTTCTTTCTTATCTCCCCCTAACGGCGAGAATTTAGTCTCATCAAAATGGCAGCCTACGAATCTAGCAGTAAAAATATCACCAGTTAAAGGTTCTAAATATCTAATGATTGAGGGCGAATCAAAACCAATATAAATTTATAAATGGCACGGAGGTCCCATTTTAGAGTGCTGATGAGGGGGAATAGGAACATTAACAGCACAACCAAATTTACGCAAATAAGAGATATTAGGTTGATGGCCTGTCACAAGTTGTGATGGTAAAATTTATGATATACAGTTGGCCTAACAATGATCAATTTAGCAGCATGTAATATGACATGTCCCCAAGCTGAAATGGGTAAGTTTGATTGCACGAGTAAAGGCCTTGTTATGTGTTGAAAACGCTTAATCAAGAACTCTGTTAAACCATTTTGGGTAAGAATATAAGAGACATAATATTCAACTTCTATTCCTATAGAAGCACAATAATCATTAAAAGTACGGAAAGTGAACTCAGCTGCATTATCAAGTCGAATCGTTCTAACATATTGGTCATAAAAATGAGTCTTCAGCTTAATCAACTGAGAAAGTATCTTGGAGAAGGCAAAATTTCTAGATGAGAGTAAGAAAATATTTGACTATCGACTAGAAGCATCTATTAGAACCATAAAATACCTGAAAGGTCCGCTAGCAGGATCAATTTGTCCGCAAATATTACCTTGTATTCTCTAAAGAAATGGTGGTGATTCAGAACCTATTTTGAGAAGTAAAGGTCTTGTAATGAGTTTACCCTGTGAACAAGCTACGCACAAATGTTCAGTAGGAAAGAAAAGACTCTGGTATGATAAATTATGCCCATTGGTATTGTTGATGACCTTTCTCAACATAGTCGATCCTGATGACCCCATATGTCATGCCAAAGGATTAGATTTCTTGGATCCTTTAGCCTTTTGTTAGTGATGGGGTAAAATTCTGCTACCTTCAGAGTAGTTTGATATAGCTCCGGGGAGATTAACTTATACTTTTCTAATGTGAGCTTATTGCTTCCAACATTAGAGGTGATACAAAGATACCCTTTGCTATCATCGTTCATGGTTTCAACATGAATCCTGTTCATTAGAATATCTCTAAAGCTGAGTATATTTCTATTAGATCTACTAGAGAATAATGTATTTCGAATGACTAAGTGTGTTCCATTTGGCAACATAACATCGACCTTACCATAACCATCTATAATCTGCTCGAGTCCAGCAATGGTGGTCACCTTAGCAGTATTTGAGGCATATGTTGTGAAAAACTTTCTAGTTTTCAATATAGTGTGAGTTTTTGCACTATCTATCAAGCATATGATATCATCATTATCCATACCTTAAAAAAAATATTAATATACTACTAAATGGTTAAATTTGGCATATTACCAATTATTACAACTTGATCTAAATCTAAATAAAACTGCTTCAAAGAAAGTAAACTACCTAGACTATTGATTATATAATCACCAATTTATTCAAATTGGAAAGTAAATAAACTTAGATAAGCATACAATAATAATTCATTGACTTCGTCTATCATGGCGTTGAACTGGTCTTCCGAAATCGTGTTTCCATCCTTACCTTGGAAGAAATCATTAAAATCCATTTGTGGTGTACCCTCCATGAGATTAGTCTCCATAACCTTTGAGGCTTCATACTCATCTACTTTTTTTTTGTGAGGTTCAACAGTTTCGCATCCAATGGCCAGCTCTTCCACAACGTTGCAAATATCAGTTAGAGCAACTGGATTAAAAATTTAGGCTGTATTTTCAAGGATTAAATCTCTTATTTTTGAACTGTATATCGTTCCTTGGACCCGGATTGTAGCCATTTCTTTTATAAAGCCCCTTAAAATTCTTATTTTAGGAAGACTAGATATGGTTAGAAATTTTGGTATAGCATCAGGGTGTTTGAGGTTTAAAAATTATGTTGCTTTTGACTGGTTCTTAAATTTAAACCCTAAGTGCACCCTATCGTTGCTACAATATTTGGAGCCCAACAATAGCCCTTAATTTTCAAAAATATTGTTGCACTCTTGACCTGACAAGCCAACCTAAGTGCTGGATATTTCTGTCACTCACAAACACACTCCTCTGTGCTCTAATTTAATTGCACAACTTTCCAGTCCCGAAATTAATTCTTTAATCCTATGTCGCGTACCTTTATCGTTTTCATCAATTTGGGGACACAAACTTATCCCGTTTTGCCGAACCAATTAAAGGGGCCAAGACTGACACCAAGCCTACACCGTTCATGACCTTTATGTCACTCCTAAATGAGATCACATGTACCCCCATTTAATTTAAGAGCACATGACACTTTATTTAATTAAATTGGGGACAAAAACTTAAACTAATCCCAACCTAACCCTAATTTAACCCAAAACCCCTTTCATAAAGCCCATGCAAAACACACAATACCCCCTCACCCTACAAAACAACAAATACCACTTCCCATATTAAATCCCCACCACTTTTTCTTCATGTACAATTACCCAAAAGTTAAGGGGCTTATTAACAAATAGGGTGCTAGGTGTCACCACCCTATTGGTTAAGGCCAATGAAGAAACCCTCTACCCTCTCATGACCGGTCAAGTCACTCGCTCTCTCTCCACATTCGTTTTGAACAATTTTTTCATGATGAATCAAGTCCTTTGATTCAAAATGCAACCTCATCACCACCACACATTCTCCTATAAAAACTCCTCTTCACACCATTCCCAATGAGCCAGCCCTAATCCTTAGAAGCCTAGGAAACCCCCTGTCTCTCCTTCCTCTTCCTTCAGCCGAACTAATTCTTCTTCTTCACTACTTCTTCTTCTACACTTCTTCTTCTTCTCCTTCACTTTTTCTTCTTAACCACCCGCAACCGGCCATTAACCGTTCCAACTCCGGCCACATTATTTTGGCCTCCACCCACGACCACTCCGGCCACGTTGTTGCTGCCTCCATCGACATCAGCTTCCTCCCTCAGCTCAGCCACCCGCACCGGAGCAACGCACCACCGTCGCTTTATCGACTCCGGTCGAGTTTCACCCATAGAGCCACTACCAACGCGACTACAACATCTCCTTCACCACCTCGACCACCTCCAGCACCACCACTACCACCACCTTCAAGGCCAGCACCACCACGATGATCACCTCCACCCGCCATCACCATCACCACCCTCGCACCACCACTACCACCACCTCCATGGTCAGCACCACCGCACCTATCACCTCTCCTTCACCTACACCCGCCATCATCCCCAACACCCTCGCACCACCATATCCAAGGCCAGCACCACCCTCGGCCACCACCTCCACGGCTAGCACCACCACGACAACCACCACTACCACCATGACTAGCTTCACCACCCCCACGACCACCACCTCGAGCAACACCTTCTTCACACAGTCGAGCACCCCATCACCTTGGGTGACACGTGCGCCACCCCTGCGGTCGACGCCATCCCTGACCGGATCAGCAACATCGCTGCTGCCACCACCCGCAGCTACCGGGGTAACTTCTCACCCTTCTCATTTTTTAGTATAGTTATGTTGATATGCTAAGAGAACCTAGTTAGGGTTAGAGTTCATGAATACTACATGTGAGTTTTTATGGTGGATATTGAGGAGTAGCTATATATATGTGAAATAGTGTTAGAATAATATAATGAAGGTTGTTTAATTGAGAGCTTGATAATTAATAATTAATTTATTTGAGGATGAATAAATAGAATGTACATAATGACGTCTGTGAATACAAGGGTGGTATGGTTGAGGATGAGCATAGCCTGAACGACTGAAATCACCATGATAAATAGTAGGGAATTGGAGATTTGGTTTGATGATGTTATACTGATTGTGGATCATATTTGATGCAACGTTCCTTTAGTCAACTTGGGTCAACCCTCTAGTTAGTGTCTATGTGAGCTATATGTAACTAAGACTGAAGCCTATGCTAGACATGTGTTACCTCTTATTTTAGAATAGCATCGTGATAGTTTATTGGTTAATCTTATATCTCGTCTCTAGGTACTTCGGGATCCACGGACTTGGACGTTGTATCGGAGCCCCACCTTCAGTATCCGGATCCAGGCAAGTGTAACTTGTCATCCAATATCTCAGTTTCAAGATTTTTATTTATTTATTCTATGTATTGTGCGTACTTTGGATCAAATTCGTTACTTAGTGTCCGGGTCGTAACCGGGTGCAGACGTTCGTTGGTAACTTCTGGTATCGATTGATAGATGTTCGCGATACCTTGATGTACCTACTTGGTTACATCGGAACCCTAGGACACATTCAGACACTGTCATTGTGCCAGACTTCCTGTATCCTGATACTGTCAGCATGACCAGAATTTGGGATGACTTTAGGGTTGTGATTGTTGTAACACCCCGTTCCGCTCAAGTGGACTGCCGATTCAAACGGCAAAAGTACAATATCCCAACCCGCTTTGCTCAGGCGAGAATACTCGTTTGAGGTAAAGGATATCCAGACTTGTCCCTACAGGAATTTAGCTTAGGCTTTCAGAGGCTCGCTTGACGTATCGCTCGACCGAGGCGAATCATCGCTAAGGTGGGTGGCTACGGTGAACTTGTCTTTGCTTAGCCAACACACATAAAATATGGAATGATACATGCTAGTCGCTAGGTGAATCACCCCATGCATGCTAATAAGAATCTAATACACCTAGCTAAGGGAATAATCCCAACTTGTATTGCTTATGCTAGAACATGAAAATAAAATATTGCTTATATATATGTTCAGACCCTCGCATGCTACCCTAAAACGTGTCGCTCGGGAAGTCCCTACGGTTTTACCTCTCGGTTTACCTTCGGGCCCGAGCCATCGTGTTTGCTTAACTTCCTGAGAAACGCATGCTTGCTTGCTTACAAATGCCTAACGTTATTGTATTGTGCATGCTTTGAGTCAGCCAGGAGACTATCAAATAGCTCTTCTGTGCAATTGAACCTGCAAGTATCCGGGACCGTTAGGTCACCAAGACATCCCCGAACCAGGGGCATGCATCAAGGCAAGTAAATACTGTACTGTGATCACATCAAGTTTACCTTTGAACGAGAATCCTGTCCAAGCTCGTTCATAGGGAAATTCATGTTTGTACTCGTGTTATTGATTGTATCGTGATAGATATGGATATGGATATTATGGATATGGATATGGATATGGATATGGATATTATGGATATGGATAACCCTAGATCTGTATGTCGCGGACAACTTGGTGCACAAGGTTTTGGAGGTTTCGTGGACGGTCGCTGGGGCACTGGGACCGATCCGATCTGGACGAAACATATGGATTAGTCAATTGGAATTGAGGATGAAGATGGCATGTGGCAGGGCTAGCTACCTGTGTCACATAGCATTTTCTATCCCGTGACTATAACTCGTCCTTTATGGCTATGCCAGCGACAATTGTCATATAGATAAGTCATCCTCGCTTAGCGGCTATCTGCGTGTGAGTCATTGCATCGCATCAAAGAGACAACTGAACACCTGAACGATTATGTTATAATGACTCTCGTGTTAGCATATGCTATGGCTCCTGAATGTTTATACCTGCCCGTGCTTGAATTAACAATGTTTGCCTTGGACAGGAAAGGTAAAATGGTAAGTGGGTAAGTCTCGCCGTATTTCCTCTCATGTTGCACGGCGCACTGCCACACGAGTTAGGCTATTCAAATCTTGCATGAAACTGATCCTAAGGCAACTAGAAAGATAGCTTAATAGTTGGTGCACGGAACCTATATTACGTATTTGGATTTGTCGAGCGGGAGAGTAGCCTCCTCACCAGTGCATTCAATATACTGATAACCCACCAGATCATTTGTAGGGTGCGGGAGAACCTCGTTCGGTGTGGATGCCTCCTTCGTGCGTGCTAAGGCCAGGAGTTCCCTCTGAAGCCTTGGAGCACTGTGTCTGGAACTGAAGCACATATACAAGACATAATATTGTGAACATTGCCTGAACATCGCCTGTACAATCATTCCATAATTGTAGCCACTTGGCACGCTTTTACTGTTTCAGAGAGAGAGACTTGAGTGACTTGTAATCTCGGCCAAGCGCCGCCTATAACACTTGTTTATATCAATAAAGAGTTTCTTTACTTCAACTTGTGTTATTCAATGCTTCCGCTATATTGTCGACTCAGTGAACTTGTTACCAAATCGCTATGCATTTATGACTCCGCTGCACTCGGACAATCTGTGCGACTCTATGGCTTAGAACTCTTACCGCCAGCCAATAAACTACGGCCTTGCATGGGCGTGGCTCACGCTCGTGCGGCATTACGCCCGGATGGGTCAAAGCGATCATTCCGTGGGAGCGCTGGTACGATGATTCTTGCCTAGCAGGAATGGCCGAATTTGCCTGCGGGAGATCGGGGCATGACAATTGTTAATAGTTACTTCAGTATGACAAGACTGTTAGATAGAGGTTCAGGTTCAACAAACACTCGTTGACTGCTTTGGGAGGGAAAGACAGTTACTAGACGTTTGGGCTACTCTGCATGCACTATATATATTTATATGTTCATATTTATGTAGTATTTCTGTATCTGGAGTCGTAGTATCACCCGCAAAACTCTATGCTCGGAGCTATGGTACGCCCTATGTGTCTCTGTGTTCGGAGCTACGGTTTTATATTTGGACAGCCCACGCATCGAACATTGTCTTCAAAGTTGTATCTCACTTAGGTGGTTATGCTAGATTATATCGGCGTTGCACTTGTTTCCTTCTGTTATACTATGACATACTATTTTTGTACCTTGTTACGTCCCTCTAAGGACCTGGTTCCCTTCCAGTCTTAGGCGAGGACTACCCGGAGGAGTACGGACCGGGTGTATATCCAGGAGCAGGACCTGTTGCAGAGTACGAGATCCTTTCCGAGGACTTCGTTTGATCTCTGGTAGTGACTTCACCCTGGAACGGTCCTATCTAGCTTTCAGATATTTTTCCTAGTTATCTTACTGCTTCCCTTCATTTCAGTATTTGTATTAATGGGTTTGTCCCCGTGTGACTCTACTCGTATTTGTGTTTTGATACATTTCATGTCTGATTTCCTTTCTGTACAGTAGTAGTTATATTTTTCCTCTATGTGCTCTATATTTCTGTTGTCTATGGATGAGATTTAGTTTCACCGTCTATGTGTTATATGTTGGATTTTATCATTGTACTTTACAGCTTAGGCGTACTCCGTCGGGTCCATTAGATTAGGATGCCCGTCGAATTTTACCCGCTGGCCATTGCCACGTGGCTCAGTTCCTTATATTTGGAACTAGGGCGTGACATCTTTGGCTTCCACGGGGTTCATGCCCTCTACCTCTATGATTTCCTCGACCCCTAGTATTGATCATATTTTTCCGAGAACTAGTCCCATTCAGTTTAACTAGAATTGGTGCAGACCCAATTGGTCTACTAGTGTAGTTTTTGATTAATAACTCATTATTTTTCTCGGCCACGAGTAAGACAGCAATGAGTTCAGAATAATTCTTAAAATTCCTCTCCCTATAAATCTGTTGTAGGGTCATATTAGTCGCATGAAATATGGTAAATATTTTCTTTTGCATGGAATGCTCTGTCACTTCTTCACCACATAAATTCATTTGTGAAGTAATCCTGAACATAGGTGAATTATAGGCTGCAACTGTCTTATAATTTTGGAAACGTAGATTGAGCCATTCATGGAGTGCACCTGGTAGTATAACCATTTTTTGGTTATCATATCTCTCTGCTAGAGAATTCCATAGCACCAAGGGTCATTGACTGTTAAGTACTCAGTCTTGAGATCATTATGAATATGATGTCTTAGGAAAATTAAAGCCTTTGCTTTATCTTGTGCAGATATTGTCATGCCCCAATCCCGAAGGTCCCGATAACACCCCCGTCGGGCGTGAATTACCGTGCCCCGCCGCTCCCGCGGGGCGTATTATCGTTTTTCATCGAGGCGTGATGCCGTGCGAGCCTGGGATTGCGCCCGCACAAGGCAACATCATTGAAGTTTTTGGCTATCATCGAACCGGAGGGACAATGTTACAAACAATAATCCATTTGAGTAAATGGGACAAGGCTCAAGGCACGAGGTTCTCTGAATACAATGGCATCGTTTCATACATTATGTCCCTCTATACAAAAGTATCTCAAAATATCTCGATACGGCTCAAGGCATCGACAGCAGATTTTTGGGTCCTGGGGATGAGGCACGGCTATCGCTTCCTCGGACGATCCACCACCTGCGAACAAGCAAACTGTTAGTGGGTCAGCACTTTGGAGAAAGTACTGGTAAGTATAAAATCAATGAACAGAAGCAACATTCACTAAAACCAACACTAAGTAATTATGTATAAAATATTACATTACTAGTGATCCTTCTAGTTTTACCTAGGTTTAGTACATGCAGTACAGGAACGGAGTCATATTACTTCTTTTGGAAACATCTTTGAAATCATAGTTCATGTTCGATACAACCAAGCATCACAAGGCAAACAGTTCAAGCACGATGTACCAATCAGGGTGTGTGCAGCGTGTCTCGTGAGCTATACTCAAGGACTCTAGGGACAATGCAGCATCAAGTAACTATCATTCTATCAGGCAAACAAAATAAACTATCTATATAATTTTGGTCCCCTAGAAACTTAGGATCAGTAGCGGTAATCCAGATAACTAATGACTCTTTTATCTGATGCTATTAGCAGCAGTGACTCATGGTTGTTCTTCACTAAAGTATGCTCAAAATAGCAGCCGGGACCAAGGTTCAGCTCTGCACTAATAGACATTGTCCGACCGATGCGAATGCATAAAAAAATATCAGATAAACTCAATGATGCAGACAAAATAAACAAACAGGCCATTTATCTCTTCTCTTCTATCTCTGTGCGGACTAGCCACCATCTCTCTGTTTAAGTTCAAGCATGAAGTAGTTCTATCAATACACAAACAATAAGAAAACATGTCCAAGCAATCTCTTAGTTCTATCAATACACAAACGATAAGGAAACATGTCCAAGCAATCTCTTACTCTTCTTATTAGCATGACAAAGTTCTTCTATTGACAAGCATTCAAGTTCTAGCTAAGCATGCAGTTCTATTAATCATGCAACAAAAATAATAGTCTTCTTAGCAACAAGCATTATAGAAATCAGATTCATTATTAAAACGTGCAAGAATCAGAGAATGAAGTTCTGACCACTCACCTAGATCAGTCATCTTCTGGTTCAACAAGGAGCTCTTCAAGAATGTTTCATTTTTGAATTAGCAAACCGATATCTCTTGTACATAGTGCCAACGCGGAGCGGGGCACTACAGATATTAGCTTATCAGCCATAATTGCACCACCTAAGCTTTTGGCTTGAAAGTGCAATTCAGTATCCAATCTCCAGTTGAGAAAGTTCTGGCCTTCTAAGTTTATAGGCTTGAAATCATGCTTTGTGAGGTTCGACATATTGCTGTATAAGATCAATAATAACAAGTTAACATAAGAACTTGGTAAATCACCAAACATAATAACAAGTTAACACAAGATCAACAATGATGTTTCAGAAGTCTATTTATACCAAACAAATATTGTTCATGGTATGCTTCGAACAATGATGTTCCATAAGTCGTAGGTAAATACCAAACACTAGATGTTCATGGTATGCTTCGAACAATGATTATGTTCAAGAAGTCTTTCAAAAATACCATATATGGTATACTTCGAACAATGATGTTTCAGAAGTCATATATATAGACCAAACAATTTATGGTCATGGTCATCAGATCTCTGATAGTTTTGATCTGAATGTATTAACATATATAAAAGAAAGAAAGAAATAAATAATAACTCTAGCGTTCTCTCCGAGAGATCTATATGCGATTAACATCGGAGTGCTATCAGAGTTAACTAAAAGAAGTGAGATAAATAGATAAAAATTATTCTTTTTGCCCTAGCGGTATGCCAAGAGATGTATAAACATCAACATCAGGCTGCTCCTAGGGTATGCATATGCAAAAAAAAACATAAATAATCATACATATTATCGAAGTGGAGAATCCGCAAATGACGACTTCACTGAGATGCTCTTGCTTATTTTCTCCCATTAGAGCTTCGTACTGATAACGTGTTAGTAAATGTAGAAGAAGGAAAAAAAATAGGAGATAATATCTCTTATTTTTGTAATCACATAGTGAAAAGCAAATGCCTTATTTGTACAACCCAATAAAGATGAAATACTAATCTCTAACCAATGTGGGACTAAAATATAAAGCGGAAATCCAACCATTTAGTAACCCACATTACAACAACTCCATAATGATGTACCTTTAACCAATTATTCCGTGCATTTAATTTCATCATTCAATTATTTATATTATCATGCTTGAACGCTCGAAACTTTTATGTTGATTAATTACTTAAATCATAAATTATATTTTTTAAAATTATCTCTTTCTCCTCCCATGTTACACATATCATGGAAATCAACACCAGCTGACAGCCACTTACTGGACCTCTCATAGTACATCATGATTAAATACGTCTATATTGATGTCACTTTAATCTTTGGATCTTGAATCGTCATCTAACCTGTTGTGGGCCAGAACAACTTATGATGCCTTGTTAACAATGATGATAGTGACAAGTAGAACTGACGTTAACCAAAACAACTATTAATTAATATTAACTAAAGATTAACCGTAACATAAACTTACTGTGCAATATATATACGTGTATGAGTTTGTAACATCAGAATACATAAGAATTTTTGATTAGTTTGTGAAGTAATAACATCAGTATGTAGAGGTTGAATATAAAAAAGTCCTTTCGAAGGACGTTTTTTGTGATCACAACTGTTTTCGTTGATTGTCAATACTTACGTCCATTAGGACGATGTATTATTTTCTTTAAATATAAATTCCCACAACTTTGTATTTTTTACCATAGAAATAGAAGTTAGAAAAAATTCCATTGGAGATGTCTTATCTGAATTGATATCAATTTTGGAGTGCATTTTGTTCACCCACCAAATCTTTGGTGTTTATTCACCCTCCAATAAAAACTTGATGTTTGTCAAGTTAAATGTGAAAACTACTTTGGTGGATGAACATAATCACTTTCAAAGTGGTATTATTGTGGCTGAATTAACACGTGTCAAATTTTTATTGGAGGATGAACAAACACTATAGTTTTGATGGATGAACAAAAATAGACTCATCAATTTTGTTCCTACTCTCTCTCAAGGTGTGTATTGGGCCGGTCCGGGCCAGCCCGCAACCCGGGTCAACCGGGTTTGACCGGGTCCGGTCCGGGCTCAACCCGAAGAGAGCGGCACGCCGGGCCGGGCCGGCCCAGTCAATAAATAATTCGACCCAGTCCACGCCCATGACTCGATCAAGATAGGATCGGGCCGAACCGATCTAGGTCCGGGCCGGTCCACGGTCAGGCCGGGCCGGACCGGTTATATATATATATATATATATATTATAATTATAATTATTATATATTATAATATATGGATAAATATATTAGTAAAGTTATTTTGCTTTACTAACTTTTGAAATTCTAGTATTATTTCTTCTTTACTTTCAACTACTTTGGGAAAAGAAGTGGCTTCAATTTGTTCAGCCATATTTTTGACTGCAAATCTTATTGATTCATTTGGCGGATACGCATATTTAATCTTGGTACCAATAGATCCGGTATTAAGGATCCAAATATCCTCTTCTAACACATTGTTGTGTTAATTCAGAAGAAACGAAAAACTCTATAAACCAATTTCTAAATGGTTCAATCGTACATGTGGTACTAAGATGATTATAGTAATTATCCTTGTGTTTCTTTATTTCATCTTTGGAATATGTTTTCTCATACCATTTTCTAAATTCACTATCATCATAATATATCTGATCTAGTATGTTTCTGATGTCTGAATTTTTAGATAAATTCTCGAAAATGACAAGAACAAAGTCACCCTTAAAATCCGACTCAGAAAGATTGGAATCATCCGTATAATATTTTGGATGTGTAATTGCATCTTTGTTGACAGTTATTTTTTCAACCTCGTTTTCTTCTTTGCCTTTGGTAAAAGAAGAAGCAATATAAGAGGATAGTATAGAAGGTCTTCCTATGGAGGAAGATGATATTCTAGAACTAGATATCGAAAGTCTAGTTTTATGTTGTGGAGTAAATCTTACTTCCACCTCACCACCGTGAGTCTGAATAATCTGATCTATTTTTTTTATCCATGATTGCTCTTGGAGGTACAGCTAAATTCAAGATCCATTTATAATATGTGAGATGATAATTTGGATTATTGGAAATGATAGTGCAATTATTTCGGACAGTACAATTTTCGTACACAGTTGAGGTTGTAATTAATTAGTGTATTAGTGTGCACCTTGAGTATTAGGGACTGTGAGTAGTATATGTATACTCGTGGATTAAATTATAATTTGTAGAGTGGAAATGGATTTCAATTTTTAAAGAATTTTTGGGGAGATAAGATTTATGTTATTAAATTTCGAGTATTCGAATTCAATTCAATAAACATAGTCAAGGCTATAAGGATTTAAAAGTGATTAAATTTTTCTTCGATATTTGAATATCTGATTTTGAAGAGGTATATGCAATTTATTTTTAAGTTGATCGAGGAGTTAAACCTTGACGATTATTTCGAGGATTAACTTTATGGTAGATAAGAGATGAATATTAATATATGAGTAGATGATATACATGTGTAAGGATCTGATGACTTGAGTATGATTGAGATCTCACTGCCAACTGACTTGGGTGTCAATCTAGGGTGGTAGTAAAGTGTGGTACCTAAAGAGATAGAAGTATCAAACCTTTCCTGCATCATTTGACCTATGATTATGTTAGAAGATATTGCAAGTATATATTAGCAGGTTCTTTCTTTTCTTTCCTCATGTTCTTTTGTCTTCTGATTGATTGATACCTTAGTACCGTAGCTGTATGCATGAATTCTTGTTATAATGTAGTTAGTAGTACCCCTGATACAGAGACTACAACACCATAACAAATGAGACCATAACCATGTATGTTCCCCCTAGATTGCATGTGGTATGATTATAGGTAGAATTTTCTTAGACCGTGTTGACTGTAGTGAAGATTCATGAAGGAGTTATGACCTAACAAGAGGAACAAGATGATTAAAATTTGAGGATAGTTATTTGATTTAAATAAATGGTTAAGAAATTAACATGGCAAAAATTGGTGGTTTATTAATTCCAGGAAAGATTTTGACATATTTAAATTGATTATTAATTTAGAAATTTTGGGAGATTAATCAATGTATTTATTTAATTGCAAGTTATGAATTTTGAACTTTAAAATTGAATGTGACATTTGGAGAATCCGTAAATATCATATTGTTGAGTTTTAAGGAGTGGATATTAAATTCTGCGTATCGAATTAGTAGCTAAAAACTTTCAGAAAATTTTAATAAAAAGGGACTTTGATTCTATGTCGAGGATTTTTACAGGAATACAGATAATTTCGGATTTTTGAAATTGTGAAAAGACCTTGTGGATTATTCGTGGCTGATGAATTTAATTGAGGGAATAATAGTGTGTATGATTTAAACACTAGTATGAGGATTTTAATTTCGAGGACGAAATTCTTTTAAGGTGGGTAGACTTGTCACTACCACATTCTGAAAACAGGAGAATTTTCGAATTTTTACAATATTTAATATTATATTATTTTTAATTAATTAATTGCATAATAGTTTATTGATTTAAATAATTATTATGTGTGATGTGTAATTAAATATATAATTATATGCAGTGTTATTATTTTATTTTAGCTAGCAGACTAGACCTAGAAGCCCAGTAGACGAACCCCTGTCCGAATTATAGAATTCTGGATTTTATTATTTTATTTAGAATTTAATAATTGGAGATTTTAATTAATTACTGTATTTTATTTAATATTTTGCGCATTGCCTTTGCTTCGATATTTGGAGCACTATCGAGACTTTTGTCTTCCAACAAATTTTACAATCTTGTCCTAGACATGTCCGCCTTCAATTCTGCTATTTTTGCAACTCATAATTTTGCTCCCTGTACATTGTTTCTGGCCGCACAAAAATCGTCGCGGACGTTATTTTTTAAATTCTTATTTTTGTATCGTTGTGCGTTCCAATCGAAAATTGGAGGCCATCTTGACCTATTTTTCGTGCGGCCCAAATTAGGGTAATATTCTGTTCTAAGTCTTCTTCAATATTGGTATTGATGACTTGACCTGATTTTGACCCCAAGTACTCCTAATTAATTGTTGAACACAACTTGTATTTATTTCTATTTAAATTGAGGATACTAAATTATTTGATTTAAAATCCCAATTTAATTCCAGTGCCCTGCAAATTCAGCCCATACCCATCTTACAGTGCCCCTGACCCTACAAAATATCGGACCCCAAATCGCCCGCCCAATTTTCGTCATTTTTGTGTTTGTGCAATTTCCCGAATTTAAGGGGCTAAGTTGCAATTATTTAATTGTAGGTGCCAACACCTAATTATTTAATCAATGAGGGAATCCAATATTTTAATTAATTAATCTCACCCTCATCCCCATGAATAATTTCCTCATGTTCAATCTGGACCACTCAATTAATTGAGTGCATCCTCCCCCTCCATCATAACACCCTCTCTCCTATTTAATATCATGTCACCCTCAAACCCTAATCCCTATGCTACCTAGAAAACCCCACCCTCACAAGCCTCCAAAATATTCCCCAAGCCCCCTCTCTTCCAACGTTGGAAAACTCCTCCTTCTTTTCTTCTTCCCTTCTTTTTCTCTTTCCTTTCTTCTTCTCCTTCTTTCTTTCTCCTTCTTCTTAAAATCTTCATTTGGATTCAAATATTAGGAAAGGGGGGGAAACTTGGAGTTACTGTGCATTTCCCCCCGGCACTGTTCACCGGCGGCGCTGCTGTGTGCGTCCGGGCGGCCGAGCCCCCCGCAACCGAGCCTGCACGCTCCGGCCGAGCCATTCCTCGGCGGCGCTGTACCGGTCCTCTGTGCCCGGCTTCCCTCCTCCGGCCTGGCCGTGCGTCCGGCGGCCCGTCTCCCCGCCTGCAGGATCCAGCGACTGCTCCGACGGACTGAACCCGGCCGAGCCCGCTGCAGACAGCGGCTGCTCCTCCAGACCCGACCTCCGGCGCCGGCACTCCCTCCGGCAACCCCCTCTTCCATCTCCTCCTTCCTCTCGCTGTACCCTGGCAGCAACCCGGCGGCCCCCTGAACTCCGGCGGCCGGCCAGCAACTCCGGCAAGCCACAGTAATCCTCTTCTCTCTCTCTTTTTATATATATATATATATATATATCTTTATATATATATATATATATATATATATATCTTTATATATATATATCTTTATATATATATATATTAACATGTAAATTTTATATGTAACTGTAATTCTAAATTAATGTATACATGTACGTGCTTAGTATTATATATGTTTAATATATATTGTATGTATTTAAAATAGGTATACGTATATTATTTATTTTATTATTAATGTATAGTATAGTGTATATATGTATATATGTAAATATATATATATATATATATATCTAATGTATATATATATTTGTTATATATTTTAATTAATGTGAAATTTAGTATATGCATTTAATTTAAATTGAATATATAATTAATGTAAAGTAATTATATAATTAATTAATGTGGAAATTAGTATATGTATTTAATTTCATTTGTATATATTTATTTAAAGGCTATATATAAATTGAATATTGTACTGTATTCTCATATAAAAATATGTATCAAATTAATATTTTAAATACATGAAAATGAATAGCATTTATTTTATTAATATTTAAATTACATAGTGTATAGTATATATTTTGTATTAGAGTATAAATGTATTGTATACTTAAATATTGTAGATATGTAATGCATGTATGTATGTATGTAAGTAATTAATATATATACGTATATGTGTGTGTAGATGTATACGTGCATATACATATTAAATTATGTTTTTATATAAAATTGGTATATATGTATACATGTATTATATATATATATATTTAGCATATTTTCAATATAAAATTGATTGGTAACGTATGTATTTTAATATATGAATATCTATATATTTATTAATATTAATTGTATAAATATAGTATCATTTCTCTAATTGCACATAAAATACGTACTATTTTGGCATATGTACAAACATATAGATGTATGTATTTTGGAAAAGTATGAATTCAAATTAATACTTTTGGTATAAATATGTGTATGTTAATGTATCCATAATCTAATAGATATGTATATGTATATATTTAATTAATGTATATAAGTGTGCTATTAAATTTAACTAGTATAAATGCATATATTTTAGGTGTATAATTATTTTGATATATATATATGTGTATATGTTGTAAATACATCTAAATTGGGTGCATGTATAAAATATTGTAAGTACAAATTTTTTATGTTTATATATACATACAAGGATCCTTATTTTAAAGTATATATATTTATACATATATCTATAATTGTATTGAGGGATATTATATGTAATTAATTAATAAGATGTTATTTAAATATGTAGTCCTACTAGATGACCTTAGTTGACTAGTGCCCTGCCTGGCATGGCCTGAGGCCAGTGTATTTCTATTGTGTGTTAGGATAGCTTCTGATACAAATGTCATATTGTGATGTGTTATAGGACTGTTGGTTTACCAGGGGATACTCTGGAACAGGACATCCATAATTACCAGCTAAGGACCAAAGGCAAGTACATTCTCTGATAATTTCCAATTCTTGATAATTGCTATAAGTTCAATGATCTTGAAATGTTACAACTGAATCTTTGACACTGTGCTACACGGACTAGTATAGCTTGGATCTGCAGTCATGAGATGTTACCTTAATTATCGTATTGACATTGTACACGACATGTATATTTAGAAACCGTACATGATAGACTTTACTTGCTCGTGTATCGTGACGTGTCATGGTTGGATCCACAGTACTAGTTGGGGGCGGGGAAGTAGTTAGTAAGAAATGTGATCATAACCTCTTATTGTAGTATAAAAACCGTAAGTGTTAATCATGCTCTTCACCCATGATTAGCCAGGCCTTATAGCAACCGTACATGTTCCCAAGCCGATCACATTTCAAAACTACTATTTCAAACACTTAGAATAGTTACAGTTCTCTATTTTAGATCATATACTACATCACCCGTATATGATACTGTTCCTTGTTCTTTCATTTTTACATGCACTGACTGTATCATATTGCTATTGCCTGTCTCTCTTAAACTGTCATTACATTACTTCACTGTCTTCTCAGTAACTAGCATGACATGTTTTATTGTATTATAGACATTATCAATTAATGGAACTGTTATTTGAGATTGTGCTTTGCTCCTTCCTGACTGGAAACATTTTTCCAGACTATGCCTTAGAGGACCACTGTCCGACACTTATGGTGAGTAGCTGCAGACTTGGTAGTTATCTGTGATTCTGGAAGGTCTAGACGACATTATTATTCATAGTTAGTTCTTTTAACAGTCTATTTGGTACCGGATTTGTCTCCGGCATTTTGATGATTCTTGGATATTGTTAAGTTAAGTATTCCTTGTGGACTTGTGGTGTGTTTAATTTTAATTTCTGTTTTGAAATCTTATCGTGCTGTAATCCTGTGATTTGAGTATATGTTCATCTATTTGTGTCATCCGTGTCTCCTAATGGAGATTGGATATTTGCGTGACATTAGTTAGATAGTATCAATACCTAGACAGCGTTCTACCGCCGATGCTGCGGCGTAGGCTGGACGTACCCACGCACTCGTGCCCCTAAACTGGGTGCGGGTCGTGACACGTTTTTAGTGGTGGCCCATGCAGGTCAGACTTCGCATTTAGAGCGATGTCGTAGTAGTGTGGCATCTTTGTTACACTATTGCGTGCCTGCTATAGGACATAGAACCTAGGATACTAGGATGAGAGAGGATACTCAATCACAAATTATTTGAGAGATTCCTGGGACGACCCTTGAGAATCTCATTATAAATTCCAATTTAAATCCTTCGCCCTTGTTTTCTTCCGTTCTCACTTATTGATATTGGGTTTGATCCTTGTTGACCAGTTGTTAACTTTAATTCCTGATATCGTTGTGGAGTTTTGATTTCATATTGAGATGAATTTTACGGACTAGAATTTATGGTATCATCTGATGACATATATTGATGAGGACAGTGAGAAAGGTAAAACGTCTACTTTGGTTATGGAACCTAGAGTTTATCGCAGCCATATTAGCTGTCGTGACGAGAACGTAGGAACCTGACTTGGATGTACATACTGTAGTTATGAAACTTAGGGTCTCTCGCAGCCATACCGGTTGGCGTGGCGAGGATTCTAGATGACATGATTATAGGGTTGCATACCTTAGTTACGGAACCTGTCGTTATCGCATCTCTGCTTACTGGCGTGGCGAGGATTCTGTGTGTCATGATTTCTGACAGACGTGTATGATTATCAGGTTGTATCTTAAATTGGTTCTTAAAGTATCATCTCAAGACTTATCTATTTTCTGTTATTCCAGGACCTTGTTCCATCGCTTCTTTACTAGCGGTAAAGATACCTTCCGTCCTCAATCCAGTTCTTTTGAACTCACATTCTCTAAGGATTCCTTGTTAAAATCTCTAATTTAAATCATTCCTTTGTTCCGTCCATTCTCACCTATTGATGTTGAATTTGCTTGTTGTTATTGATTAGGTATTAAATTAGGATTTTGGTTTCATTATAGAGTTGATTTCATATCAAGGTAAATTGCAGACTGATTTATGGTACTATTTGATGATGCCGTCAATGAGGACAGTGAAAATGATTAACATTAGAGCTATTGGACTACAGAAGGTGGATTTAAAAATTTTAATTGAAGATTAAAAATGAATTTCAAATTTTTGAATTCTGAGAAGATTGAGATTGTTATTAAAATTTATTTTGAAGATTTCAATGAATTGCAAAATTTTGAAATTGAGGAGTTGAAATATTGTTATTAAAATTTTATTTTGAGGATTCAGATTCGATTCAATAAACCTAGACAAGTCTGTAAGGATCTTTAAGGTGATTAAATTTTCATTTCAGTATTTAGATAATTGGTCTTGAGGAAAGTATATGCAATTTTACTTTAAAATTTATTCGAGGAATTATTTTTGAGGAATTTTATTTGAGGATAAAATCTTATAGTGAGAGAGATATATTATAATATGTGAGATGATAATTTGGATTATTGGAAATGATAGTGCAATTATTTCGGACAGTACAATTTTCGTACACAGTTGAGGTTGTAATTAATTAGTGTATTAGTGTGCACCTTGAGTATTAGGGACTGTGAGTAGTATATGTATACTCGTGGATTAAATTATAATTTGTAGAGTGGAAATGGATTTCAATTTTTAAAGAATTTTTGGGGAGATAAGATTTATGTTATTAAATTTCGAGTATTCGAATTCAATTCAATAAACATAGTCAAGGCTATAAGGATTTAAAAGTGATTAAATTTTTCTTCGATATTTGAATATCTGATTTTGAAGAGGTATATGCAATTTATTTTTAAGTTGATCGAGGAGTTAAACCTTGACTATTATTTCGAGGATTAACTTTATGGTAGATAAGAGATGAATATTAATATATGAGTAGATGATATACATGTGTAAGGATCTGATGACTTGAGTATGATTGAGATCTCACTGCCAACTGACTTGGGTGTCAATCTAGGGTGGTAGTAAAGTGTGGTACCTAAAGAGATAGAAGTATCAAACCTTTCCTGCATCATTTGACCTATGATTATGTTAGAAGATATTGCAAGTATATATTAGCAGGTTCTTTCTTTTCTTTCCTCATGTTCTTTTGTCTTCTGATTGATTGATACCTTAGTACCGTAGCTGTATGCATGAATTCTTGTTATAATGTAGTTAGTAGTACCCCTGATACAGAGACTGCAACACCATAACAAATGAGACCATAACCATGTATGTTCCCCCTAGATTGCATGTGGTATGATTATAGGTAGAATTTTCTTAGACCGTGTTGACTGTAGTGAAGATTCATGAAGGAGTTATGACCTAACAAGAGGAACAAGATGATTAAAATTTGAGGATAGTTATTTGATTTAAATAAATGGTTAAGAAATTAACATGGCAAAAATTGGTGGTTTATTAATTCCAGGAAAGATTTTGACATATTTAAATTGATTATTAATTTAGAAATTTTGGGAGATTAATCAATGTATTTATTTAATTGCAAGTTATGAATTTTGAACTTTAAAATTGAATGTGACATTTGGAGAATCCGTAAATATCATATTGTTGAGTTTTAAGGAGTGGATATTAAATTCTGCGTATCGAATTAGTAGCTAAAAACTTTCAGGAAATTTTAATAAAAAGGGACTTTGATTCTATGTCGAGGATTTTTACAGGAATACAGATAATTTCGGATTTTTGAAATTGTGAAAAGACCTTGTGGATTATTCGTGGCTGATGAATTTAATTGAGGGAATAATAGTGTGTATGATTTAAACACTAGTATGAGGATTTTAATTTCGAGGACGAAATTCTTTTAAGGTGGGTAGACTTGTCACTACCACATTCTGAAAACAGGAGAATTTTCGAATTTTTACAATATTTAATATTATATTATTTTTAATTAATTAATTGCATAATAGTTTATTGATTTAAATAATTATTATGTGTGATGTGTAATTAAATATATAATTATATGCAGTGTTATTATTTTATTTTAGCTAGCAGACTAGACCTAGAAGCCCAGTAGACGAACCCCTGTCCGAATTATAGAATTCTGGATTTTATTATTTTATTTAGAATTTAATAATTGGAGATTTTAATTAATTACTGTATTTTATTTAATATTTTGCGCATTGCCTTTGCTTCGATATTTGGAGCACTATCGAGACTTTTGTCTTCCAACAAATTTTACAATCTTGTCCTAGACATGTCCGCCTTCAATTCTGCTATTTTTGCAACTCATAATTTTGCTCCCTGTACATTGTTTCTGGCCGCACAAAAATCGTCGCGGACGTTATTTTTTAAATTCTTATTTTTGTATCGTTGTGCGTTCCAATCGAAAATTGGAGGCCATCTTGACCTATTTTTCGTGCGGCCCAAATTAGGGTAATATTCTGTTCTAAGTCTTCTTCAATATTGGTATTGATGACTTGACCTGATTTTGACCCCAAGTACTCCTAATTAATTGTTGAACACAACTTGTATTTATTTCTATTTAAATTGAGGATACTAAATTATTTGATTTAAAATCCCAATTTAATTCCAGTGCCCTGCAAATTCAGCCCATACCCATCTTACAGTGCCCCTGACCCTACAAAATATCGGACCCCAAATCGCCCGCCCAATTTTCGTCATTTTTGTGTTTGTGCAATTTCCCGAATTTAAGGGGCTAAGTTGCAATTATTTAATTGTAGGTGCCAACACCTAATTATTTAATCAATGAGGGAATCCAATATTTTAATTAATTAATCTCACCCTCATCCCCATGAATAATTTCCTCATGTTCAATCTGGACCACTCAATTAATTGAGTGCATCCTCCCCCTCCATCATAACACCCTCTCTCCTATTTAATATCATGTCACCCTCAAACCCTAATCCCTATGCTACCTAGAAAACCCCACCCTCACAAGCCTCCAAAATATTCCCCAAGCCCCCTCTCTTCCAACGTTGGAAAACTCCTCCTTCTTTTCTTCTTCCCTTCTTTTTCTCTTTCCTTTCTTCTTCTCCTTCTTTCTTTCTCCTTCTTCTTAAAATCTTCATTTGGATTCAAATATTAGGAAAGGGGGGGAAACTTGGAGTTACTGTGCATTTCCCCCCGGCACTGTTCACCGGCGGCGCTGCTGTGTGCGTCCGGGCGGCCGAGCCCCCCGCAACCGAGCCTGCACGCTCCGGCCGAGCCATTCCTCGGCGGCGCTGTACCGGTCCTCTGTGCCCGGCTTCCCTCCTCCGGCCTGGCCGTGCGTCCGGCGGCCCGTCTCCCCGCCTGCAGGATCCAGCGACTGCTCCGGCGGACTGAACCCGGCCGAGCCCGCTGCAGACAGCGGCTGCTCCTCCAGACCCGACCTCCGGCGCCGGCACTCCCTCCGGCAACCCCCTCTTCCATCTCCTCCTTCCTCTCGCTGTACCCTGGCAGCAACCCGGCGGCCCCCTGAACTCCGGCGGCCGGCCAGCAACTCCGGCAAGCCACAGTAATCCTCTTCTCTCTCTCTTTTTATATATATATATATATATATCTTTATATATATATATATATATATCTTTATATATATATATCTTTATATATATATATATTAACATGTAAATTTTATATGTAACTGTAATTCTAAATTAATGTATACATGTACGTGCTTAGTATTATATATGTTTAATATATATTGTATGTATTTAAAATAGGTATACGTATATTATTTATTTTATTATTAATGTATAGTATAGTGTATATATGTATATATGTAAATATATATATATATATATATATCTAATGTATATATATATTTGTTATATATTTTAATTAATGTGAAATTTAGTATATGCATTTAATTTAAATTGAATATATAATTAATGTAAAGTAATTATATAATTAATTAATGTGGAAATTAGTATATGTATTTAATTTCATTTGTATATATTTATTTAAAGGCTATATATAAATTGAATATTGTACTGTATTCTCATATAAAAATATGTATCAAATTAATATTTTAAATACATGAAAATGAATAGCATTTATTTTATTAATATTTAAATTACATAGTGTATAGTATATATTTTGTATTAGAGTATAAATGTATTGTATACTTAAATATTGTAGATATGTAATGCATGTATGTATGTATGTAAGTAATTAATATATATACATATATGTGTGTGTAGATGTATACGTGCATATACATATTAAATTATGTTTTTATATAAAATTGGTATATATGTATACATGTATTATATATATATATATTTAGCATATTTTCAATATAAAATTGATTGGTAACGTATGTATTTTAATATATGAATATCTATATATTTATTAATATTAATTGTATAAATATAGTATCATTTCTCTAATTGCACATAAAATACGTACTATTTTGGCATATGTACAAACATATAGATGTATGTATTTTGGAAAAGTATGAATTCAAATTAATACTTTTGGTATAAATATGTGTATGTTAATGTATCCATAATCTAATAGATATGTATATGTATATATTTAATTAATGTATATAAGTGTGGTATTAAATTTAACTAGTATAAATGCATATATTTTAGGTGTATAATTATTTTGATATATATATATGTGTATATGTTGTAAATACATCTAAATTGGGTGCATGTATAAAATATTGTAAGTACAAATTTTTTATGTTTATATATACATACAAGGATCCTTATTTTAAAGTATATATATTTATACATATATCTATAATTGTATTGAGGGATATTATATGTAATTAATTAATAAGATGTTATTTAAATATGTAGTCCTACTAGATGACCTTAGTTGACTAGTGCCCTGCCTGGCATGGCCTGAGGCCAGTGTATTTCTATTGTGTGTTAGGATAGCTTCTGATACAAATGTCATATTGTGATGTGTTATAGGACTGTTGGTTTACCAGGGGATACTCTGGAACAGGACATCCATAATTACCAGCTAAGGACCAAAGGCAAGTACATTCTCTGATAATTTCCAATTCTTGATAATTGCTATAAGTTCAATGATCTTGAAATGTTACAACTGAATCTTTGACACTGTGCTACACGGACTAGTATAGCTTGGATCTGCAGTCATGAGATGTTACCTTAATTATCATATTGACATTGTACACGACATGTATATTTAGAAACCGTACATGATAGACTTTACTTGCTCGTGTATCGTGACGTGTCATGGTTGGATCCACAGTACTAGTTGGGGGCGGGGAAGTAGTTAGTAAGAAATGTGATCATAACCTCTTATTGTAGTATAAAAACCGTAAGTGTTAATCATGCTCTTCACCCATGATTAGCCAGGCCTTATAGCAACCGTACATGTTCCCAAGCCGATCACATTTCAAAACTACTATTTCAAACACTTAGAATAGTTACAGTTCTCTATTTTAGATCATATACTACATCACCCGTATATGATACTGTTCCTTGTTCTTTCATTTTTACATGCACTGACTGTATCATATTGCTATTGCCTGTCTCTCTTAAACTGTCATTACATTACTTCACTGTCTTCTCAGTAACTAGCATGACATGTTTTATTGTATTATAGACATTATCAATTAATGGAACTGTTATTTGAGATTGTGCTTTGCTCCTTCCTGACTGGAAACATTTTTCCAGACTATGCCTTAGAGGACCACTGTCCGACACTTATGGTGAGTAGCTGCAGACTTGGTAGTTATCTGTGATTCTGGAAGGTCTAGACGACATTATTATTCATAGTTAGTTCTTTTAACAGTCTATTTGGTACCGGATTTGTCTCCGGCATTTTGATGATTCTTGGATATTGTTAAGTTAAGTATTCCTTGTGGACTTGTGGTGTGTTTAATTTTAATTTCTGTTTCGAAATCTTATCGTGCTGTAATCCTGTGATTTGAGTATATGTTCATCTATTTGTGTCATCCGTGCCTCCTAATGGAGATTGGATATTTGCGTGACATTAGTTAGATAGTATCAATACCTAGACAGCGTTCTACCGCCGATGCTGCGGCGTAGGCTGGACGTACCCACGCACTCGTGCCCCTAAACTGGGTGCGGGTCGTGACAGGTACCAATATGGTATATCTCTTTTGGTTGAACTTTATGTCACTACCCGATTCTAAAAAATAGGGTTTTTTTTATATATTTATTTGGTAAATTGTGTATTGTATTTAATTAATTATATTTATATTTAATTAGTGATTGTATTATTTTTAATTGATTGTTTTAGGGTTTTGGCTAGCCTGGACCTATGTCAGACCCTAGTGGACCCATGTCCGACCCGACTAACACCCTTGTGAGGATTATTTTGGGGCTTAAAATTATTTATTATATTTTTAGTGGGTTAGTTGGAGAGATTTGGAGTTAGTTTGAGTGCTTTTGGAACCCGAAACCCAAACCCAAGTGAGAGGGGGGCATTTTGGACATTTGGAGAATTAGTGAAACCCTTTATTAGGTGTGTGGCCGGCCTATTCCTAGCCCCTACCCGTGCATTCCAGCAGCCCCTTCCCCCATTTCCATTTTCTACTTCTTCTTCACTTCTTCTTCTTCTCCACTTCTTCTTTCTTCTTTCTTCTTCCTTCCTTCTTCCAAAGTAAGTGTTCTCATTTTTCTTTCTTCCTTCTTCCATTCCTTCTTCTTTATGTGAACCCTAACCTTACATTTTTCCTAACCTAGGTGTGTAGAGCCTAGACTTTGTGTGGAGGCTAGATTTGGTGGCTTGGAGCTTGAGGGAGGTAATTTCAAGTAGATTGGAGACTTTGGCCTTGGGATTCCAACTTTCAAGAGGTAAACCCTAACTTTTCTCTTGCTAATTACTCTAATGTAGTGTAATTAGTGGTTTAGAACCTTCCTAGACCCTAAGTCTACCCGTGGGAGAAAGTTGGAACTAGTTTGGTTGAGTTTGGAGAAACACTAGGTTTTGTGTCAATTTCGGGTGGAATCCGAGATTGGCCCAATTTTGGGTGATGTCCTAGGTTAGACGGACCTAGGTAGACGTTGTCGGGTGTCTTGAGGGTGAGTGCGTGTCTCCGTTCGGACACGGGAAGTCGTGTCGTGGAGAAACGGGCGTTTTGGGCGAATTTGGAGTTTTCGTTGTCGCCGGTTCTAAGTGAGTGCATATTTTTGCCACGGACCTAGAATAGACGCGGTAGTATTTTTTCTAGGATCTAGGCATCGTTTAGAACCCGTGGGTAAATTTTAGGCCGATTTCGAATTGGTTTGGTGTGCGTTTCAGGAGGTTTTTCGAACCGTACACCGCGTGTTCGTCGAAATGACCGAACGGCCATTTCGACTAGGTTTTCTAGTTTCGGGCTTGTGCGCGCGTTGGGTTAGCATCGGGAAGTGTGTGCTAGAGTTCTCGGGTTATATTTTATATATTTATAGGTGTTTGTGCGTGTCGGAACCGTTGGGCATGCGTTGGAGAGTGTTGTGTGCATGGTTGTGTGTAGTGTTGTGTTTGTGTTTAAGTGTCTCTCTCTCTCTCTCTCTCTTTCTCTCTATATATATATATATATATATATATATATATATATATATATATATATATATGTGTGTGTGTGTGTGTGTGTGTGTGTGTGTGTGTGTTCATATATATAGATATGTGCATATATACTAATAAGTGTGTGTGTGTTTGTGTGTTTGTATGTGTGAATGTGAGTGTATATATGTGTGTAACTATATATATATATATATATAGTGTGTGTATATATATATAGAGTTATATATATATGTATATACGTGTGTGTGTCTGTGTGTTTTTAGTGGTGTGTTTGTGTCTGTGCGTGCTCGTGTGCGTGTGGGGCTGTGTGTGAAGCGAGGGCCAGCAAGTGCAGCTGCAGCAGCAGCAGCAAGCCAGCAGCAGCAGCACAGCTATGCAGCAGCAGCAAGCAAAGGCAGCAGTAGCAGTACAAGCAGCAGCAGCAGCAGCTAGCATTCGCAGCGTCGCGTGGCTCTAGTGGCTAGGTAGTAGAGATATAGATTGATAGAGAGTTATAGATAGATATATTTAGATAGAATTAGATAGTTAGATAGATAGTTGGATAGATAGATTAAATAGATAGCTAGATAGATGGATTGATAGTTAGATAGGTAACTAGATAGATATGTACATTGATAGATAGATAGTTGGATAGATTAGATAGATATATCTATATAGATAGATAGGTATTAGATATAAGTATATCTATGTGTATAGATATATAAATACCTAAGATAGATAGATAGTTTAGATATCTAGAGGGATAGTTAGATAGATAGTTAACTAGTTAAATAAGATAGATAGATAGTAAGATAGATAGCTAATTAGTTAGATACATAGATACATAGATGGATAGATAGATAGTTATATCTATCTAGGTGTATAGATATAGATATATACATATAGCTATATAGAGGTATAGATTTTAGATATAGATATATATGTATATGAGAGGTATTTGGGTATATGTGTATGTGTGTATGTGCTATGTGTATATATATATAGATACTTAGATATGTATATATATATATGTTAGATATATATTTTCTAGCCTAGATTATTTACTAGGAGCATAATTATAAGCATAGATAGCTAACTAGAGAGTGTTAGTGGGGTATTAGAGAGATACCTCAATACCTTGAGATACCAAGGTATCTCAATACCTTGAGATATCCAAGGTATTGAGTTTCGAGCGGAGTATTTGAGCAATAGCCTAGGAATAGTATTGGAGTAATTTTTATATGCTTATGTATATATATATTTACGCGTGCTAGCATAGGTTTTAGCGGGTTTAGGCGGGGTTCGTGGCCTAGGACGAGGTATCGGATACCGAGGATATCCCGGTATGTCGAGGAGGCAATTTTGAGAGTTTACTAGCTTAATGAGCTAGTTTTGACCTAGAATTTCTGGGGCACCCTAGTTTGACCTAGCTTTGACCGTAATTGTCCACGTTGACCGTAAAAGTCAACATTTGACCTTGTTTTGACCTAGGGTTGACTTTTTGGACCCGGGGTTAACTTTTTGACCCGAATTTCACCGGTTTGACCAGTTTGACCTAGAATAACCCTAGAAGCCTATTTTTAATTATTTTATATCATTTTAACTCCTTAGAACCCTGTTTAATCTTGCTTTTCATAATAGGTTCTTGCGACACCGGTCCGGATCTCGATCCTCATCAGTTGCTCAGGACATCAGGCGAGTACCTACCTCTGATAGTTTCCATTTCATGATAGCGTTTATATCACCTGTTCTAGAACTATAATACTTGATTCTGACACATTGTTACACGAGCTGGTACTAGTGGATCCCATCATGAGATGTTATCCCCCTTACCGTGTTCAGCGGGTACTCTATCACGTGTATTTCATCATGTGCTTCGGGTATTGATTCTCATGTGCTTCTTGTGCTCTCGTCTTCATGTGCGCGAGCTATTATCATGTACGTAGCATGTTGTGGTTGGATCCAAGAGTATTAGTGGGGGAGGGGAGTATGAGTTGGTTATGTGATCAAAGCCAAACAGTATTCATGTGTATGTCGGTTATGCAACTCACGCATAATGGAGTTATCGTAGTGTTTTTCATGTGCAACCTAAGCCGATCACATAACGAACTTGTGCTCAAGGCACTTAGCTAGTATTTATGTTTTCTCACATGCAGTTACTTCTCTACTTGTATTATTCTCCAGTTACATTGTAACTACTTTATCTGCTCCAGCATATATTTATTTCCTGTGCATCTTGTATACTTTTCTATTGCTCGTCATATACACCTTACCATGTATTTGGAGTTGCTTTCAGAGTTATGTACTTCGCTCCAGTCCTGACTGGGCATATTTTTTCTAGAGGATCCTGAGGATTTCTGCCCGATGTTCTACGGGCCGGGTGTTGACGAGTGCTGTGACCCCGAGACTGAGGAGGAGCCCTGCGAGGAGACGCCTTTAGCACCCTAGTTAGCTAGGTGGGTTTCCTGGGTTATTCCCAGTTGTTATTTTGGATGATTGTACTTATTCTTTTGATGCTGTGAGATGTTGTAGATATTATAGACTTGGAATATATTTTGGTTATTGTCTTGCTATCTTTGGTTTTGTTTCTTTGTTCATATCATATCGTACTTTTACTCTTCCCCTAGTCATTGTGATTGAGAGCTTATATATATTGTGTGGCTGCCCTCCTTTTGGAGATGATTATTCATATATATATGCGTGATTGCCCTCCTTTTGGAGAGGTTATTGATAGATTTTTGTGAGTTATATAGATAGATGGTTGACCTAGAACGGACCTTTACAGCGTTCTACCGTCGATTATGCAGCGTAGGCTGGACGTACCCACGACTCTTGCCCAATTTTTCGGGTACGGGACGTGACACGTTTTTGGTGGCGGCACATGCAGGTCTAGTTTTTAGGTTTACCTGCAATAGGATATAGGATATAGGCTGAGAGAGAGTGTGCTCAATCACAACTAGGATCCTTCCTGATTTCTTTTGCTATCTTTAATTTTTTTTGAAATTATTTTCCTTTGCAATATTACTGTCCTTCATTGATGATATCGTATGTTGCACCGTATTGACTTCTTTTGATCTGTGTTCTTCTTGATTTCATTCCAGCATTTGCTTTATTTGATTCCGGTGCTTCCCATAGCTTTGTGTCTGTATCTTTTGCTGTTAGACACTATCTTGTTGCTGAACCTTTAGCTAGACTCTGCAAGATCACGACCAGGGGTGGTATTATCCTAGTCAGTGATGTCTGTAGAGACCGAAGAGTTACCTTGGGAGGCCGAGAGTTGAGTGTGTGCCTACTCGTAATGCCACTTTCGAGCTACGATATTGTACTCGGGATGGATTGGTTGAGTATGCATTGTGCTAGTATAGATTATCGTGGAGGCAGAGTTTTGTTTAGTCCGCCGGGTGAGCCAGAGTTTCAGTTTGCTAGAGGAGCAGCGGAGCAGAGCGAGGGAGTCTTCTGCGGAGCCCTGGTGGTAGAGCCGAGGTTGCTACATCCACTGATAGAGGAGTATATAGATGTCTTTCCGGAGGAGTTGCCAGGGTTACCTCCAGACAGAGATATGGAGTTCTCTATAGACTTGGTGCCAGGCGCGGAGCCGATATCCCAGCACGTCTATAGAGTCAGCAACAGTGAGCTGATAGAGTTGAAGAAGCAGGTGGATGAGCTTCAGGAAAAGGGATTTATCAGATCTAGTTCTTCTCCGTAGTGTACTCCGGTACTTTTTGTGCCGAAGAAGGATGGGTCGATACGGATGTATATCGACTACAGGGCTCTGAATAATCTCATAATCAAGAACAAGTATCCGTTGCCGCGTATTGATGATCTTTTTGACCAGTTGAGCGGAGCGAGGGTGTTTTCCATGATTGATCTGAGGACAGGCTACCACCAGGTGAAGGTCATGAAGGAGGATATTCCGAAGATAGCTTTTCGGACCAGATATGGACAATATGAGTTCATGGTGATGCCGTTTGGGTTGACTAATGCCCCGGCAGTGTTCATGAATCTGATGAACAAGGTGTTCCATCAGCATCTGGACAGGTTTGTGGTGGTGTTTATAGATAACATATTGGTGTATTCGAAGACCCCAGAGGAGCATGAGGAGCATCTGAGGATAGTGCTGGAGACTCTCAGGAAGGAGAAGCTTTATGGAAAGCTTTCGAAGTGTGAGTTCTTCCTTGACAAGGTAGAATTCCTTGGTCATGTGGTGACTGGAGAGGGTATCTCGGTGGATCCGAGAAAGATCATGGCAGTTGAGGCATAGAGTGCTCCGAGTTCAGTAGCAGAGGTCAGGAGTTTCCTGGGACTGGCAGATTACTATAGGAAATTTGTTCAGGATTTTTTCCGGATTACAGAGCCGTTGTCCAGGCTGACTCAGAAGGACGTGGAGTTTATTTGGTCAGAGGAGTGCCAGATCGCCTTTAATGAGCTGAAGAGGAGGTTGACGACAGCTCCAGTGTTGACGTTGCCATCAGGTTCTGGAGGATTCACTATCTATAGTGATGCATCGGAGAAGGGACTGGGTTGTGTGTTACAGCAGAATAGGAGAGTGATTGCCTATGCTTCTAGGTAATTACGTCCTCATGAGAAGAACTACCCTACCCACGATTTGGAGTTGGCAGCGGTCATCTTTGCTCTGAAGTTGTGGAAACACTATTTATACGGAGAGCGTGTGGAGATCTTCACAGACCACAAGAGCTTGATGTCACGCCCCAGTCCCAAAATACCGTGGGACCGACCACGGGGCAATGGCCAGCAGCACACACTGATGGACAACCCAATTTAATGGATCCATCAGGGCATACTTAAGCTGTAAAATCAAGTCTACGACAATCATGGCACAACTAATCTCATCCACACAAGATATAAAATATGATCCACAGAATAATAAGGAATGTAAATCATCAGCTAGTCTCAACAGAATGCTTCGGGGAACAACCCGATAAATATCTGATACAATGGTTCATCTGACCAGAAATAAATGACTGAAATAAATAAATAAATACTGAGCAAGAAACATGGCAGGAGAAGTCTTCGGCTAACACCTCATCCTCGGATGGCGGTACAGCTCCTGGATCAGCTCCTGCTCCGGTCCCGTATACCTCGGGATAGATCTCGTCCTCAAATCCTGGGGACATAATCCGGATCCAGGTCCTCAGGGGACATAGCAAGGTACAAGAAAGCTCATGCCAAAATAAATGCAGCACAAAAAATAAATGGAATAAATAGGGCAGGTAAGTAACCATCTAAGTAAAAATGCAAGTGAGAGCAGCACGAGTACTCAGGCTGAGCCACTACAAGCTCTGTATCGGGGAGCCGGTAGTGGTAATAAACACGTAATGTGCCTAGCTCTGCTACGAGAGTCTACGGCCTCACAATAGTAGTAGATATATATAGAAAACAGCCTGTAGCCTGTGTGTCTCTCCCCACCCCATGTAACCACGCATATCATGACCATAACGTCACATGTCCATGTCAAGCGGGATCATCACTAATGCAACAAGTCATATGTATCTATGAATATAGTATCTCTGTCAAGTCCTGTATCCTATACAGAATCACCATGAATATCTCGGGAATATCCTATCTCATGAACAGTGTCAAGTGTCCTGGGTCGTATGGTACTTAATAAGACAAGTACGAGAATATAAAGTGTCACGAATGTCCATCTCTAAATGACAGTACCCAACACTGCGTACAGTGTTGGCACCCGACTGATAATCGGATGCTAAGTACGTCACACGGTCCTAGGTTGAGCATGCACAACAATATAATGAAGCAAGGAAAAATATATAATAATACTGCAGAGTTCGGCAAGGTACACTTGCCTGATGTTTGAATATCAACAGTCGTCCTGGTATCAGTGGATCCTGTGGGTACTCCTCCAAAAGCTGTAATAAACATCACCAACCGTCTCAGAAGATGTCAAATAGCTAAAAACGTCTGTCCTTACGTCCAATTTGGACACAGGGGCAAAAAGGTCATTTCCGGGCCAAAGCGGGGTCCACATGTGGGCCACTTTGCGCCGAAAAGCGGGTCAGGGTCAAAGGTCTCCAAATTCCTCAAACTCAGTATCTACAAGTCAGGAATGATGATACGAACCCAACGGAACTTCCAGAATTGGTTTCTGATGAGCCGATCACAAAATCGCCCGTCAAGTGGAGCCTGTAGGGCCCACGATACGCGATTTTGTCAACGTTCTCAGAATCGGACCAAACTTGGGTCACAGGACCAGCGTATTGCTATGAGTCCGATGGCACAAGTTTCGTCTCGATCCGACGTGTGTACACAAAGTTACAGCGTGTTCCAGAAAAGTCGGATACGGGATGTTATTCGCGGATACGCGTTGATTTCGGGGTGCACACACCTCCGAATTGACTTCTGCGAAATCCCACATGACCGTATCAATGACGCGCACAGTTCGGTAAAGACCGCATGCGACCAAGTCGTCCCGTTTGGCGGGGCACACTCAGTTCCGGGGTGAAATAGGGCGTTGTTTTTCCTGTTTTTGGATCGCGGTGTACGATCACCACAGGACGCGATGCACCGAGCGGGTTGCACGGGCACCGAGAGGGTTATACCGTCTACACGTAGCAACTGACGAAAACTAAAATGGAGTTACGATAAGGGAGAAAACGGTACCTGAACAGGGCCCCGTGAATCTATTTTTTACGTGTCCGAGAGTCCAATTTGTGTCCTGGTCGCGGATCTACCGTTTCCGGATTAGGGTTCAGGATTCCGTCGACAAACTGTCAGAGGGGGCTGCTCTGGTCGGCGAGGGGAGGCTCGCCAGGCGGAGCAGAGGTGGCTCGCCTGGACGCTGCAGCGGAGACGGCTCGGCAGCCGACCCGAGGGGGAATTCGAGGGGTTTTGGGTCGGGGCGGCCCGACTGCGATGTCGAGGGGTTGAAGGGGGAAGTCGGGGTCGGTTGCTGGGCTAGGGGCTGCTCTGGTCGGCGAGGGGAGGCTCGCCAGACGGACGGAGCTGGTTCAGCATCGTCGGCGGGGGTGCTCGGAGAGATCGACTGGCCTGGCCGGTCGATGGAGGGAGGTTGCTGATGCTATCCGGTCTCGGGGACGACCGGGGTCGGGTCAGCGTGGGGGATCTCGGCAGCTGAGTAACAGAGGGGATGCGGCGGAGAAAAGGGGAAGGGGTAGCACCGACGTCGAGGCGGCCTCTTATAGGCTGCTACAGTACTCTGCGGCTAGGGTTTCCATCTGATTTTGGGTCCGGGTCGGGTTTGGCTCGGATTCGACCCGACCCGACCCATCAAGTTGGTTTGGTTCACATAGTGGTCCGGTTCAGGGTTGGTTCAACTTGGGTTTGGTTTAATTTGGGTTTGGTTCACTCTTCCAATAGTTTTTAAGGCTTTAAACACGTTTCCGGAGTCCAATAAATTCACCGAAAAATACCCTGCGTCCGGTTTTTCATTTTACACCGCAAAATCTTATTTCCATCATATTTTATTACCAAATAACTACATTTAAAAATCCTTAAATACCTTGGTTCTTTTCTAGAAATTACCAAAATTTGGGGAATATTATTCAAAAAATTTATTCTGAAAATCAGGGTGTTTACAATCTTCCCTCCTTAAAAGGATTGCGTCCTCGCAATCAAAGAGTAAGCTACAAAAGAAAGAATTATAGAAATACAAGGTTGCTTAGTTTACAACTGCCTCCTCGAACAAGTGGGGGTATCGCTGGCGCATACTATCTTCTCGTTCCCAAGTCGATTCTCCAGGAGAATGATATTTCCAAGCTACACGAACTAGTCTGATTGTCTGTCCCCGCAATGTCTTCTCACTGACGTCGAGGATGCCAACTGGTTGTTCTTCATATCTCAAGCTTGGGCTTACTGCGATCTCTGAATGATCGACTACGTGACTTGGGTCGGTCACGTACCTTCGCAGCTGTGAGACGTGGAATATGTCATGCACTCCCTCTAAGGATGGAGGTAATGCAAGACGATAAGCCACCTCACCAACGCGCTCTAGAATGTCAAATGGTCCAATATACCTTGGGCTCAACTTGCCTCTGCTCCCGAATCTGATAGTACCTCGAGTGGGCAAAATCCTCAAGAATACGTGCTCTCCTTCTTTAAACTCTAGGGGACGTCTGTGCGCATCTGCCCAATGCTTCTGTCGGTCTTGAGCTGCTCGAAGATGATTCTGGATCTGTTTCACCTTTTCCACTGTCTGCATTACCAATTCTGGACCCAGTATTTGACGTTCACCAACGTCACTCCAACATATAGGCGATCTGCACTTCCTTCCGTATAAAGCTTCAAATGGTGCCATCTGGATGCTGGCCTGATAACTGTTATTGTAGGAGAACTCCACCAAGTGCAAATAATCTTTCCAAGATTCTCTAAAGTCTAGCATACATGATCGTAAAATATCCTCCAAGATCTGAATGGTGCGCTCCGATTGGCCATCTGTCTGTGGGTGGTAAGCCGTGCTGAATTTGAGTCTGGTGCCCAGGCTCTCTTGCATGCTTCTCCAGAAATGAGATATAAATCTCGAATCTTGATCCGATACAATACTAACAGGCACTCCATGTAATTTGACGATTTGTCGCATATACATGTCGGCTAGTACCTCTGTGGACTGTCCAACTCTAAATGGCAAGAAGTGTACCGATTTAGTGAGTCTATCCACGATAACCCATACTGCATCTCTTCCGCTAGGGCTCCTTGGGAATCCTGTGACGAAATCCATGGTGATATGCTCCCACTTCCATTCTGGTATAGGAAGCGGCTGTAACATACCTGCAGTCCTCTGATGCTCGGCCTTTACTTGCTGGCAGACTAAGCATTTAGCCACAAATCTTGCAAACTTCCTTTTCATTCCATGCCACCAATAATATTGTCTCAAGTCTCGGTACATCTTGGTTCCTCCTGGGTGAACAGAGTACATAGAGCTATGTGCTTCCGTCATTAACTCCTGTCTCAATTCTCCATTTGGAACATACAGGCGGTTTCCAAACCTCAATGTCCCGTCTTCGTGAATGCGAAGTCCTGTCTGCATGTCTGCTTCTGTCCTCTCTTTCAACCTTCTAAATCTGGCATCGGTGGGCAATGCCTCCTTAATCTTCTCCACAAGTGATGACTTAATTTCAAGATTAGCCATCAAGCCATTCTGTCCTGGTAAGACAACCTCTATCTGAAGCTCCTGTAGATCTTTCAATAACTCGGACTGCATCGTCAAGAAATAAGCCGTAGGCGTCCTGCTTAGAGCATCTGCAACGACATTCGCCTTTCCCGGATGATACTGCAGGTCTATGTCAAAATCTACCATCAATTCAAGCCAACGTCTCTGCCTCATGTTAAGCTCCTTCTGAGTATATACATACTTCAGACTTTTGTGATCTGTAAAGATGTCTACTTTCTCCCCATAAAGGTAGTACCTCCAAATCTTCAATGCAAATATAACTGCTGCTAACTCCAGATCGTGTGTTGGATAGTCCTTCTCGTGGACCTTCAATTGTCTTGACGCATAAGCAATGACTTTGCCATGTTGCATCAAAACACATCCCAGTCCATTACCTGATGCATCGCTGTAAACAACAAAACCCCCTGACCCTGAAGGAAGAGTCAAGACAGGTGCTGTTGTTAATCTTCTCTTCAACTCTTCGAAGGCCTTCTGGCAGTCTTCTTTCCATATAAAATCCTGATCTTTACGTGTCAGCTTCGTCATCGGTTCTGCAATTCTCGAGAAATTTTCTACAAACCTTCAGTAATATCCTGCAAGTCCGAGAAAACTTCTCACCTCTACAACTGATGTGGGTGTAGGCCAAGTCTCTATTGCCGTAACTTTCTCTGGATCCACTGAAAGTCCTTCTCCTGAGATAATATGTCCCAAGAAAGTTACTTTGTCCATACAGAACTCACACTTACTGAGTTTGGCATATAACTTCTCCTGTCTCAAGGTCTCTAACACGATTCTGAGATGCTTCTCGTGCTCTTCGTGGCTCTTGGAGTATATAAAAATGTCGTCAATGAACACCACCACGAATTTATCCAAGAACTGATGGAAGACTCTGTTCATTAAACTCATAAACACTGCTGGCACGTTGGTTAAACCAAACGGCATTACCAAGAACTCATAATGTCCATACTTAGTCCTGAAAGCTGTCTTCGGGATATCTTCCTTCCTTACTTTGATCTGATGATATCCGGATCGAAGGTCAATCTTCGAGAATACCCTTGCACCACTTAACTGATCGAATAGATCATCAATGCGTGGTAAGGAATACCTGTTCTTGATGGTTACAGCATTCAGTGCCCTGTAGTCAATGCATAACCGTACTGTTCCATCCTTCTTTGGCACAAATAATATGGGCGCTCCCCAAGGTGAAACACTGGGCCGAATGAAACCCTTCTCCAGAAGGTCGTCAACCTGTTCTTTCAACTCCACTAACTCCTTAGGTGTCAACCGATATACTGATGAAGTGATAGGCTCTGCTCCTGGAGTTAAGTTTATTGTGAATTCTATTTCCCGATCAGGCGGTAAACCTGGAAGATCATCAGGAAATACGTTCACAAATTCTGATATGACTCTTGGGTAACCTGTCTCTCCTTCTACAGATAGTACCCTAAGAGTAGGCTGAACTCCTTGCTCTACTGCTCCTCGGAGAAACTCGAATTCTGGATGTCCAGGCGGTCTAAATATAACCTTTCCAAGCCGACAATCAAGAGTCGCATGGTACTGACCTAACCAGTCCATACCAAGTACAACGTCATAGTCAGGCATAGAAAGATCAGAAATTGGGCTCGCATCTCTCTTCCACAAACTACTACCGAACATGATCTACAGACGTCACTAACCGGAATAATTCCACCTCCCGTAAGAATTCTCTTCATCTTCGAAAGGGGTGCGGTAGCTACTCTATGGGTGGCTACAAAGCTAGCTGGTATAAATGAATGCGATGCTCCAGAATCAAATAATGCTACAGCTGGTAATGAAGCTACTAAAATAGTACCTACGATGACCTCGCCTGCAGTAGCTTCCTGCTCAACAGCTAATGTGAATGCCTGGCCTCTTCCCTGAGCTGGACCTCTCTGCTGCTGCTACTGCTGCTGAAATAGGGCTGCCTGTGGTGCCAGTGGTGGTCTCTGCTGGTAGCCCCCTGTAGCTGGTGGTCTAACTCCTCCAGCTCCTGTCTGTTGTGCTGCTGCTGCTGGATAAGTTGGTCGTGGTGCAGGCAAGGCTAGTCTCGGTGCTCCGTCTCTATGTTTAGTGCAGTCTCTGGATAGATGCTGGTCTGATCCACAAAGCAGGCATAGTCCCAACTTACGCCTGCACTCTCTCTCAATATGTCCTACCTTGCCTCAGTGGTGACAAGTAGGAAGAGATATGGCCCTGTGTGCTGCTCTCTCCGGTATACTCCTCTGGAATTGTTTCACAAAATCTCCAGGTGCTGTCTTGGATAGTGCTGATGTGTTTGGCCTCTTCAGATTCGATTCCTTTCTAGTGACGCGCCCCATGCGTCGTGCTGCTGCAAGGACCTCGGTATAAGATGTAGGTGCGACCGAGCCAATTAATCTCTGAAGCTCGAACTTCAGTCCGTCAAAGAACTTTTCAGCTTTCTCTTCCTCTGTCGAGATCAATGTTAGAGCGAAGCGACTTAGGCGTATAAATTCTGCGTTGTATTCTTCCACTGTCATACTGCCTTGGATGAGGCGGTTGAACTTGTCTCTGAGCTCTGATCGTGCAACTGCCGGAATGTACATCTCTTGGAAGAGACTGGAGAACTCTTCCCATGTGACTCGATCCTGTCCGAGCCTCCTTTCTTCTGCTAGCCACCAGTGATGCGCATTATCAGTTAACTGCATTCTGACTGCAGTCATCCACTTCTCTCTCGGAAGTTCAGCGTCTTCAAACTGATGCTGAATATTAGTGAGCCATTCAAGAACTTATGTTGGCCCTTCTTTACCAGAAAATGTACGAGGCTTGAGATGACGGAAATCGGTGATAGATTCCGTCGCTGTTCTCCTCGTTGGTGGATTTGCCTGCTCCAATGCGGATACCAGGCTGGTCCTCAGATACTCTGCCTCCTGGCGATGGGCCTCTTGCTGAATCTGCTGCTGGGCCTGCATCATGGCATACATCATCTGGAACATCTGTTGCCCGTCCATGGCTTGTCCAGGCGGGAAAACTGGCATCTGGGGAGTGAACTGTGGTGGAGGTGGGATGTCATCTCTCCGAAACCTTGGATTAGGCTGACCGGTTTGATCGCTCTGCGAAGGTTGTCCTCCATTCCCTGGAGTCACTCCGTCTGTATAAGTAACTACAGCGTCGTGTGGCGTGTCCAAAGGAATCTCGTCTCCGTTCCTGGGATCCATTACTCTGCAATCAAAAGATAAACTGTAAGAACGCTCAGAGGAATCAAACAGGATGCAAATCAAGTAACAATTTTCGAGTTCGGTATAGAGTTCAATAATGGTTTAAATAATGGATGAGATCCTACAATCTATCCTATCCTTAGGGCAGGCTGGTTCGGTCCCTAAGTTAAAACCGAACAATTTAGTCGTAGACCAGCATGGGCCACCACAAAAACTATGTCACGCCCCAGTCCCAAAATACCGTGGGACCGGCCACGTGACAATGGCCAGCAGCACACACTGATGGACAACCCAATTTAATGGATCCATCAGGGCATACTTAAGCTATAAAATCAAGTCTACGACAATCATGGCACAACTAATCTCATCCACACAAGATATAAAATATGATCCACAGAATAATAAGGAATGTAAATCATCAGCTAGTCTCAACAGAATGCTTCCGGGAACAACTCGATAAATATCTGATACAATAGTTCATCTGACCAGAAATAAATGACTGAAATAAATAAATAAATACTGAGCAAGAAACATGGATGCTCAGGAGAAGTCTTCGGCTAACACCTCGTCCTCGGATGGCGGTACAGCTCTTGGATCAGCTCCTGCTCCGGTCCCGTATACCTCGGGATAGATCTCGTCCTCAAATCCTGGGGACATAATCCGGATCCAGGTCCTCAGGAGACATAGCAAGGTACAAGAAAGTTCATGCCAAAATAAATGCAGTGCAGAAAATAAATGGAATAAATAGGGCAGGTAAGTAACCATCTAAGTGAAAATACAAGTGAGAGCAGCACGAGTACTCAGGCTGAGCCACTACAAGCTCTGTATCGGGGAGCCGGTAGTGGTAATAAACACGTAATGTGCCTAGCTCTGCTACGAGAGTCTACGGCCTCACAATAGTAGTAGATATATATAGAAAACAGCCTGTAGCCTGTGTGTCTCTCCCCACCCCATGTAACCACGTATATCATGACCATAACGTCTCATGTCCATGTCAAGCGGGATCATCACTAATGTAAAAAGTTATATGTATCTATGAATATAGTATCTTTGTCAAGTCCTGTATCCTATACAGAATCACCACAAATATCTCGAGAATATCCTGTCTCATGAACAGTGTCAAGTGTCCTGGGTCGTATGGTACTTGATAAGACAAGTACGAGAATATAAACTGTCACGAATGTCCATCTCTAAATGACAGTACCCAACACTGCGTACAGTGTTGGCACTCGACTGATAATCGGACGCTAAGTACGTCACACGGTCCTAGGTTGAGCATGCACAGCAATATAATGAAGCAAGGAAAAATATATAACAATACTGCAGAGTTCGGCAAGGTACACTTGCCTGATGTTTGAATATCAACAGTCGTCCTGGTATCAGTGGATCCTGTGGGTACTCCTCCAAAAGCTGTAATAAATATCACCAACCATCTCAGAAGATGTCAAATAGCGAAAAATGCCTGTCCTTACGTCCAATTTGGAAACAGGGACAAAAAGGTCATTTCCGGGCCAAAGCGGGGTCCACATGTGGGCCACTTTGCGCCGAAAAGTGGGTCAGGGTCAAAGGTATCCAAATTCCTCAAACTCAGTGTCTACAAGTCAGGAACGATGATACGAACCCAACGGAACTTCCAGAATTGGTTTCTGATGAGCCGATCACAAAATCGCCCGTCAAGTGGAGCCTGTAGGGCCCACGATACGCGATTTTGTCAACGTTCTCAGAATCGGACCAAACTTGGGTCACCGGACCAGCGTATTTCTACGAGTCTGATGGCGCAAGTTTCGTCTCGATCCGACGTGTGTACACAAAGTTACAGCGTGTTCCAGAAAAGTCGGATATGGGGTGTTGTTCGCGGATACGCGTTGATTTCGGGGTGCAGGCACCTCCGAATCGACTTCTGCAAAATCCCACACGACCATATCAACGACGCGCACGGTTCGGTAAAGACCGCGTGCGACCAAGTCGTCCCGTTTGGCGAAGCGCACTCAGTTCCGGGGTGAAATAGGGCGTTATTTTTTCTGTTTTTGGATCGCGGTGTACGATCACCACAGGACACGATGCACTGAGCGGGTTGCACGGGCACTGAGAGGGTTATACTGTCTACGCGTAGCAACTGACGGAAAATAAAATAGAGTTACGATGAGGAAGAAAATGGTACCTGAACAGGGCCCCGTGAATCTGTTTTTCACGTGTCCGAGAGTCCAATTTGTGTCCTGGTCGCGGATCTACCGTGTCCGGATTAGGGTTCAGGATTCCGTCGACAAACTGTCGGAGGGGGCTGCTCTGGTCGGCGAGGGGAGGCTCGCCAGGCAGAGCAGAGGTGGCTCGCCTGGGCGCTGCGGCGGAGACGGCTCGGCAGCCGACCGGAGGGGGATTTCGAGGGGTTCTGGGTCGGGGCGGCCCGACTGCGATGTCGAGGGGTTGAAGGGGGAAGTCGGGGTCGGTTGCTGGGCTAGGCGGCGGCTCCGCGACGACGGACGGAGCGGGTTCAGAGTCGTTGGCGGGGGTGCTCGGAGAGATCGACTGGCCTGGCCGGTCGATGGAGGGAGGTTGCTGATGCTATCCGGTCTCGGGGACGACCGGGGTCGGGTCGGCGTGGGGGATCTCGACGGCTGAGTAACAGAGGGGATGCGGCGGAGAAGAGGGGAAGGGGTAGCGCCGACGTCGAGGCGGCCTCTTATAGGCTGCTACAGTACTCTGCGGCTAGGGTTTCCATCTGATTTCGGGTCCGGGTCGGGTTTGGCTCGGATCCGACCCGACCCATCAAGTTGGTTTGGTTCACACAGTGGTCCGGTTCAGGGTTGGTTCAACTTGGGTTTGGTTTAATTTGGGTTCGGTTCACTCTTCCAATAGTTTTTAAGGCTTTAAACACGTTTCCGGAGTCCAATAAATTCACCGAAAAATACCCTGCATCCGGTTTTCCATTTTATACCATAAAATCTTATTTCCATCATATTTTATTACCAAATAACTGCATTTAAAAATCCTTAAATACCTTGGTTCTTTTCTAGAAATTACCAAAATCCGGGGAATATTATTCAAAAAATTTATTCTGAAAATCAGGGTATTTACACTTGAAGTATGTGTTTATCCAAAAAGAGCTGAACAAGAGGCAGAGGAGATGGTTAGAGTTGATGAAAGACTTTGACATATTGTTGCAGTACCATCCAGGAAAGGCGAACGTAGTTGCGAATGCGTTGAACAGGTATCCTGTAGCTATGTGCCTGACTACAGATCGTTATCTTCTGGCAGATTTAGAGAGCTTGGGCATTGAGGTGATAGTGCCTGGAGTTGAGATGCAGATATGGGGACTACAGATTCAGTCAGAGTTGGTAGATCGGATCAGGGCTACACAGTTTGAGGATGAGTCCCTGAGGAGCATCAGGGCGCAGGTTCAGATGGAATTATCCGATGACTTCACCATTGCTGATGATGGTTCATTGCGGCACGGTACCAGGTTGTGTGTGCCGAGTGGGTCATTGCGCGAGGAGGTTCTTCAGGAGGCGCATCGATCCCAGTATTCTATGCATCCAGGTGCTAACAAGATGTATAAAGATCTGAGACAGCATGTATGGTGGTACGGGATGAAGCGGAAGATAGCACGCTTCGTATCCCGATGCTTAGTGTGCCAGCAGGTGAAGGCGGAGAGGCAGAGGCCAGGAGGTTTGCTCCAGCCGTTATCCATTTCAGAGTAGAAATGGGAGCATGTGACCATGGATTTTGTTTCTGGACTTTCGTTCTCCAGGCGGAAAGGATGCAATTTGGGTCATCGTGGACAGGTTGACCAAATTGGCCCACTTTCTACCATTCAAAGTGGGTACGTCTACAGAGAGACTAGCAGAGATGTATATGCGCCAGATAGTCAGACTGCATGGAGTCCCTGTGAGCATAGTATCAGATCGGGACAGTCGCTTTACTTCATATTTCTGGAGGAGTCTGCAGGCTAGCTTGGGCACCCAGATCAAGTTTAGTAGTGCGTATCACCCACAGACAGATGGTCAGTCAGAGAGGACCATTCAGATACTTGAGGATATACTTCACACTTGTGTTCTAGATTTCAGAGGATCTTGGGAGGATCACTTGCACTTGGTAGAGTTTGCTTACAACAACAGCTACCAAGCCAGTATCGAGATGTCACCATTCGAGGCATTGTATGGACGGAGGTGTCGTACCCCGTTATCATGGGATGATGTAGGCGAGAGAGCTTTGCTTGGCCCGGAGATGGTGGTTGATGCAGCGGATAAGGTCAAGCTCATTAGAGATAGACTTCGGGTGGCGCAGGACAGGCAGCGGCATTGGGCCGATAGCCACCGGAGATCTTTGGATTTTGAGGTATAGCTTAGAATTTAGATTTTGTTCTTGTGTTTGCTTGTGATTGCTTGTTTTAGACTAAGTGCAGAGACCTTGTTTGTGCTAGGTTGGAGATCTGGTGTTACTGAGGATTTCTCCGATGCAGGGCACTATTCGCTTCGGTGGAGGCGGAAAGCTTAGCCCACGTTTCGTCGGACCCTTCCGTATCCTTGAGAGGGTCGGCGCCGTGGCATATAGGCTTGAGTTGCCGCCTACACTGGAGGGAGTTCATGATGTGTTCCACGTGTCGCAGTTGAGACGGTACGTGGCGGATCCCAGTCACGTATTGGATCACTCAGAGATCGTGGTGGGCCCTACTCTTAGCTATCCAGAGCAGGCAGTGGAGATTCTGGATCGGCGGAAGAAGGTGTTGAGGAACCAGACTATTCTCTTGGTTCACGTCGCGTGGAAGCATCACTCTCCAGGTGAGTCAACCTGGGAGAGGGAGGATGAAATGCGTGAGCTATACCCCTATCTCTTCGAGCCCTGAGGTATGGTTCTTTTCTTGCATTCCTGTCCTAGAAGATCTTTTAATTTCGAGGACGAAATTATTTTAAGGAGGGTAGGCTTGTCACTACCCGATTCTAGAAAATAGGATATTTTTTTATATATTTATTCACTAAATTGTGTATTATATTTAATTAATTATATTTATATTTAATTAGTGATTGTATTATTTTTAATTGATTGTTTTAGGGTTTTGCTAGCCTGGACCCATGTCATACCCTAGTGGACCCATGTCCGACCCGACCAATACCCTTGTGAGGATTATTTTGGGGCTTAGAATTATTTATTATATTTTTAGTGGGTTAGTTGGAGAAATTTGGAGTTAGTTTGAGTGCTTTTGGAACCCGAAACCCAAACCCAAGTGAGAGGGGGGCATTTTGGACATTTGGAGAATTAGTGAAACCCTTTATTAGGTGTGTGGCCGGCCTATTCCCGGCCCCTACCCGTGCATTCCAGCAGCCCCTTCCCCCATTTCCATTTTTTACTTCTTCTTCTTCTCCACTTCTTCTTTCTTCTTCCTTCCTTCTTCCAAAGTAAGTGTTCTCATTTTTCTTCCTTCCTTCTTCCATTCCTTCTTCTTTATGTGAACCCTAACCTTACATTTTCCCTAACCTAGGTGTGTCGAGCCTAGACTTTGTGTGGAGGCTAGATTTGGTGGCTTGGAGCTTGAGGGAGGTGATTTCAGGTAGATTGGAGACTTTGGCCTTGGGATTCCAACTCCCAAGAGGTAAACCCTAACTTTCTCCTTGCTAATTACTCGAATGTAGTATAATTAGTGGTTTAGAACCTTCCTAGACCCTAAGCCTACCCGTGGGAGGAAGTTGGAACTAGTTTGGTTGAGTTTGGAGACTTTAACACTAGATTTTGTGTCAATTTCGGGTGGAATCCGAGATTGGCCCAATTTTGGGTGATACTCTAGGTTAGACGGACCTAGGTAGACGTTGTCGGGTGTCTTGAGGGTGAGTGCGTGTCTTCGTTCGGACACAAAAAGTCGTGTCGTGGAGAAACGGGCGTTTCGGGCGAATTTGGGATTTTCGTCGTCGCCGGTTCTAAGTGCGTGCGCGTTTTTGCCACGGACCTATAATCGACGCGGTAGTATTTTTTCTAGGATCTAGGCATCGTTTAGAACCCGTGGATAAATTTTGGACCGATTCTGAGTTGGTTTGGTGTGCGTTTCAGGAGGTTTTCCGAACCGCACACCGCGTGTTCGTCGAAATGATCGAATGCCATTTCGACTAGGTTTCCTAGTTTCGAGCTTGTGCGCGCATTGGGTTAGCATTGCGGAGTGTGTACTAGAGTTCTCGGATTATATTTTATATATTTATAGGTGTTTGTGCGTGTAGGGGCCGTTGGGCGTGCGTTGGAGAGTGTTGTGTGCGTGGTTGTGTGTAGTGTTGTGTTTGTGTTTAAGTGTCTCAATATATATATATATATATATATATATATATATATATATATATATATATATATATATGTGTGTGTGTGTGTATGTGTTCATATATATAGATATGTGCATATATACTTATAAGTGTGTGTGTGTGTGTGTGTGTGTGTGTGTGTGTGTGTTTTTGTGTGTTTGTATGTGTGAATGTGAGTGTATATATGTGTGTAAGTATATATATATATATATATAGTGTGTGTGTATATATATATAGAGTTATATATATATATATGTATATACGTGTGTGTGTCTGTGTGTTTTTAGTGGTGTGTTTGTGTGTGTGCGTGCTCGTGTGTGTGTGAGGCTGTGTATGCAGCGAGGGCCAGCAAGTGCAGCTGCAGCAGCAGCAAGTATGTAAACTCCCTCGACCAAATTTCAGTAAATTAGGATTAATTTTGACTAATTAGAATTAGTGCAACTTTTTAAAATTTTATTTATTATATATTATATTGATTGTGCACATGTTCATTACACAATTGACTAGGGCATCACACTAGCTGTTAACCCTAAACAAATTTCACATTCCTGCTCTAGACTAGTCAGACTACTTTTTCTGTATTCTGTGCAACTTCCAGAAACCTCGTTTGATGCTTCGTTTTAGTCGCACAAATATCGTTACAAACGTATGTATTTATTTCCTATTTAATTTTCTGCTCTTTACCCATCTCTGTACCCTTAGAGATTTGAGGACCAGTAGGCACCTGATTGCCCAACCAAAAATACGATAATATTCTACTCTAATTATACTTCAATTATCGTTTTGACACCGTAGAGAAATTATGACTCTAATAGCCTCTAAATAATTAGTGAACACCGTGCGCAGTATTTATTAAATAATAAATACGATGACTGTATCACCTGCAATATTAGACCCTGCACCTGCCCAGAATCACCCCACACTGTCCAAACCATTTTTCCCCAGCTAATTCCCTCATTTTTGTACAATTTAGAATTTCGGGAAATCAGTATTTAAAATCAGGTAAATTGCGAAATTACGCAAATTATAATTTTATGCAATTATGCAATATTTGAAAAGTTAGGGGTTAAAATGCAAAATTGCATGCTAGGTGGCCAAATCCTATTGGCTAGACCATAGGTGGGTAGGACCCACCATAGCATCCAGAAATTTCTGCTGGAAAATATCCTAAAAATATCAAAATACCAAAATACCCCTGAACTTCTAAATATTTACAACTATGCCATTAGGCAAAATCCTATATAAACCCTAGGTTTTCTTCATTCAAACCTACAACCCTTCCCCCCGGCCATCTCCGACCACCGCCGGCCACCCAACTCCGGCCAGCCCTTCGCCACCCTCCCCTCTTCCCTCCGGCCAAGCACCACCGCCGGCGCCGCCCTGCTCCGGCTGCTACAGCCCCCGCACCCTCCTCCTCTCCCCACTGTCCCCAGCAACACCTCCACCCGAACCACCTTCCCCGCCGCCTCCGGCCGTCGCCGACCACCGCCACCCTACCCCACCGCTTCGCCCCGACCTCCTCTCTCCGACTACCACCCCCTCACCTCCCCACGACGCCTGCTCCGGCCGCCCTAGCCCCCGCAGCGCCGTCGACCACCCCAACCCGAACTACCCTCTCCAACTCCGGCCGCCCCTAGCCGCCACCACCACCGTCGTGGACCTCCGCCACCACCACCAAACTGACCGCCACTCCTCCCTCCACCTTTCCCTCACCCTGCCCGGCCACCACGTCAGCTCCTCCGCCGCCGGCAGCCCCCGCAAGACTGCAACTGCTGCTGCTGCTGCCAGTGTACACTGCCACTGCTGCTGCTCCTCCGGCCGCCTCCGGCCAGCTCCGCCGCCGTCCTCCCGCCGGCAGCACCGCGTGGGACCCCCCTTGCCACCTGTAAGGTATAAATATACTATACTATTTAAAAATACGTATATAATCTATAATACATGCATATATATATATGTATATGTATATATATATATGTATATATATATGTATATTACTATGTATTTATATGTATAATATGTATGTATTATACTATTTACAGTATATTATACTGTATATATATATATTATATATATATCTATATATATATTTTACATATATATGTATATGTATATATGTATATCTACCATATTATATTATGTAATATTGTATATATATATATCTATAGTATATATATATTATATGTATTTATATATATTTATATGTATACTATAATATATATAACATATTTATATATGTTATATAATTATTAATATATGTAATTTTCTGTTTTTAAATTATATAAATATATGTGTATACATATATTTATATATACTTGCATTTTCTTTATTTTTCTTTCCTGCATTTTAATTTTCCTGCACCTATTATATATATATATATCTATATATATATATATTATCTAATTATACTATATATAAATATCTATAGATATATATTATCTATATATATATATATATAATATGCTGGATAATACAGCTTATAGTTATATATATTATTTCAATTATCGCAATGTCATTTCAATTTATTATAATATTATATAATATGCTGGATATTACAGCTTAATTATATATACATATTTATAATTATTGTATATTTATTCAGTGGTCATATATAGACCCTGATAAATATTATTTATATATGTATTTAAATTCTGTCATGTTCTTTCAATTTACCTATATTATTTATATCAGAGGATAAACCCTGATAATATTATATTATAATATATTGTATAAACAGCAGTGGATATACCCTGCCACTAATACCTGCATTTCTTTACTATTCTTTATATATTATATACATACTGATATATATATTATATCTATATATATACATACTATATCTATACTATATATGCTTTATATTACAAACTACGATATTCACGAAACCTATCTGTTTTAACAGAAGCCAACTTCAGCACAGCTAGTGACCCCCTGTCACCAGCACCTTCACAACTGACTGTAAAATCAGGGTTTCAACACTATCAGGGAGTAGGCAAGTATACCTTGCCAAGTTAAATGTTTAAATTCTCAAATATTGTTATATGCTTCTTGCTTCTGAAATTCATATACCATGACCACCTGAGACTGCCTTGGGTACAGTCAACTGTTATGTTGACATGATATTACAGACTCACCAACAGCTGAGAGAATATCCTAATATATTCTCCTAAACCCTATCACGGAAACACGCAACATGGTTGCATTTACATATATGGATGTGAGCTGCGTATTTGGTTAGCTACCAGTACGTGTGACCCGCATCACGGATTAGAATAACTTAGGAAATGTACGATTTGACATTTAGATTCATGGGGATGGGAAAGATAACTAGTTGACGTATGGGACACCCCCTCCAATAATGTTTTATACCTTCGTACCAATGATGGTCGATTGCAGAGTTCCCTGAGTCGGGGGCATACGACACCTATATTAGCCAGTCGCCACGATTGGTGAATTACGTCAGCGTATGTCTAGCCACACATTCCCATGCGTACTACTGGATCTTTACTTGCATTTCACTTAGTATGGTTAGTACCCTGTATTTATTTTATTTCTTTATTCAGTATTTTTACATTACATGGCATGTCATTTTTCTGTATCTTGTTACGTCCCACTGAGGACCTGGTTCCTTGCCAGATCTAGATGAGGCTTTCTACCCCACAGTGTACGGGCCTGATCAGGAGGCCAGATGTGCTACTGAGGAGGAGCTCGAGGAGACACCCTCAGAGTAGACTTGACCCTAGATGCTGCTACCTGGAGATGGAGATGTTTTGATCAGATAGACACTGCTTAGTCTATCTGATTTTTCTGCGCTATTATCAGTTTTTGTAGTAGGCTTGTAAGCTCACCAGTTGTGTACTGTATCAGACTCAGTTATATATATATTTCAGCATTTGTTTTCTGACATTTTGTTGTGGATGAGATAGCTTTACCTGTTCTATACTTGTAGTAATTTAGGACAGCGTAGCACGTCCCTTTGGGTCCATCAAAGTGGATTAAGCCCTTAGTGACGTGTCAGCTGACCAGTGACACGTGGCCTAGTTCCTGACATTTTGGGACTGGGGCGTGACATGGTTTTAGTGGTGGCCCATGCAGGTCTAGTTTTATTGCTAGTGGTATGATAACATGCCCAGCAAGCCTGCAATAGGATAGAAATATTAGGTCTCATCCACACTGACACCATCTTTACAATCTTTATTATTGCATCATGCTTGATATCATTTATTATCTCCTTTGTGTTTTCTAATTATCCTATTTTCCTCAGAAATATGGACATACCCGGGAAACTTGCGAATAATGGGGCTGACCAAGCAACAGACCCTTCGCCAAGTGCCCAAGGAACTCCGTCCAATCACCAAAATTCTAGCCAGGAGACGACACCAACTCCACATGCAGAGACACCTTTGTCTCCACCTCCAGCCTTGCCTATCCAGATGCCACAACTTGAGGGTCAAACTCAAATGTTGCAGTTTCTCCAGACTATGTTGCAGAACCAGTGGCAACAAACTGAGGCCCTGAGACAGTCTCAGTGGCAGCAAACTGAAGCTCTGCGACAGACGTTGATGACGGCTTTGGAGAGAACTACTACTCCGACACCCGTACCTGTCCTACCAGCGGACACAGTTCGAGGCTTCCGTCAAATGAGCCCGAGGGATTTCAAAGGCAACGAGACTCCTGAAGAGATCTCCGATTGGATCTCCAACACCGAAATGCTGCTAGAAGGATCGCAACTCACTCCCGACCTATGGATGACCGCTGTGAGGGGCCAACTTCTTGGCAATGCCCATCACTGGTGGGAATCCATAGAGCGCAGCGTCGGCAAAGACCAAACTTGGCAACAATTCCTGGAGCATTTCAACGCCAAGTACTTTCCAGAGACAGTCCAGAATGCCCTATACTCCCAGTTCCTGCACCTAGAGCAAGGAAACATGACGGTAGATGCCTACGACGCGGAGTTTAGCAGACTAAGTCGTTTCGGTACTGATCTGATCCCGAACGAGCTGAAGAAGGCTAAAAGATTCCACCATGGCCTTAACCAAGAGCTTCAGAGGCACACAACAACGCAGTCGAGAATCTCCTACAACGAGGTTCTTACTGAAGCCAGGGAGCAAGAAGCCATTGGCCGAGGAGCCAGACGCTCAAATCCAACCTTCCCGGCCAAGAATCAGCACGGAGCAGGAGGACCTATACGTCGTCCCCAATATCAGACGCAACAGACGACGGGGCCTTACCAGAAGAGGGAGCTCCCGATTTGTCACTTTTGTGGCAAGAAGGGGCATTTTGCCAATGACTGTAGAAAGAAGCTGGGATTATGCCTGCTATGTGGAGCTAGAAATCATATGGCCAAAGACTGCCCACAACGTAGAGATGCAGCACCTCAGCAAGGGCAGAAGCCAGGAGCTCAAACTCAGAAGATGCTTCCCTCCACATCAGGAGGATATCAGCGAGGAGCACCCTTGCCTACTCAGGAGGCCCAGTTCAAGGCCAGACCACAAGTCGGAGGACAAAGGCAGGGACAAGCCTTTGCGTTAGCTGCCGTTGCAGAAGAACCTGAAGGGGAAACTATAACAGGTACCATTTTAGTTGCATCATTACCTGCAACTGTATTATTCGATTCTGGGGCTACTTTGTCTTTCATATCCAGTAGATTCGTAGCCATGCACAAACTATCTACTTCGCCGCTACCCAAGTGCTGGAAAATACTTACTGGAGGAGGTATTGTTCCAGTTACCAACATTATCAAAACTTGCCCAGTAGTTGTTTGTAGTAGAGGACTAAGAGCGCGATTTTTGGTACTTCCAATGCCAAATTTCGATGTTGTCTTAGGCATGGACTGGCTAAGCCAGAATAATGCTATCCTAGACTGCCGAAAGGGTAGTGTTATCTTTAGACCCCCAGATCACCCAGAGTTCGAATATGTCCGTGGAACCATCGAGCAAGGAGTAGGCCAAACTCCTAGAGCTTACATGGCGATGGAGACAGCACTTCCCTCAATTGTAGCAGAGTTCGAGGACGTATTTCCAGAAGAATTGCCAGGCCTACCGCCTGACAGAGAAGTGGAGTTCATTATTGAGCTGATACCCGGAGCTGCACCAGTATCCTCCAATGTATACCGACTGGCGAAGAAGGAGCTTGACGAGCTGAAGCTTCAACTGGAGGAACTACAGATCAAAGGATTTGTTCGTCCTAGTGCATCACCCTGGGGAGCACCAGTGTTGTTTGTACCAAAGAAGGACGGAACATATCGCATGTGCATTGATTACAGAGCCCTCAACGCTCTGACAATCAAAAACAAGTACCCCTTGTCGAGAATTGACGACCTGTTCGATCAACTAACAGGAGCCGTAGTATTCTCGAAGATAGACTTGAGATCAGGCTACCATCAAGTCAAGGTACGAAGAGAAGACATTCCAAAGACAGCATTCAGAACTCGTTATGGTCATTACGAATTTCTGGTGATGCCGTTTGGATTGACTAATGCACCTGCTGTATTCATGAACCTGATGAACCGAGTCTTCCACCAATATCTGGACCAGTTCGTGGTAGTCTTCATCGACGACATTCTGGTGTATTCAAAAAGCCACGAGGAGCATGAAGAGCACTTAAGGTTGGTATTAGAGACACTGAGACGGGAGAGCCTTTATGCTAAGATGAGCAAGTGTGAATTCTTCCTGGACCGTGTCGCATTTCTTGGACACGTTATCACAGGAGAAGGCATCTCGGTAGACCCAGCAAAGATCTCATCTGTTGAGACGTGGCCAACCCCGACCAACGTCTCAGAGGTGAGAAGCTTTCTAGGACTTGCCGGATATTACCGGAGGTTCGTAGAAAACTTTGCAAGAATCGCGGAGCCGATTACCCGTCTTACTCGCAAGGAGCAGGAGTTCATATGGACTGAAGATTGCCAGACAGCTTTTGATGACTTGAAGAAGCGTCTGACTACAGCTCCCATTTTGACTATACCATCTGGATCCGGAGGTTTCGTCATATATAGCGATGCATCCGGAAAAGGATTTGGTTGTGTCTTAATGCAACATGGGAAAGTTGTAGCTTATGCCTCAAGACAGTTGAGGACTCATGAGAAGAATTACCCCACTCACGATCTGGAGCTTGCCGCAGTCATCTTCGCCCTGAAGCTATGGAGACACTATCTATATGGCGAAAGAGTGGAGATATTCACCGATCATAAAAGTTTGAAGTACGTCTACACCCAGAAGGACCTAAATCTGAGACAAAGACGATGGCTCGAAGTGATGGCGGATTTCGAAATTGATCTACAGTACCATCCAGGGAAAGCTAATATGGTGGCAGATGCTCTAAGCAGAAGACCCTCGGCATTCTTTATGATCACCCAACCAGATCTGCTGAGAGATCTAGCAAAGTTGGGAATAGAGATCATTGTGCCAGGAATTGATGGTCACTTATCAAACTACCAGCTGCAATCAACCTTGGTGGAAAGAATCAAAGCTGCTCTACCAGCAGATGCAAGATTTCAGAGGCTTCGACAAAGAACAGAAGCTGGACTCCAGACCGGTTGTCGCATACACGAAGATGGGACTCTAAGATGTGGAAATCGTCTTTATGTTCCAAATGGAGAACTTCGTAACGAGCTGATGTCAGAAGCTCATAGCTCAGTATACTCTATACATCCAGGAGGCACAAAGATGTACAGAGATCTGCGGTAATATTACTGGTGGCATGGAATGAAGCGGGAGATAGCACGCTTTGTGGCCAAATGTCTGGTGTGTCAGCAAGTCAAGGCTGAGCATCAGAGATCTGCCGGTCTACTTCAACCCCTCCCAATACCCGAGTGGAAATGGGAACACATTACGATGGACTTTGTTACGGGCTTCCCAAGAAGTCCTAGTGGTCGTAATGCTGTCTGGGTAATTGTAGACAGACTCACTAAGGCTGCTCATTTTCTACCTTTTAGAGTCGGGCAATCCACAGAAGTCTTGGCGGACATGTATATGAAGGAGATAGTACGTCTGCATGGAGTGCCAGTCAGCATAGTATCTGACAGAGATACGAGATTTACATCTTACTTTTGGCGAAGTATGCAAGAAAGTCTTGGTACCCGCCTCAAGTTCAGCACCTCGTATCACCCACAAACAGATGGCCAATCAGAACGCACCATCCAGACACTTGAAGATATGCTGAGAGCCTGCATGCTTGATTTCAGCGGATCATGGGAAGATCATCTACACCTGGTGGAATTTTCCTACAACAACAGCTATCAAGCGAGCATTCAAATGGCTCCCTTTGAAGCTTTATATGGAAGGAAATGTCGTTCCCCAGTATGCTGGAGCGATGTTGGCGAGAGACAGATCTTGGGACCAGAGCTGATTATTCGTACGGTGGAGAAAGTAAAGAAGATCCAGGGACACCTACGAGCTGCACAAGACAGGCAGAAGCACTGGGCCAACATTCATCGCCGACCTCTAGAGTTCCAAGTAGGGGAGCATGTGTTCTTAAAGATCTCACCTACTAGAGGAACTATCAGATTTGGAGGAAGAGGGAAGCTAAGTCCAAGGTACATTGGACCCTTCGATGTGCTAGATCGCGTCGGAGAAGTTGCTTACAGACTAGCTCTACCTCAGACTTTGGAGGGAGTACATGACGTCTTCCACGTATCTCAGCTGAGGAGGTACATTCCAGACCCGAGTCATGTGTTAGACTACTCAGAGATCACCATCGGGCCAAGCTTATCTTATCAGGAGGAGCCTGTAGAGATTCTGGACCGTAGCGAGAAAGTGTTGCGAGGCCAGACTATTCCTCTCGTTCGTGTTGCATGGAGACATCATGCACCAGGTGAATCCACCTGGGAACGAGAAGAGGATATTCGTCAGCGTTATCCCCACCTATTTCCAAACCAGGGTATGTCCAATATTTCAAATTCAATCTTTCTTAATCATCATATGTCCTTTTTCATTCTCATTATATGGTTGTTTTTATTTCGAGGACGAAATATTCTAAGGAGGGTAGATTGTAAACTCCCTCGACCAAATTTCAGTAAATTAGGATTAATTTTGACTAATTAGAATTAGTGCAACTTTTTAAAATTTTATTTATTATATATTATATTGATTGTGCACATGTTCATTACACAATTGACTAGGGCATCACACTAGCTGTTAACCCTAAACAAATTTCACATTCCTGCTCTAGACTAGTCAGACTACTTTTTCTGTATTCTGTGCAACTTCCAGAAACCTCGTTTGATGCTTCGTTTTAGTCGCACAAATATCGTTACAAACGTATGTATTTATTTCCTATTTAATTTTCTGCTCTTTACCCATCTCTGTACCCTTAGAGATTTGAGGACCAGTAGGCACCTGATTGCCCAACCAAAAATACGATAATATTCTACTCTAATTATACTTCAATTATCGTTTTGACACCGTAGAGAAATTATGACTCTAATAGCCTCTAAATAATTAGTGAACACCGTGCGCAGTATTTATTAAATAATAAATACGATGACTGTATCACCTGCAATATTAGACCCTGCACCTGCCCAGAATCACCCCACACTGTCCAAACCATTTTTCCCCAGCTAATTCCCTCATTTTTGTACAATTTAGAATTTCGGGAAATCAGTATTTAAAATCAGGTAAATTGCGAAATTACGCAAATTATAATTTTATGCAATTATGCAATATTTGAAAAGTTAGGGGTTAAAATGCAAAATTGCATGCTAGGTGGCCAAATCCTATTGGCTAGACCATAGGTGGGTAGGACCCACCATAGCATCCAGAAATTTCTGCTGGAAAATATCCTAAAAATATCAAAATACCAAAATACCCCTGAACTTCTAAATATTTACAACTATGCCATTAGGCAAAATCCTATATAAACCCTAGGTTTTCTTCATTCAAACCTACAACCCTTCCCCCCGGCCATCTCCGACCACCGCCGGCCACCCAACTCCGGCCAGCCCTTCGCCACCCTCCCCTCTTCCCTCCGGCCAAGCACCACCGCCGGCGCCGCCCTGCTCCGGCTGCTACAGCCCCCGCACCCTCCTCCTCTCCCCACTGTCCCCAGCAACACCTCCACCCGAACCACCTTCCCCGCCGCCTCCGGCCGTCGCCGACCACCGCCACCCTACCCCACCGCTTCGCCCCGACCTCCTCTCTCCGACTACCACCCCCTCACCTCCCCACGACGCCTGCTCCGGCCGCCCTAGCCCCCGCAGCGCCGTCGACCACCCCAACCCGAACTACCCTCTCCAACTCCGGCCGCCCCTAGCCGCCACCACCACCGTCGTGGACCTCCGCCACCACCACCAAACTGACCGCCACTCCTCCCTCCACCTTTCCCTCACCCTGCCCGGCCACCACGTCAGCTCCTCCGCCGCCGGCAGCCCCCGCAAGACTGCAACTGCTGCTGCTGCTGCCAGTGTACACTGCCACTGCTGCTGCTCCTCCGGCCGCCTCCGGCCAGCTCCGCCGCCGTCCTCCCGCCGGCAGCACCGCGTGGGACCCCCCTTGCCACCTGTAAGGTATAAATATACTATACTATTTAAAAATACGTATATAATCTATAATACATGCATATATATATATATGTATATGTATATATATATATGTATATATATATGTATATTACTATGTATTTATATGTATAATATGTATGTATTATACTATTTACAGTATATTATACTGTATATATATATTATATATATATCTATATATATATTTTACATATATATGTATATGTATATATGTATATCTACCATATTATATTATGTAATATTGTATATATATATATCTATAGTATATATATATTATATGTATTTATATATATTTATATGTATACTATAATATATATAACATATTTATATATGTTATATAATTATTAATATATGTAATTTTCTGTTTTTAAATTATATAAATATATGTGTATACATATATTTATATATACTTGCATTTTCTTTATTTTTCTTTCCTGCATTTTAATTTTCCTGCACCTATTATATATATATATATCTATATATATATATATTATCTAATTATACTATATATAAATATCTATAGATATATATTATCTATATATATATATATATAATATGCTGGATAATACAGCTTATAGTTATATATATTATTTCAATTATCGCAATGTCATTTCAATTTATTATAATATTATATAATATGCTGGATATTACAGCTTAATTATATATACATATTTATAATTATTGTATATTTATTCAGTGGTCATATATAGACCCTGATAAATATTATTTATATATGTATTTAAATTCTGTCATGTTCTTTCAATTTACCTATATTATTTATATCAGAGGATAAACCCTGATAATATTATATTATAATATATTGTATAAACAGCAGTGGATATACCCTGCCACTAATACCTGCATTTCTTTACTATTCTTTATATATTATATACATACTGATATATATATTATATCTATATATATACATACTATATCTATACTATATATGCTTTATATTACAAACTACGATATTCACGAAACCTATCTGTTTTAACAGAAGCCAACTTCAGCACAGCTAGTGACCCCCTGTCACCAGCACCTTCACAACTGACTGTAAAATCAGGGTTTCAACACTATCAGGGAGTAGGCAAGTATACCTTGCCAAGTTAAATGTTTAAATTCTCAAATATTGTTATATGCTTCTTGCTTCTGAAATTCATATACCATGACCACCTGAGACTGCCTTGGGTACAGTCAACTGTTATGTTGACATGATATTACAGACTCACCAACAGCTGAGAGAATATCCTAATATATTCTCCTAAACCCTATCACGGAAACACGCAACATGGTTGCATTTACATATATGGATGTGAGCTGCGTATTTGGTTAGCTACCAGTACGTGTGACCCGCATCACGGATTAGAATAACTTAGGAAATGTACGATTTGACATTTAGATTCATGGGGATGGGAAAGATAACTAGTTGACGTATGGGACACCCCCTCCAATAATGTTTTATACCTTCGTACCAATGATGGTCGATTGCAGAGTTCCCTGAGTCGGGGGCATACGACACCTATATTAGCCAGTCGCCACGATTGGTGAATTACGTCAGCGTATGTCTAGCCACACATTCCCATGCGTACTACTGGATCTTTACTTGCATTTCACTTAGTATGGTTAGTACCCTGTATTTATTTTATTTCTTTATTCAGTATTTTTACATTACATGGCATGTCATTTTTCTGTATCTTGTTACGTCCCACTGAGGACCTGGTTCCTTGCCAGATCTAGATGAGGCTTTCTACCCCACAGTGTACGGGCCTGATCAGGAGGCCAGATGTGCTACTGAGGAGGAGCTCGAGGAGACACCCTCAGAGTAGACTTGACCCTAGATGCTGCTACCTGGAGATGGAGATGTTTTGATCAGATAGACACTGCTTAGTCTATCTGATTTTTCTGCGCTATTATCAGTTTTTGTAGTAGGCTTGTAAGCTCACCAGTTGTGTACTGTATCAGACTCAGTTATATATATATTTCAGCATTTGTTTTCTGACATTTTGTTGTGGATGAGATAGCTTTACCTGTTCTATACTTGTAGTAATTTAGGACAGCGTAGCACGTCCCTTTGGGTCCATCAAAGTGGATTAAGCCCTTAGTGACGTGTCAGCTGACCAGTGACACGTGGCCTAGTTCCTGACATTTTGGGACTGGGGCGTGACAAAGTAGCAGCAGCTCAGCAGCAAGCAGCAGCAAGCAGCAGCAAGGCGGCAGCAGCAGCACAGCTATGCAGCAGCACCAGCAGCAAGCAAAGGTAGAAGTAGCAGTACAAGCAGCAGCAGCAGCTAGCATTCGCAGTGTCGTGTGGCTCTAGTGGCTAGGTAGTAGAGATATAGATTGATAGAGAGTTATAGATAGATATATTTAGATAGAATTAGATAGTTAGATAGATAGTTGGATAGATAGATTAAATAGATAGCTAGATAGATGGATTGATAGTTAGATAGGTAACTAGATAGATATGTAGATTAATAGATAGATAGTTGGATAGATTAGATAGATATATCTATATAGATAGATAGGTATTAGATATAAGTATATCTATGTGTATAGATATATATACCTAAGATAGATAGATAGTTTAGATATCTAGAGGGATAGTTAGATAGATAGTTAACTAGTTAAATAAGATAGATAGATAGATAGTTAGATAGATAGCTAATTAGTTAGATACATAGATGGATAGATAGATAGTTATATCTATCTAGGTGTATAGATATAGATATATACATATAGCTATATAGAGGTATAGATTTTAGATATAGATATATATGTATATGAGAGGTATATGGGTATATGTGTATGTGTGTATGTGCTATGTGTATATATATATAGATACTTAGATATGTATATATATATATGTTAGATATATATTTTCTAGCCTAGGTTATTAACTAGGAGCATAATTATAAGCATAGATAGCTAACTAGAGAGTGTTAGTGGGGTATTAGAGAGGTACCTCAATACCTTGAGATACCAAGGTATCTCAATACCTTGAGATATCCAAGGTATTGAGTTTCGAGCGGGGTATTTGAGCAATAGCCTAGGAATAGTATTGGAGTAATTTTTATATGCTTATGTGTATATATTTACGCGTGCTAGCATAGGTTTTAGCGGGTTTAGGCGGGGTGCGTGGCCTAGGACGAGATATCGGATACCGAGGGTATCCCGGTATCTCGAGGAGGCGAGTTTGAGAGTTTACTAGCTTAATGAGCTAGTTTTGACCTAGAATTTCAGGGACATCCTAGTTTGACCTAGTTTTTACCGTAATTGTCCACGTTGACCGTAAAAGTCAATGTTTGACCTAGTTTTGACCTAGGATTGACTTTTTGGACCCGGGGTTGACTTTTTGACCCAAATTTTACCGGTTTGACCCGTTCGACCTAGAATAACCCTAGAAGCCTATTTTTAATTATTTTATATCAGTTTAACTCCTTAGAACCCTGTTTAATCTTAATTTTTGTAATAGGTTCTTGCGACACCGGTCCGGATCTCGATCCTCATCAGTTGCTCAGGACATCAGGCGAGTACCTACCTCTGATAGTTTTCATTTCATGATAGCGTTTATATCACCTGTTCTAGAACTGTAATACTTGATTCTGACACATTGTTACACGAGCTGGTACTAGTGGATCCCGTCATGAGATGTTATCCCCCTTACCGTGTTCAGCGGATACTCTATCATGTGTATTTCATCATGTGCTTCGGGTATTGATTCTCATGTGCTATCATGTGCTTCTTGTGCTCTCGCCTTCGTGTGCGCGAGCTATTATCATGTACGTAGCGTGTTGTGGTTGGATCCAAGAATATTAGTGGGAGAGGAGAGTATGAGTTGGTTATGTGATCAAAGCCAAACAGTATTCATGTGTATGTCGGTTATGCAACTCACGCATAACGGAGTTATCGTAGTGTTTTTCATGTGCAACCTAAACCGATCACATAACGAACTTGTGCTCAAGGCACTTAGCTAGTATTCATGTTTTCTCACATGCAGTTACTTTTCTACTTGTATTGTTCTCCAGTTACATTGCAGCTACTTTATCTGCTCCAGCATATATTTATTTCCTGTGCATCTTGTATACTTTTCTATTGCTCATCATATGCACCTTGTCATGTATTTGGAGTTGCTTTCAGAGTTATGTACTTCGCTCCAGTCCTGACTAGGTATATTTTTTCCAGAGGATCCTGAGTATTTCCACCCGACGTTCTACGGGCCGGGTGTTGACGAGTGCTGTGACCCCGAGACTGAGGAGGAGCCCTGCGAGGAGACGCCTTTAGCGCCCTAGTTAGCTAGGTGGATTTTCTGGGTTGTTCCCAGTTGTTATTTTGGATGATTGTACTTATTTTTTTTGATGCTGTGAGATATTGTAGATATTATAGACTTGGACTGTATTTTGGTTATTGTCTTGCTCTCTTTGGTTCTGTTTCTTTGTTCATATCATATCGTGCTTTTACTCTTCCCCTAGTCATTGTGATTGAGAGCTTATATATATTGCGTGGTTGCCCTCCTTTTGGAGAGGATTATTCATATATATATTGCGTGGTTGCCCTCCTTTTAGAGAGGTTATTGACAGATTTTTGTGAGTTATATAGATAGATGGTTGACCTAGAACGGACCTTTACAGCGTTCTACCCCCGATTCTGCGGCGTAGGCTGGACGTACCCACGACTCATGCCCGATTTTTCGGGTGCGGGTCGTGACACTTTAGGAATAGTCCATTTGTTCAACGCCTCTAATTCAGAGAAAAACTCAACATTTTGAGCATTCTTAATAGCCTTGCTCTTATTAAGAGCTTTCTTATTGGAACAAATTAATGAATTCATCAGCAGTTCGAGAGTTCTACTTCACTCGAAAACTATGACCATAGTACTTCAGTAACTTTATATTATCAAGATATCAAAGATACTAAAAGTAATTAACATAGAAACCATTGTCTAAAGTGACTGACCAAATAAGTAGAAGCAAAACGTTTTTTCTCTGGTTAATAGTAAAATTCTAACATATGGTTGTTAACGATTTATGGCAAACACGGCCATCCCGGCACAACATGCCTACGCGAATTGAGTCCTAAGACCTAGGCCAATACAACTAGACATAGACACATCTCCCAGAGAGAAAACGAAAGACTACCTTAAGTCCATTAAGACAACAATTTAGCCATTATAATTACCACTAGTATGAAAGAACCATGAAATAACAAAAAGTTACATGATAATTACTATATCATAATCTTGAGGAAGTAGAATTAATTTAGTTATTCATTTGGCTCTGATACCACAAAATTTAGCGCGGATGAGAGGAACAAGATGTTATTTATACTCTCATTGTTACAATATTAGAACATTATATATATATATATATATATATATATATATATATATATATATATATATATATATATTAAAATAAAAATAAAAATAAAAATCTGGTCGTTTCGGCCTAATCCGAAACCGGTCCAGACCCGCAACGTTGCACACCGGGCCGAGCCGGACAGGACTTAAGGACCGATTTTGTCGATTCAGTCCAGATCCGCGAAGGAGGTGGGCCGAACCGGTCCAGATCATTGACCTAATCCAGATCGATCCAGACCGAATTTGACTAGATCGAACCCGTAATAAATTTTGGACCGTCCGTCCATTTAGACACCTCGAACTCTCTCCGGTGGACTCTCTCTAGTTCCACCCCCGCCCTAGCTATGCGGCTGCTTCGTCGGTCAATAAGTCCCTTCCATCTTCTTCGTCAACAAGCTTGTCCCTTTCATAATGATTTCTCACTGGACCTCGGCGTGTGGGTCTTTGTCCCAGTGGTCACTTCCATTGTTGGTCTAACTTGGTTATGTAATTAATGGTCATGCGCTTCGCACTAGAGGAATTCATGCCTCATAACAACATCAACTAAATAGTTCGATGAACTACACTAGGAATACCGTCCCTAACATTTAAAATTGCTATATATACTTTTTAATGTTCATAAATACTTAAGTAATTTTTTAAAAAAAATGCTTACGTCATCTCCAACAACGAAGATTTTTAAAATTAAATTTCTATCTTATTCGTTATTATATCGAACTTGAATGATCCTTATAGTTATCCAAAATATGTATAAAACTCTGACTGGATGATAAAAGTTCGATGAATCGAACCACGGAAACGTATTATGCATTCAATTTATTTGGTGAAAGTTGAAAACAATGAGTTCAAAAAGATATGCAACGTAGCGTGTATAAAGTCCTGAACGTTATGTCGGACATCTTAAAAAAAAAATTGTAATTATACTTTAAGAAAATTTATATCCTAGTTGGTAGAGTTTCTACATTGAAATTGTACAAACAAAATAACACTCTCCAATGATTCTTCACTTATAATCTATGTGGCACAAAATAAAAAAATAATTTAATGATGTAGGACCCACAATTAATTGCTATGAGAGTTAAAAAGAATTCCGTAAAATTTTTTACATGTATAAATCCTAATAGCAAATTTTTATCCTACATCATTGTCACATAAGATAGAAATGATGATTGAAAGATTTTTTTTATTTTTTTTTCTAAATTTTTTTTATCCTAGAAATAAGAAAGATAGAACCCCATTAGAGATGACTTTTTATTCTTGTCATTGGTTCCATCCCTAGGATGACATAATAAGAGGTGGTGCATGGTTAGATAAAAACAAGGGAATGGTAATTGCCAAGGACACTTTTACATTAATAATTGTATATTATATATTAATAAATATAAATATTTTGAATATTTTATTATTATTTAATATGTTGGTAGAAGTATCTATGATATACATCATTCACACATAAGACAATAACAGAATCGACTAAAAAACTCAAATAATAATTCAAAATAAGAACTTGTAATATAGATATGACATACAAATTTCACTAACATTGAGGGGTTGTTTGGTTCAATTTTGAAATACTTGAAAATAAATTTTGGTTTCTTTACTTATGTTTGATAAATCTAAAATTGAGAATTGGAAGAGATTATAGTAGGCTTCAAATTTTCACATATGTAGAAACTAGAAACTAAAATCCAAGTCTCCCTTTGAAGTAAATGTTGGTTTGATGCATTAATTATAAATTATTTTGACAGTAATACTACACAACGAAATTTAGGTAATAGTAGCATCATAAATTAATGAAATAGTATTTACGAAAAATTAAACAAATTAATATTCTATTTCTGTCAGAACAAAATATGAAAAATAAATTTTATTTTTTATTTTTCTAACTATATATCCCCAACCTAGCAAAATATGGGTATAAAAATATTGAATTTCTAGGAATACAAAATTTTCATTGAAATACCACATGAAAGTATATTTATTTTTTATGTCCAATCCTTATAAACATTGGAATGAGATGCATGTAATTCAAGAACTTTTGATGGACAAATTGTAAATATTAAGAACTCATGAGTTTCTCTATCATTTTTTACCCAGAAATTTGCATAGAGAGGATAAAAGTTTGATCATATTTCATCCACAACACAAAATTTTGACAATTTGCAATTTAAGACCTAAAACGTTAAGATGGACATAATCACTGGTTGGAGAAAAAAAAAATCCTTCTGAAGGTCATATTTTGTGTATATTTTTTTTTAAGAAAAATGAATATGAATGTCGTAAAAAAAATATCAATAAAAGTTCAAATTTCGTCACTAATTTTTTTTTACAGTAAAAGTCCTTAACATATGGAAAAAATTATTTGTCAAAATAACGTTCTTCAAAAAAACGTTTTTCTAACAAATTTGCACGAAAAAGTTTACGTTAAGCTTAATGAACTGTTAAAACTATTTAACATTTAATTTACGAAAAAAATATCGTTGAGAAGGACGTTTTTGTTTGTTTTTTTTTTCAAAACAAAAAAATACCTCTTATTGTAATTTCATGAAACTTTATGATGTGTTGGGGGCAATATCAGCAAACTTTTATGCTCAATATGCAAATTTCTATTTTTGAACAATAACTCCACCATGGGCCCCTACCCAACATCACGTGCGACGTACAGTACGGATCCTTTTCTCGCTTCTCTCTCTCTCTAAATTTCTTGCTTCTCTGACTGATGAGTGCGTTGGATGATGGCAGAGGGGGGGACGTCTCTGCCATTGCGCACGATTCCGCATCTCCCTCCTTTTCTTCCCGTTCCCTCCTCCACTTTTCTCTTTATTGCAAATATTCCCCATTCCTGCACCCCCCCCCCCCCCCCCTCCCTCTCTCTCTCTCTACTGACTGTCGCTGTCTCTTGTCCACACCATTATTGAAAGAGAGAGAAAGAGAATAAGAAGTGATGGAGAGGGGAGCGTAGTGAAGAAATGGGGGCCTCTGCTCATACTCATACTCATACCCTTCCTCAGGAGTTCACACTCACAGTGGTGGGCGGTGACCTTATCCCTCTTTACTCTTCTACTTCTACTGCTCCTCCTTCGCCATTTATTCCCCAACAATTTAAACCATCACCCCCTTTTCTCTCTCTCTCTCTCTCTCTTTCTTCTCATTCCGTTGTTCTGCTTGCAATGGCCGCGGCGGAGGTGGAGGCGCCGAGACCGAGGTCGCCCCCCAAGTACCCGGACTTCTGCGGGCGCCGACGCCTCCAGCTCGAGCTGCAGACCCTCAGCCGAGAGGTCGGCTTCCTTCAGGTACTATTTATTTTTCCTCCCTCCCCTCCCTCCCTCCATTGTTCTTTTCTTGATTTGATCGACAGCAGTGTCTAGTCTCCGTCAATCACTGTAACGATTACGACGTGTTTAAAGTGGATTTAGAAAAAGAAAATAATTTTTTTTTTTGAGTCCATGTTTCTTTACAACCAAAACTAGTAGGGTCTGCTTGGTATATGTGTTTTCCACCGGTTTTGGGATGTTTTTGAACAGACCTTTTATTAAAACTCCTGCTTTATCATTTTTATGAGATGCTGGTTTTGGTCGGCTCAAAAATCTTTTCAAAATCGGTGTAATCTAAATTTGGATGACTTTTTATAAACACATCAAATCGGTGGGTTTTGAGCGATTTATTTCATTTATTAGTGTAAAAAATCTTTACCAAGCATGAATTGAATTGGTTTAAAAGTCGCTACTTAAAATCACTCAAAATCGGGTTCTCGTAACCGTTGATAACCGCTACTCTAAAAACACCTCATATATATATTAGGGTTTGGGTTGGGTCTCCAGAGTGTCAGATATTAGACTTTGGGTTCGAAATCACTGTTCACTGCCTACGTGAATAATGATTTCGAGATCCAAAGTATAATATCGGACACTTTGGAAACCCAAACCTAATTTCAAACTATTATATGAGACCCTATTACTAAATAATCCAAACTTTTATGTGGATGTTCACCGTTACATGTCATCATCCTTGCATATGTAACGTTCGGGGACTTTGTGCACTGCGTTGCGTAGATTTTGTATTTTGTGCATGGTGTGTTGCATGACTTTTGGACCCACTATCTCAAACTTTTACATTTATAAATGGCAGAAATAATATATTTTCGGGTTTCGATCCACAGATCTTCTGTCATCCAGCCAGAGCTCTTATGCCTCTTTCCAGTATCCACAAGGCCATGGTTACCATACTTAATATGGATGTTTATCATTCCACTTCAGGCTTGTTACGTGTAAAATAATGATTTTAATTTTATATGTGGCAATTCTCGAGTGGAATGATTTACACAAAGACATAACTAGAAATTCGAATTCGGATGGACTAGGATGGATCATGGTGGACTTAGTGTGAATTGAGTCATATAAAAAAAACAGTAAATAAAAAGTGTATAGAAAGAAGGTAAAAAGAAAAAAATTTGGGGAACCCACCAGCCCTCCTATACAGTTCCGTCCTTTGAAGAACATTCACACGTTTTTTTTAGTTTTAGTGGATGAACAATAATGGTCTTCAATTTTTTGGACTCAATTTTTTTTAATTTTTTTTTTATATAACTGTGCTAGTTCAGATCCCCACCCACCAAATGGGTGATATAATTAAGTATACAATTCATGTTTTCTTATTTTACTTTCTATCTATATCATCGGAGTAATTTTCTTATACAATGACTTTTAGTTTTGTTGGTCATCTCTGTGGGATGAACTTATTATTCCCCACCGTTTTAGTATATGAAGAAGTGTGTCTAATTGAAAGGGTGGTACATGGAACTAGTCCTAGTACTGCAGTCATCGAAAGGTCGACGTACTCTGTTCGTTGTCCTGTGGTAGTGGTCTTGTTTATGAGTGCCAAGTGTTTGTGGATTTTTCTTGATTATTCAAACTTTTGCTTCTTTTTTTTCTTTCTAAATCAGTTAGTTTATTGTTTTTAGTTTTGCGTATAGAACTGTCGTCAGGATTACGCCTGTAGAGCTCCAAACTTGATCGAGGATGGTTTAAGTAGGTGATAGTACCCAACCATCAGTGGATTTTGGCAAGGTTCTAAATCCTACTACTCAGGGCTGGGCCTGGGGTCATGTTGTCATAGCCGCGACCTCTTGTGGGATGCTTCTTTATGTCGTTGGGGACCCCCATCTGTGATCCCGATCTCTTGCATGTCAAGTTGGGCCGGAGGGTTGTCCAAGTCCAAGTCCAAAGTCTTGTCGGGACTTATGTCTGGGCCGACTCTGCTACTACTACTATCCAGTAGTCCAAAATTCAAACCACAACGAGCAAAACACAAACACAACGATATATATGCAAAAGCATGACGGAAAAACTACAGGACGATCGGAGTTCAATCTAAAAAAGCCTTCGCTAAGGATTAAAAAAAGTACACACTCATTTACGAACTTTTTCACCGATCCAAAATGATCACAGTAACACTTCAAATACAATAGAAATTAATTACAAAGCAAATAGAGGGTTACCTAAGACAAAGATGACGAGATCGGAGCCGATTAGAACTCTGTGAACCACTCTCTTCAACTCACCCCTCAAACTTTGAATCTCCTCTTACTCTTGGTTGAAAGTTGCACCCCTCGAGAAACTCTCATTTCTTAATGTTTTGATGGAATTAGGGTTAGGAATCTCCTATTTAAGCCAATATAATACCGAGGTAATCTTAACCGTACAAAACGATCCAACGGTGTTAATAAAACACATTTTTGGCTTCGCGACGGTATGTCGGTTGTGGACCGTCATGTTATTCTTGAGCAGCAACATCAGTGGTATACTATTGTATACCGATAAAGTATTCTAGAACAAAATATGCTATAAGTGGCATACAGGCGGTATAAAAACGGTGTACCATCTCATATGATACGGCTCCGCACAGACTATGATAGGGGCTCGAATCAAGCCACCATTGTTGCCTTCGACTCCCTGAGGTTATCCGACACACGAATGACATGTTCTCCACATAGGTTGGGAACCCCACCCAACACTAACAATATTACCAATTTTACTAGACCCCACCCAACACCATCTTGCAGAAGCGTTAAGGTTAAATTGAAGTTCACAATTCAGATAATTTCATATAGAAGAATTTTTTTTGATACAATTGCTGGAAAGAGGAGAATTTTTCAAAAATTTTACTCAAAGGGAGTTGGCGCCAAGGGGGTTGGCGTCTAAATTTTTTTTTTTAATTTGAGTCTGGCGCTAACCCCTTTGGCTCCAAACATAAAAAAAAATTGATGCTGGCGCCAAGGGGGTTGGCGTCAAACATTAAAAAAAAAATCCTCTTCGCGCCGGAGTTGTTGGCTCTAAACGAATGGAGGCCGGGTGGGACCCATATAGTCGCCGGGGGGAGGTGGAGTGTTGGGAATCAAGTCTGCTGAAGGGGGGAAGAGTTCGGTCCCTACTCGGTCCCTGGCTGAGTTTGGACCGAACTCGGTGTGATGTGTTCCAAAACCTTTCTGTGATGATCGAACCGAACTCGGTCCGAGTTCGGTGTCGGCGGTGGCTGCTCGGGTTTTGGAATTTTTATGTTATATTTTGGACCGTTGGATGCTAGTGGACGGCTGGATCTTTTGGTTGGCTATTTTTAGGGTTTCCAAACCCTAAAATAGATTTCTCATCCTATAAATAATAGAAACATGGGTTGGAGATTCGGGGTGCTCGTCCACAAAAAATCTAAGAGAAAGTTCGTGCTTTGTTCTTAGGACTTCGCCATCCAAGACAGAAGGAAGGAGGTCTAATCGAGGAGTCGTCAACTTCGGTTAGGGAGATTGCTACGGGTTGGTGAGTGATTTCAATTGTAAGCTTATGCTTTTCTTCTTGAGTGTGGTGAGAGGGTTGAACCTATTAGGGCAAAGGGTTTCAACATTAGTTTTTGCAATATTGTAATTTCATCTGAGTTATAAATGTTGGGATTTGTCCAGGTGACGTAGCCACCGCCATATACTTGCCTTTATCTGTGCTTGGTGTTCGTAGATTGGTTGGTCATCTCAGGTGGGTTGGCAAACGCTTCCGCGCCGCGCCCAACACGTGGTATCAGAACGCACGTGTTTTCAACACGGAGCCGGGTAGGACCCATCTGCCAGGGGGATAGAGAGTGAGGTTGTGAGGTTGTAAACATTAAAAAAAATACCTTTGGCGCCGCTGTGTTGGCTCCAAGCTAACTTTACAACCAAATGTTTACAACTTCTTATAACCTCTCTCTCTCTCCCCCTGACAGATGGGTCGCACCCAGCGCCACCTCCCCTCACCCCCTGCTATATGGGTCCCACCCAGCCTCTATTTGTTTGGAGCCAACCATGTTGGCGCCAGAACAAGTTTTTTTTTTAAATGTTTGACGCCAGCCCCCTTGGCGCCGGCATCAAATTCTTTTTTTTTTAATGTTTGGAACCAAAGGGTTTGGCGCCATACTCAAATTAAAAAAAAAAAAATTTGGATGCCAACTCCCTTTGTGTAAAATTTTTGAATTTTTTTTCTCTTTCCAGCAATTGTATCAAAAATTTCCCCTCTATATAAATTATCTGTTCACAATTTCGTTACTAGTTTATTCATATTACTGTTTCTAGTTCATTTTTGCTAAATGACTAAATATCTCATTAATTTTTATGTTAAGCAGGAAGAATTACAATCACTTGAAGGACTTCAACCAGTTTCCAGATGCTGCAAAGAGTAAGCTTCATAAGTTAATTCCTTTTAAGAATTGCAGGGATTCCTGCTTTTATCATTTATAGACTTAGTACTCTCATTCAAATGTAGATTGCATGAACATAAGTCATGGACTATTGGGGTTCAAATATTATTTTGAACATGGATTCAAATATTATAACGATCATCATTATAAATAATTATATTCGTTTATAATGTTTTCTGGTATTTTCTTTTATAATATTTTGATTCTTGTTTAATGCACTTATTGTAGTTGAATCATCAACTGCTTACATCACTAATTATATAATTGTTTCCTTCCATGTTCAAACCTGCAATGCCCTTTTGATTAATATACAGGTTCATTATGTCTACTCAGAAATTACTTTAGAAATTGTGTAAGATTGGGGAACCAATTCAGTAATTGAATATGTCAAGAATCTTAATTTTATTTGGTTTGTCATTCTACTTCATTTTAGTAGCCTTGTTGAGGTACAAACCACATTTTTCAAATGTTTAGAGTCAGTGAGGGTCTTTTAGGTTGTCATTTTTAAACCTGTGGTGTACTTTGTATCTTCTTTAATATATTTTTCTTATTGGAAAAATTTCTAACTGACTGGCATTGATTTCCCATGATATTTTGGCAGGGTTAATGAATTTGTAGGAACAAATCCTGATCCACTAATACCTGTGTATGTTGCTCAACTTCAGCTTTTACCTGTGTTGTTGCGAGTATCACTTTATTATGACCATCTTGTTTTTGTGTTGGCCAGAATTAAGAAGAAACAAGGATCCTGTCACATTTTGAAGTGGATTGGGTACTTCTATCATCTTTGGCTTCTAGATAGATTTCCTTGTAGATTCTAAAATTGCATATAAAAAGTCTCTTTCAAGTTCTGCCAAATTGGAAGCAATATAAAAAAAAAAGGACCCATCCAAAGACTTTAAGGAACTGATTACCAACAAGAGGTCTTTTATGTGGTGGATCTAAAATATATCTTAGAATCATGGAATCAATGAATCATCAGGCTCTAGGCCAGAGGTATATAATACAAGTACAGTCAGTGAAGAGAGATCTCGTAACTAATATGGGAAATATATCTACAATACTTCTAACACCCCCTTAAACTCACGGTGGAGAGTTTGATAGGAAAGAAAACAATGAATAACTAACAAAATTAACAATGAAAGAACAATCAACAAATAACAGCAAACACCCCTTGAAACTCAAGGTGGATCGACCAATAAGAGTTTGCCAAGAAGGAAGGAATGTCTTTAAAGAGTATGGGCCATCGAGATAACTCTGCAATATGCATTTGGTACGTAGCATACAAACTGTCCCGAGTAGATATTACTGGTGAACGTTGTTACAATCAACCTCAATGTGCTTCCTCTGCTCGTTAAATACATGCTTTCAGACTATCTTCTTCGATTTCCTAGAAATCAAATACTTACCAAAAAAATACATAAAATCCAATAGTAGACCGTCGATCAGTAACATCACCAGTCCAATCTTCATCCGGTAGGCACTATGCTCCAAAGACAAACTAGTAGAAAAAATAATAATGATCTTGTACTGGTAGCCCTCGAATACAAAAAATACGAGAGCAACATATTGAGAAGTACGAGGAGCTGAGACAAACTAATTGATAAAATGAACATGATGGGAGGTCAAATGGCTGATAGTAAGATAAATCACATTGCCAACCGCTTGTCGCTACCGACAGTGATAAAAAAGAATTTGCCTGATTCATAAAATTGGCGAGTCAGTTGATTGACCGTATCCAGTTGTTGCTTACTCATAACACCTTCCATATTCAATGACTCATTGATCTCATTACTGCCCTCAACAAAAGTCTCTTCACCATAAAAACTTCTGGTGATTGAATTATGTTGTCATCCAAATTGGTCTATATCGTGAAACTTAGCTCGTTCCTCCTCTTGCGACCCATAAAAGCTAATACTCACCAAAACTAGGTCACTTACCTAGGTTGAGAACGATCTCTTTGGCAATGACTCGTTGATCTCCTCTGGCATTGTCAATATTGCTGCAAAGAAACTTGCTTCAAAGTTTGGGGAAAGAAATTGTTGTTGTATAAGTCGTCTCATCTTGGGCGATGAGTCTATACTTCTATATGCTTCTTCAAATATGCTAAACGAGATTCTCGTATGTCGTTCTACAAAAATAGTGTGATTTATTTGAATCAATGCTCCAGTAACTTTACTTGCTTCAAACTTCAAAGCAAGGATCTTCTAATACTCGAAGAATCGCTCTAAAACCACAATCCAATCTGGGATCTCAAAGAATCTCTTCGAACCAAGAAATAAAGAAACTTTCATCTTTGTGTCGGAAGATATGTTGCACGAATACAGATACGGATATGGATACAATATACAAAGATTTTCAAGTAGCTACAAAAGTAGTTACCTATGTTGCATGAATAGGGGCACAGAGACGGACGGATAGGGGCACAGAGACGGGTACACAGACACAATATGGTTACGAACATCATTTTATCATGTCTATACAACACAGGTTGAAAGTCCTCGAATATGGGCTAATTTGAATATATGCTCATTTAACCTAAGTATCCTCAACTATTATGTTTTCTTTTTTACTTGAATACCATGAACTATTCTTTTTCTCGAGTAAATACTTTAACTGTTTAAGTTTTTAATTAAAACCTACATTAGTCAACCTTGTATTTAACGAATGACTTTTTAAAAATACTATTTCAGCCCTAAAATGTCTGTAAAACATCAAAAAGAAAAGAAAAAGGAAAAAACAACAACTTAATTAATAAAAAGCTAGTTCAATGCTCCATGCCCACCCCAACAGCAGCTACGACGTCACCTCCCTCTGGCACACACACCCACTCGGCGGCGACCGGCTGGCCAGGGCCGACGACGGGTGGTTGTGAACTTTGTGGTGGGGTGGGGGGTGGTCTGGTTTGGGGCAGCGGGAAGGAGGTGGTTAGGGTTTTCTGTTCTAAAAAAAAATTATTTAGAAAAGTACTTTTTTAGAAGGGTAATTTGGACTTTTTGTATTGTGTGTTACAACCAACTTTAAAATGTGCGATAATTGAGGTATTTAAGTGAAAGTTCAGGGCTATCAACTTGATATAAAAATAGTATAGGATATGGACCTGAAAAAACCTAATATTTGAGGGAAACCCGAGATATAAGAAAATCATAAACAGAAACCTTAATTTAAACCCACACATTATATGGAAATATGTGTCATGACTTGTTCTAAGATGGGGACCAAAGGGACATACTTGATCCTAAAATAGCGATATGTAAAAATGTGCCGAAATTGATTATAAACCGACTCTATTCGTACCGACTTGATTGCTCATCCGTTCGGACAACTGAGCAGATGTTCTGTCAGCTGATCTGATTGGGTCCTGGTCGGAGATCAGATCAGGTCTCTGACAGGCTGCTACATCAGGTTTAAAAGGAAGTGGTAGGAGAAGCAAAAGCTTCCTAGGCACTTGTATGTTGGTGAATCTGATGGTAGCAATTGAGCTTTATAATATTGATGGAGCTGTAGGTGGTTTTGAACTTTGATTATGCAGTTTTAACTCGAGGCTCAAGCAGCAGTGAAATATAAGTGTCGCCACTAGCCAGGGAAGTTGCAAATAGATGGCGAGTTTTTTGGACATTAGCTAAATATCTTACAAAATCCTTTATCATTATGAATTTCCTGTATATTATTTATCAAAATGCGCTGTTACCTAAATGGTGAATGGGGTAACCATGTTCAGCCAACTCCCAGATTATATGTACTTGAAGATGAATGCACCTTTGTATACAATAGGAAAGGACAACAAAAAATAGACATACACCTATACTACATTAGCATTCTGATGTGAATCATTTCCTTACAAATTGGCATATTTCTAAACCTCAGTGGTCATCTTTATGTTTTTGATATGGTAGTTTTGAGTGAACGGATGAAGGAGGTACTGAATTTCTTATACCTATCCGAAAATAGCCTGACCTTCTTTTCTGCAAGCAGATCAAAGCTGTGCTTTCCGTTCTCGTGGATTTGCTGTTGCTGCAGTGGATGCGCCAAGCAGTGGTGCAGGAGCTGCACATGTTGCAGCTGCACCGATCTAAAGAACCTATGCTGCTGCTGCTGCAGCTGGCGATGTGATTGCCTCCGTTGCTGCTGTCCCGACTTCTCCTGCTGTCAGCTGCCCAAGTGCAGCTGCTGCAAGGGAGTTTCCTGCTGCACTCTGCTGACCTGTTGTTGCCCGTGGAAACTCTTCCGATGCTGTAGCTGCAACGGAACTTGTTGCGACAAGAATCGACGGTGTTGTTGTTTCCGTCCTTCGTGCTGCTCCTGCCCGGAGTATTCTTGTGGCTGTGTCTTGGATTGCCCTAAATGTACAGGGTTACAGTTCTGTAACAAGTGTAGTAAACCTTGTTGTGTTAGTGGATGTTTATGTTAATACAGGCGCTCCTTTTGTTGATGCCTCAGGTCTGACACATCAAAGTATTCTATTTATAAAAGTTCTTGTTCAGATCAATGATCGTTTAAATCACAGGCGCTTGATTTTGTGCATCAAACCTTGAGAGTAAATAGTTAGCAGGTCTATGGAAGGAAAGTAAATATATTTCTTGAGCTGAGTAGTTCAATCTATTGGCATTGCTTAGGAAAGGTGGTTTGGCAATAGCCATCCTCGTCATTTAATTAATTAATTTATTTATATGTTAGTTTATTTTTGGACATCTCTTGAAACAGGAAGAAATTGCTTTCAAAAGGTGTTGATGCTTCTTGAGAAACAGCAGCAGCAACGCTGTCTTTCTTGGAAAGGTGCATGTTAGGCTATCTTCAATGGAAATTTCTAAAATTGAGTTATCTACAGCGTTATTCAGTCATCTAAAATTGAGTTTATATCTTTAAGGAAATTTCTACCATAGTTGGCAGAGGTACATATAAACTGCACCCAAAGACACTCTACATTGGTTCTCAATTTCTATCATTCGTGATAGAAAATAAAATGACCAATTTAATAATTTAGTTTGAAAGTAAGGCCTAATATAAGAGATGGAAAATTTCTACAAAACTTTCATAAAAATTCTCATTCTCCATCCTACATTAGTGTCATTTAGGATGGAAATTGGAATAGAAAGAACACTTCAGAGAAATTTTTTCTAAGAAAATTTTTACCATAGAAATAGGGAAGATAGAAACCTCTCATTACTCCATTAAAGATGTATAGTCTAACGTGATGTATAGTCTAACGTGACGGTATAATTTGTTGTATGCATTGTGGAGGTTGTAGATTCTAGTCACATAAATAATATATATATGGGTAAACGGGATATGAGCCATAGTGCTCATTTTTTTACATGAGTCATTCACATGTGGACCAATAGGAATAGAGTGTATTAGTGCACATGGGATGTGAAAGTCTATTCCTATTGGTGTAAACCCCCTAAATTTTTAAATTATTAAATCTTGGATTTTTCTCAATTTTCTGGAATTTTCTGGGAATTTTCTGTAATTAAAATCAAACTTTTCAATTAATAAATAATTTTTAATTAGCAATAAATAATATTAAAATGTCATGAAAATAATATTTTTGGGTGTAAAATGAAAAATTGGACTTAGGGTAATTTTTCTGGATTTTTCTGGGCCCCAGAACTATTTTTAAATGCCTAAAAACAATTTTTCTAATTAATTAATTAATTAACTGTTTTAAATTATTATTATTATTATTATTATATTATTATTTATTTTTCTTTTTCTTTTGGGCCCGGCCCAGTGGGCCGAGCCCAGTCCAGCCCAGCAGCCCACCCGTTCTTATCGGGTCGGGTCGGGTCAGCCAAACCCGACCCGCCCGCAAATTCCCGACCCGCCCGCACGACCCCGTCCCCCCCCCCACGTTCCGCGTCCCTCGCCGGCCGCCGCGCGCAGCGCCCCGCTCGCCGCGCTCCGCGCCACGTCGCCTCACCACCGCTCCCCTCGGCCCCCTGCAACCGCCTCGCCCGCCCTATTTAAACCCCCCCAGAACCTCCGTCCCCGGCCAACCCCCTCCGCCGTACCCCGCCAACAACCCCCGCCTGAACCCTAGCATCGCCCTCCTCCAGCGCCTCGCACCGCCGCCCGACCACCTCCTCCCGTCTCCGCCCTCCGGAGCCCCGCCAGCGGCCGTCTTCTCCCTCGACAGCAGCAGCAGCACAGCAGCCAGCCGCAGCCGCCGTGCCGGCCGCCCTGAGCCGCCGCCGCCCCCGTGGAAGCCGCGCCGTCCCTCGGCGAACCGTCCCCCGCCCTCGCCGACGCCTCTCCGGCCGCCCTCCGCCGTGTGCCGCCGGAAATCCGACGAAACCCTAACCCTAGCCCTAATTCCCTTCGCGTGTCCGACACGAGTCGGACACGGTTCGACCCTGTTTTCGGGTCCCCTTCAGGTATGTGTAACTTTCGCCTCGTAGCTCCTTTTTCGATTCCGCAAATTGCGTTGTGAAGCCTGTATGACCCTCTCGGTGTCCGGACAAACTGTTCGGGGCGCCGCGTCCTGTGGTGATCGCACACCGCGATCCAAAAACAGGAAAAACCAGACCCTGTTTCACCCCGGAACCGAGTACGTCCCGCCAAACGGGACGACTTGGTCGCGTGCGGTCTTCACAGATACGTGCGCAGCGTCGATACGGACGTGTGAGATTTCGCGGAAGCTGATTCGGGTGTGCGTGCACACCGGAATCAACACGTATCCGCGGACATCGCTCCGTATCCGTCTTTTCGGCAATTTGCCCTAACTTCGTGCACACTCGTCAGATCGAGACGAAACTTGCGCCATCGGACTCGTAGCGATACGCTGGTCCTGTGTGTCAAGTTTGGTTCGATTCTGAGAACGTTGACGAAATCGCGTGTCGTGGGCCCCACAGGCCCCGCTCGACAGACGATTTTGTGTTCGGCTCATCGGAATCCAAATCTGGAAGTTCCATTGGGTTCGTATCAGCGTTCCTGACCTGTTGACACTAAGTTTGGTAAATTTGGAGACCTTTGACCCGGACGCGTTTTTCGGTGCAAAGCGGGCCCAACGGCGGACCCCGTTTTGACCCGAAACTGCCGTTTTGCCCTTGTCTCCAAATTGGATCCAAGGACAGGCGTTTCTAGCTATTTGACATCTTCTGAGCATGATGGTAATATCTATTTCAGCTTTTGGACTCATCTCTGGACTTTTCCCCCAAGAACCTAATTAATCAGATCCAAACAACAGGCAAGTACCTGCACTTCAAGTTAATCTTTATATTGTGATAATTAAATTCCCTGCTCTACTAGTACTCTTGCTGATTACACGTAGTGTTAGAATACTATATTTCATGTCTTGAGTATTGGAATTCATGTCTTGTTATCATGTCGGGTGGGAGAATACTGAAAGGCATGTAGTTTACCCTTCCCCTTGTCGTGAATAATAGCTGTTGGTACACGACTGTCCATCAGCCGGACCTCGATTATTCGTGAATAATAGCCGTTTATGACGGCCGGATTAGCCTTATAAACCCCTGCATGCCAACTAAGTATTCTAAAAACAAACACAAGTTTCATACAGATAACCTCTGGTCATGTTATATTCTTGCTGACTGTGTAGTTCTTTTCCTGCTCGTTTACTTCTGTTTTCTCATATTCCTGTTTATAGTGTTGACTCTGAGATATTAACATTCCTTTATGCAATTTCCTTAACATGATATTCAATATTTAATTGTCATAAAATTTTTAGTTTAACATTGTTGTGCACTGTGTACTTTGCTCCTTTCCTGACTGGATCTGTTGATTTAGGCGATGATGAGGACCTTGCTCCTACTTATTATGGTCCCTATGAGGGGACTGATGATACCTATGAGGAGCCAGAACCCACACAGGAGACCCCTGCTGCTGAGTAGCTAGTAGTAGCTATCTTTCATTTCTATTTCTTATCTTATTTATCGGGTTTGTCCCCGATTTGAATATTGAATTTCTGTACTTAAACATTTGAATCTGTTGTCACCTTTATTTTCAGTTGCAATCTTAAGTTTCATTTCTCATTATTATCTTGCCTATGTTGTTGTGAATGAGCTAGTTAGTAATTATGTATTGACCTAGACAGCGTACTACCGCCGACTCTGCGGCGTAGGCTGGACGTACCCACGCACTCGTGCCCGAACTTCCGGGTGCGGGTCGTGACACGTTTTTATGGTGGCCCATGCAGGTCCTATCCTAAAATAGGGTAATACCCTAGGACAGGGTATGGAATAAAATTGAGGATTCTAGGAAAAGCTCATTCACAGTATAGCGTCCTTATTTCATTTCTTGATATCATTACTGCTCAATTTTTCCTATCGCCTTTGATTTCCAAGTATTCTATTCTGATCTTCCTATCTCTTAATCTTTCAGAATGGTCCAGACCAGAAACACAGTAGGAGGCACATCAGAACCAGCTGAGCAGAATGTGCCCGAGACTCTTGCACTCCCGCCGCCTCCATCTGTCCCGGCAGTTACCCTAGATGGGGCACAACTGCTAGGAGTGTTCCAGGGATTGGTGGAATCCCAGAAAGAACAGACGACACTTCTGCGGACCAGCCTCTCAGAAGCTATTAAGTCCCAGGAGTCGCCACTCAAGAGGCCAGGAAGTGCCAAAGACTTCAAGAACCTTAGGCCTCTGGAATTCTATGGAACTGAGGGCATTCTCTATGCCGATGAGTGGATAGAGAATGTCGAGAGACTCCTGAAGACTGCCCGGGTCCCTGATGACCTCAAAGTGGAGTCCGCAAGCCTGCAACTGTTCGACATTGCTCGAACCTGGTTCAGAGACGAACCCCAACTATCTGCTCCCGACATCACCTGGGAAGACTTCAAGAGGCTATTCAAGGAGAAATTCTACCCCGAAGTGGCTCGGAAAGCTCTCGAAAGCCAATTCGAGAGACTGGAACAAGGTAACATGACTGTTGATGAATATACTGCTGAATTTAGCAGGTTAAGTCACTTTGCGGAGTACATGGTTCGTACCCCGGAGGACAGAGCCCGTAGATTCAAGAAGGGGCTATCTCCGGATATCCGTCTTGCGGTCACCACCAGCCGAGCTCGCACCTATGAGGAGATCTTGAGCGTGGCTCAAGGCGTCGAGAGAGATATGGGGCACAAACTGAAACGAGAAAGAGATACCGGAAATGCGGGACCCAACAAACGCCCTTTCCAACAACAACAACAACAGAGGGCCCCGCAGCAAACTCAGCGTCCTCTCCCTCGAGCTCCAGCACCCCAGGCTCAAGGTCAGAACCAGCGAGCTCCTCCTTGCAACTATTGCCAAAAACCAGGCCACACTTGGCAAGACTGTAGAAAGAGGCTAGGTGCCTGCCTCTATTGTGGCTCCCCAGCACATCAATTGAGGGATTGTCCTGCTGCTCAAGGACGCCCAGCTGCACCAAAGGCTCCAGTCCAGGCCAGGCCCCCAGCAGCACAACAGAGGGGACCCCCGCTTCCAACACAGCAACAACGCTTTGCTCAGCACCAACAGCAGCAACAGAGGGGTGCACCGCAGCAAGGCCGTGCTTATGCAATGACTCTGGAAGAAGCGAAAGCCACAGCAGACGTGATCACAGGTTCTGTGCTTATAAATTCAATACCAGCTATTACTTTATTTGACTCTGGAGCTTCTCATTCATTCATGTCAGTAGATTTCCTTATGAAGCATAGCTTAACCACCAAACCCCTTAGGAATTGTTATAAGATCATTACCGGTGGAGGAATCATCCCGGTTAGTGATGCCTGTAACAATTGTCCTATTTCACTATGTGGAAGAGAACTGTATGCTAGACTACTTGTAATGCCAGTGCCTAGTTTTGACATTATACTGGGTATGGATTGGTTAAGTCAACATCATGCCACAATAGACTGTCACAGAGGCAGTGTAATCTTCAGACCCCCTGGCAAGCCAGAATTTGAATTTGCTAGAGGTTCTAGAGAAATGGGTAATAACATAATTTGTGGAGCCCTAGTAACAGAAGAATTGCCACCTATCATCTCTGAATACCTTGATGTCTTCCCTGAGGATCTCCCAGGCTTACCCCCAGACCGAGAAGTTGAATTCTCCATTGACTTAGTGCCAGGAGCAGCACCAGTATCTCAGAATCCCTACAGAATCAACAAGAAGGAGATAATAGAACTAAATGAACAAATCAAAGAGCTAGAAGACAAATGCTTCATTAGGTCTAGTGTCTCACCCTGGGGAGCTCCAGTATTATTTGTGCCCAAGAAGGACGGAACATCCCGAATGTGTATTGACTATAGGGCCCTGAATGCCTTGACAATTAAGAATAAGTATCCCCTGCCCAGAATAGATGACTTATTTGATCAGCTGAGTGGAGCTCGGGTGTTTTCAAAGATTGATTTAAGGTCTGGTTACCACCAAGTAAGGGTGAGAAAGGAAGACATCCCAAAAACTGCTTTCAATACCCGGAACGGACACTACGAATTCTTAGTAATGCCGTTCGGGTTGACGAATGCTCTAGCAGTTTTTATGAACTTAATGAACAGAGTTTTCCAGCCATACCTAGACAAATTTGTAGTGGTCTTTATTGATGATATTTTGATCTACTCCAAGACCCCCGAAGAACATGAAGAACATTTGAGGTTAGCATTGGAGACTTTGAGGAAGGAAAAACTTTATGGAAAATTATCCAAATGTGCTTTCTTCCTAGACAAAGTAGAATTCTTGGGACATGTTGTGACTGGAGATGGAATAGCAGTAGATCCTAAGAAGATAGCTGCAGTAGAATCCTGGCCCACTCCAGACTCTGTAGCAGAGATTAGAAGCTTCCTGGGACTAGCTGGCTACTATCGGAAGTTTGTGAAGGACTTTGCTAGGATTGCTGAACCCATGACAAAGTTAACAAGAAAGGATGAAGAGTTCACCTGGACTGATGAATGTCAGCATGCTTTTGAGGAATTGAAGAAAAGACTGACTTCTGCCCCTATTCTGACCTTACCTTCCGGAACCGGAGGTTTCGCCATTTATAGTGATGCTTCTGGAAAAGGTCTAGGTTGTGTACTGGAACAGAACAAGAAGGTAATAGCCTATGCCTCTAGACAGCTTCGATCCCATGAAAAGAATTACCCAACTCATGATTTAGAATTGGCAGCTGTCATTTTTGCTCTTAAACTATGGAAGCATTACCTTTATGGAGAAAGGGTGGAAATATTTACAGACCATAAGAGTCTAAAATATATCTTCACTCAGAAAGAGCTAAACATGAGGCAAAGAAGGTGGCTGGAACTAATGAAAGACTTTGATATCACTCTTCAATATCACCCTGGGAAGGCAAATGTAGTTGCTGATGCTCTAAGCAGGTATCCTATGGCGATGTACTTAACTATGGACAGACACCTGCTGGAGGACTTGGAAAGTTTAGGTATTGAAGTAATTATCCCAGGAAAAGAAGGCCAAATGATGAACTTGCAGATTCAGTCTACCTTAATGGACAAGATCAAGGAGACTCAGTTTCAAGACGAAGGCCTGCGAAGCCTTCGAGGTCAAGTGCAAGCTGGATTAGTAGAAGAGTTCAGAATTCATGAAGATGGATCACTGAGGCATGGCGATAGATTATGTGTACCTCAAGGAGACATAAGAGAAGAAGTTATGCAAGAGGCGCACAGATCGCAGTACTCTATACATCCAGGAGCCAACAAGATGTACAAGGACCTGAGGACGCATGTTTGGTGGCATGGCATGAAAAGAGAAGTAGCCAGGTTCGTATCTCGTTGTTTAGTGTGCCAGCAAGTCAAGGCAGAGAGGCAAAGACCTGGAGGATTGCTTCAACCCCTACCCATTCCGGAGTGGAAGTGGGAACATATCACAATGGATTTTGTTTCCGGACTTCCAAGGACACCTAGTGGAAAGGATGCAATCTGGGTGATAGTAGATAGACTGACCAAGTCTGCACATTTTCTACCTTTCAAAGTAGGGCTATCTACAGAGAAGCTGGCAGATTTATATATCAGACATATTGTTAAGTTACATGGGGTTCCAGTAAGTATTGTCTCCGACAGAGATTCAAGATTCACCTCTCACTTTTGGAAGAGCTTACAAGCCAGTTTGGGGACTCAACTCAAATTTAGCACAGCTTATCATCCCCAAACCGATGGACAATCGGAACGTACAATCCAGACACTTGAAGATATGCTCCGTACATATGTTCTGGATTTTGGAGGATCCTGGGAGGACTACCTACATCTGGTGGAGTTCTTTTATAATAACAGTTATCAAGCCAGCATCGAGATGACTCCATTTGAAGCCCTGTATGGCCGAAGATGTCGTACCCCGCTATCATGGGACGACGTTGGAGAAAGAGCCCTACTGGGACCAGAGATGGTGATCGATTCAGCTGAGAAGATAAAGCAAATAAGGGACAGACTTCGAGTGGCTCAAGACAGGCAACGACATTGGGCAAATAGCCACCGAAGGCCCTTGGAATTTGAGGTAATTAAATTTATGAAATTCAAGTCAATTTAAATATTTTGCCTATGGAACTAAGACTTGATTATGACTTTGTTAAAGGTTGGAGAGCTGGTATTCTTAAAGATTTCCCCGACACGTGGCACCATTAGGTTCGGAAGGAGTGGAAAACTCAGCCCAAGATTCATTGGACCTTTTGGCATTCAGGAGAAAATCGGAGAAGTGGCATACCGTCTGGCATTGCCACCCTCTCTGGAAGGAGTCCATAACGTCTTCCACGTGTCGCAGTTGAGGAAGTATGTGTCAGACCCCAGCCACATTTTGGATCACTCAGAACTCGAAGTAGGCCCAAGTCTGACTTACCAGGAGCAACCCGTGGAGATTCAGGATCGCTCGGAGAAAGTCCTACGGAACCAGGTTATCTCCCTGGTGCGCGTAGCTTGGAAGCACCATTCCCCCGGCGAATCCACCTGGGAGCGAGAAGACGAGATTAGAGAGCGATACCCCTATCTTTTTGAACCCTGAGGTGTATTTTATTTTTCGGCCTTTTTCTTTTCGTGCCTTGTTATTCTTAAATTTCGAGGACGAAATTTTTGTAAGTTGGGTAGGTTGTAAACCCCCTAAAATTTTAAATTATTAAATCTTGGATTTTTCTCAATTTTCTGGAATTTTCTGGGAATTTTCTGTAATTAAAATCAAGCTTTTCAATTAATAAATGATTTTTAATTAGCAATAAATAATATTAAAATGTCATGAAAATAACATTTTTGGGTGTAAAATAAAAAATTGGACTTAGGGTAATTTTTCTGGATTTTTCTGGGCCCCAGAACTATTTTTAAATGCCTAAAAACAATTTTTCTAATTAATTAATTAATTAACTGTTTTAAATTATTATTATTATTATTATTATTATATTTTTATTTATTTTTATTTTTCTTTTGGGCCCGGCCCAGTGGGCCGAGCCCAGTCCAGCCCAGCAGCCCACCCGTTCTTATCGGGTCGGGTCGGGTCAGCCAAACCCGACCCGCCCGCAAATCCCCGACCCGCCCGCACGATCCCGTCCCCCCCCCCCCCCACGTTCCGCGTCCCTCGCCGGCCGCCGCGCGCAGCGCCGCGCGTCCCGCACCCCGCTCGCCGCGCTCCGCGCCACGTCGCCTCACCACCGCTCCCCTCGGCCCCCTGCAACCGCCTCGCCCGCCCTATTTAAACCCCCCCAGAACCTCCGTCCCCGGCCAACCCCCTCCGCCGTACCCCGCCAACAACCCCCGCCTGAACCCTAGCATCGCCCTCCTCCAGCGCCTCGCACCGCCGCCCGACCACCTCCTCCCGTCTCCGCCCTCCGGAGCCCCGCCAGCGGCCGTCTTCTCCCTCGACAGCAGCAGCAGCACAGCAGCCAGCCGCAGCCGTCGTGCCGGCCGCCCTGAGCCGCCGCCGCCCCCGTGGAAGCCGCGCCGTCCCTCGGCGAACCGTCCCCCGCCCTCGCCGACGCCTCTCCGGCCGCCCTCCGCCGTGTGCCGCCGGAAATCCGACGAAACCCTAACCCTAGCCCTAATTCCCTTCGCGTGTCCGACACGAGTCGGACACGGTTCGACCCTGTTTTCGGGTCCCCTTCAGGTATGTGTAACTTTCGCCTCGTAGCTCCTTTTTCGATTCCGCAAATTGCGTTGTGAAGCCTGTATGACCCTCTCGGTGTCCGGACAAACTGTTCGGGGCGCCGCGTCCTGTGGTGATCGCACACCGCGATCCAAAAACAGGAAAAACCAGACCCTGTTTCACCCCGGAACCGAGTACGTCCCGCCAAACGGGACAACTTGGTCGCGTGCGGTCTTCACAGATACGTGCGCAGCGTCGATACGGACGTGTGAGATTTCGCGGAAGCTGATTCGGGTGTGCGTGCACACCGGAATCAACGCGTATCCGCGGACATCGCTCCGTATCCGCCTTTTCGGCAATTCGCCCTAACTTCGTGCACACTCGTCAGATCGAGACGAAACTTGCGCCATCGGACTCGTAGCGATACGCTGGTCCTGTGGGTCAAGTTTGGTTCGATTCTGAGAACGTTGACGAAATCGCGTGTCGTGGGCCCCACAGGCCCCGCTCGACGGGCGATTTTGTGTTCGGCTCATCGGAATCCAAATCTGGAAGTTCCGTTGGGTTCGTATCAGCGTTCCTGACCTGTTGACACTAAGTTTGGTGAATTTGGAGACCTTTGACCCGGACGCGTTTTTCGGTGCAAAGCGGGCCCAACGGCGGACCCCGTTTTGACCCGAAACTGCCGTTTTGCCCTTGTCTCCAAATTGGACCCAAGGACAGGCGTTTCTAGCTATTTGACATCTTCTGAGCATGATGGTAATGTCTATTTCAGCTTTTGGACTCATCTCTGGACTTTTCCCCCAAGAACCTAATTAATCAGATCCAAACAACAGGCAAGTACCTGCACTTCAAGTTAATCTTTATATTGTGATAATTAAATTCCCTGCTCTACTAGTACTCTTGCTGATTACACGTAGTGTTAGAATACTATATTTCATGTCTTGAGTATTGGAATTCATGTCTTGTTATCATGTCGGGTGGGAGAATACTGAAAGGCATGTAGTTTACCCTTCCCCTTGTCGTGAATAATAGCTGTTGGTACACGACTGTCCATCAGCCGGACCTCGATTATTCGTGAATAATAGCCGTTTATGACGGCCGGATTAGCCTTATAAACCCCTGCATGCCAACTAAGTATTCTAAAAACAAACACAAGTTTCATACAGATAACCTCTGGTCATGTTATATTCTTGCTGACTGTGTAGTTCTTTTCCTGCTCGTTTACTTCTGTTTTCTCATATTCCTGTTTATAGTGTTGACTCTGAGATATTAACATTCCTTTATGCAATTTCCTTAACATGATATTCAATATTTAATTGTCATAAAATTTTTAGTTTAACATTGTTGTGCACTGTGTACTTTGCTCCTTTCCT